>OZ012616.1:0-600000 GCA_963942555.1 Aleiodes leptofemur
TAGACTACTGTAGAGGGCTATAGATGAGTATAGAAGGCTATAAAGGGTTGTAATGGGCTTTAGAGAGCTACAAAGGGCTTATAATAAGCTTTAGAAGGCTATAGAGGGCTGCGAAAGGGCTGTCGAAGGTTGTAAGAGGCTGTTAATTCCAAATCAGTTATAAAAAAAATTTGTGCAAAGAAAATTTTTTTGTACATGATTTTCTTTATGACGGATTTGGAATCTTGTTGGTCATGATTCGTGAACATTCATCGAGGAAATTCCATTCCGACAGTTTCTGAGAAAGAAATGCCGGTAGAGCAATTTCGTTGATGAATCTTCGCGAATCATGACCAGGAGATTCGAAATCAGTCATAAAAAAAAATTTGTCCTCAAAAAATTTTTTTGGACAAAATTTTTTTTATGACGGATTTAGAATCTAGTGGTCATGATTCGTGAACATTTACCGAAAAAAATCCATTCCGACGGTTTCTGAGAAAAAATGCTGGTAGAGCAATTTTGTTGATGAATCTTCGCGAATCATGACCAGGAGATTCGAAATCAGTCATAAAAAAAAATTTGTCCCAAAAAAATTTTTTTGGACAAAATTTTTTTTTATGACGGATTTAGAATCTAGTGGTCATGATTCGTGGACATTTACCAAAAAAATCCATTCCGACGGTTTCTGAGAAAAAATGCTGGTAGAGCAATTTTGTTGATGAATCTTCGCGAATCATGACCAGGAGATTCGAAATCAGTCATAAAAAAAAAATTTGTCCCAAAAAAATTTTTTTGGACAAAATTTTTTTTTATGACGGATTTAGAATCTAGTGGTCATGATTCGTGGACATTTACCAAAAAAAATCCATTCCGACAGTTTCTGAGAAAGAATGCTGGTAGAGCAATTTTGTTGATGAATCTTCGCGAATCATGACCAGGAGATTCGAAAGCAGTCATAAAAAAAAATTTGTCCAAAAAAAATTTTCACCGATGTGGGTCCTCCCAAACGGGGGGGGGGGGGGGGGGGGGGGGGGTTAATAATTTTTCACTTTTCTCTAGTCCTGTGGAACAACTCTAGCCGTATGGAACAACTCTAGCCCTGTGGAACAACTCTAGTCCTATACACGAGTACAGTAGACTCTAGAGGACTAGAAAGGCCTTTTACACGAGTACAGTAGACTCTAGAGGACTAGAAAGGCCTTTTACACGAGTACAGTAGACTCTAGAGGACTAGAAAGGCCTTTTACACGAGTACAGTAGACTCTAGAGGACTAGAAAGGCCTTTTACACGAGTACAGTAGACTCTACAGGACTAGAAAGGCCTTTTACACGAGTACAGTAGACTCTAGAGGACTAGAAAGGCCTTTTACACGAGTACAGTAGACTCTACAGGGCTATACAGGCCTTGTACAGGAGTAGAGAAGACTCTACAGGACTACAGAGCGCTTTAGAGGACTGCAGAAGGCCATAGAGTGCTGTGGACGTCTATAGAGGGCTATAGAGGGCTTGAAAAATTACGTATCTTCATGAATTAGTGCTCATGGAGCTTAAAAATACAAAAAAAAAATTATGTGCAGTTATGGGCAGCTATGTGCAGCCCAAAAATTGAATATCTCCACGAATTAGAGGTCGAGGAGCTTGAAATTACGAAAAATAATTGTATGTGCAGCTATGTGCAACTATGTGCAGCTATTTGCAGCCCAAAAATGGAATATCTTCACAGAGGTCTCTAAAGGACTACCAAGGGCTCTAGGAGACTACAAAGGGCTCCAGAGGACTAGAGAGGGCTCTAGAGGACTACAGAGAGCTCTAGAGGATCACAGAGGGCTCTAGAGGTCTACAGAGGGCTCTAGAGGACTACAGAAGGCTTCAGAGAGCTATAGAGGACTATGGAGGGCTACGCAGGGCTATAGAGAGCTATAGAGGCCTGTAGAGTGCTATCGAGGGCTCCAGAGGGGCTATAGACGGCTATGGAGAGTTATAGGAGGCTATAGAGGGTTATAGAGGACTACGAAGGGCCATAGAGGGCTAAAGAGAATTATAGAGGGCTTTAGAGAGTTATAGAGGGCTATAGAGGGCTATAAAGGACTATAGATGGCTATCAATGTCCACAGAGGGCTATATAGGGCTATAGATTACTATAGAGGGCTATAGACTACTGTAGAGGGCTATAGATGAGTATAGAAGGCTATAAAGGGTTTGTAATGGGCTTTAGAGAGCTACAAAGGGCTATAATAAGCTTTAGAAGGCTATAGAGGGCTGCGAAAGGCTGTCGAAGGTTGTAAGAGGCTGTTAATTCCAAATCAGTTATAAAAAAAATTTGTGCAAAAGAAAATTTTTTTGTACATGATTTTCTTTATGACGGATTTGGAATCTTGTGGTCATGATTCGTGAACATTCATCGAGGAAATTCCATTCCGACAGTTTCTGAGAAAGAATGCCGGTTAGAGCAATTTCGTTGATGAATCTTCGCGAATCATGACCAGGAGATTCGAAATCAGTCATTAAAAAAAAATTTGTCCTCAAAAAATTTTTTTGGACAAAATTTTTTTTATGACGGATTTAGAATCTAGTGGTCATGATTCGTGAACATTTACCGAAAAAAATCCATTCCGACGGTTTCTGAGAAAAAATGCTGGTAGAGCAATTTTGTTGATGAATCTTCGCGAATCATGACCAGGAGAGATTCGAAATCAGTCATAAAAAAAAAATTTGTCCCAAAAAAATTTTTTTGGACAAAATTTTTTTTATGACGGATTTAGAATCTAGTGGTCATGATTCGTGGACATTTACCAAAAAAATCCATTCCGACGGTTTCTGAGAAAAAATGCTGGTAGAGCAATTTTGTTGATGAATCTTCGCGAATCATGACCAGGAGATTCGAAATCAGTCATAAAAAAAAATTTTGTCCCAAAAAAATTTTTTTTGGACAAAATTTTTTTTATGACGGATTTAGAATCTAGTGGTCATGATTCGTGGACATTTACCAAAAAAAATCCATTCCGACAGTTTCTGAGAAAGAATGCTGGTAGAGCAATTTTGTTGATGAATCTTCGCGAATCATGACCAGGAGATTCGAAAGCAGTCATAAAAAAAAATTTGTCCAAAAAAAATTTTCACCGATGTGGGTCCTCCCAAACGGGGGGGGGGGGGGGGGGGTTAATAATTTTTCACTTTTCTCTAGTCCTGTGGAACAACTCTAGCCGTATGGGAACAACTCTAGCCCTGTGGAACAACTCTAGTCCTATACACGAGTACAGTAGACTCTAGAGGACTAGAAAGGCCTTTTACACGAGTACAGTAGACTCTAGAGGACTAGAAAGGCCTTTTACACGAGTACAGTAGACTCTAGAGGACTAGAAAGGCCTTTTACACGAGTACAGTAGACTCTAGAGGACTAGAAAGGCCTTTTACACGAGTACAGTAGACTCTACAGGACTAGAAAGGCCTTTTACCACGAGTACAGTAGACTCTAGAGGACTAGAAAGGCCTTTTTACACGAGTACAGTAGACTCTACAGGGCTATACAGGCCTTGTACAGGAGTAGAGAAGACTCTACAGGACTACAGAGCGCTTTAGAGGACTGCAGAAGGCCATAGAGTGCTGTGGACGTCTATAGAGGGCTATAGAGGGCTTGAAAATTACGTATCTTCATGAATTAGTGCTCATGGAGCTTAAAAATACAAAAAAAAATTATGTGCAGTTATGGGCAGCTATGTGCAGCCCAAAAATTGAATATCTCCACGAATTAGAGGTCGAGGAGCTTGAAATTACGAAAAATAATTGTATGTGCAGCTATGTGCAACTATGTGCAGCTATTTGCAGCCCAAAAATGGAATATCTTCACAGAGGTCTCTAAAGGACTACCAAGGGCTCTAGGAGACTACAAAGGGCTCCAGAGGACTAGAGAGGGCTCTAGAGGACTACAGAGAGCTCTAGAGGATCACAGAGGGGCTCTAGAGGTCTACAGAGGGCTCTAGAGGACTACAGAAGGCTTCAGAGAGCTATAGAGGACTATGGAGGGCTACGCAGGGCTATAGAGAGCTATAGAGGCCTGTAGAGTGCTATCGAGGGCTCCAGAGGGGCTATAGACGGCTATGGAGAGTTATAGGAGGCTATAGAGGGTTATAGAGGACTACGAAGGGCCATAGAGGGCTAAAGAGAATTATAGAGGGCTTTAGAGAGTTATAGAGGGGCTATAGAGGGCTATAAAGGACTATAGATGGCTATCAATGTCCACAGAGGGCTATATAGGGCTATAGATTACTATAGAGGGCTTATAGACTACTGTAGAGGGCTATAGATGAGTATAGAAGGCTATAAAGGGTTGTAATGGGCTTTAGAGAGCTACAAAGGGCTATAATAAGCTTTAGAAGGCTATAGAGGGCTGCGAAAGGCTGTCGAAGGGTTTGTAAGAGGCTGTTAATTCCAAATCAGTTATAAAAAAAATTTGTGCAAAGAAAATTTTTTTGTACATGATTTTCTTTATGACGGATTTGGAATCTTGTGGTCATGATTCGTGAACATTCATCGAGGAAATTCCATTCCGACAGTTTCTGAGAAAGAATGCCGGTAGAGCAATTTCGTTGATGAATCTTCGCGAATCATGACCAGAGAGATTCGAAATCAGTCATAAAAAAAAATTTGTCCTCAAAAAATTTTTTTGGACAAAATTTTTTTTATGACGGATTTAGAATTCTAGTGGTCATGATTCGTGAACATTTACCGAAAAAAATCCATTCCGACGGTTTCTGAGAAAAAATGCTGGGTAGAGCAATTTTGTTGATGAATCTTCGCGAATCATGACCAGGAGATTCGAAATCAGTCATAAAAAAAAATTTGTCCCAAAAAAATTTTTTTTGGACAAAATTTTTTTTATGACGGATTTAGAATCTAGTGGTCATGATTCGTGGACATTTACCAAAAAAAATCCATTCCGACGGGTTTCTGAGAAAAAATGCTGGTAGAGCAATTTTGTTGATGAATCTTCGCGAATCATGACCAGGAGATTCGAAATCAGTCATAAAAAAAAATTTGTCCCAAAAAAATTTTTTTGGACAAAATTTTTTTTATGACGGATTTAGAATCTAGTGGTCATGATTCGTGGACATTTACCAAAAAAAAATCCATTCCGACAGTTTCTGAGAAAGAATGCTGGTAGAGCAATTTTGTTGATGAATCTTCGCGAATCATGACCAGGAGATTCGAAAGCAGTCATAAAAAAAAATTTGTCCAAAAAAAAATTTTCACCGATGTGGGTCCTCCCAAACGGGGGGGGGGGGGGGGGGGTTAATAATTTTTCACTTTTCTCTAGTCCTGTGGAACAACTCTAGCCGTATGGAACAACTCTAGCCCTGTGGAACAACTCTAGTCCTATACACGAGTACAGTAGACTCTAGAGGACTAGAAAGGCCTTTTACACGAGTACAGTAGACTCTAGAGGACTAGAAAGGCCTTTTACACGAGTACAGTAGACTCTAGAGGACTAGAAAGGCCTTTTACACGAGTACAGTAGACTCTAGAGGACTAGAAAGGCCTTTTACACGAGTACAGTAGACTCTACAGGACTAGAAAGGCCTTTTACACGAGTACAGTAGACTCTAGAGGACTAGAAAGGCCTTTTACACGAGTACAGTAGACTCTACAGGGCTATACAGGCCTTGTACAGGAGTAGAGAAGACTCTACAGGACTACAGAGCGCTTTAGAGGACTGCAGAAGGCCATAGAGTGCTGTGGACGTCTATAGAGGGCTATAGAGGGCTTGAAAATTACGTATCTTCATGAATTAGTGCTCATGGAGCTTAAAAATACAAAAAAAAATTATGTGCAGTTATGGGCAGCTATGTGCAGCCCAAAATTGAATATCTCCACGAATTAGAGGGTCGAGGAGCTTGAAATTACGAAAAATAATTGTATGTGCAGCTATGTGCAACTATGTGCAGCTATTTGCAGCCCAAAAATGGAATATCTTCACAGAGGTCTCTAAAGGACTACCAAGGGCTCTAGGAGACTACAAAGGGCTCCAGAGGACTAGAGAGGGCTCTAGAGGACTACAGAGAGCTCTAGAGGATCACAGAGGGCTCTAGAGGTCTACAGAGGGCTCTAGAGGACTACAGAAGGCTTCAGAGAGCTATAGAGGACTATGGAGGGCTACGCAGGGCTATAGAGAGCTATAGAGGCCTGTAGAGTGCTATCGAGGGCTCCAGAGGGGCTATAGACGGCTATGGAGAGTTATAGGAGGCTATAGAGTGGTTATAGAGGACTACGAAGGGCCATAGAGGGCTAAAGAGAATTATAGAGGGCTTTAGAGAGTTATAGAGGGCTATAGAGGGCTATAAAGGGACTATAGATGGCTATCAATGTCCACAGAGGGCTATATAGGGCTATAGATTACTATAGAGGGCTATAGACTACTGTTAGAGGGCTATAGATGAGTATAGAAGGCTATAAAGGGTTGTAATGGGCTTTAGAGAGCTACAAAGGGCTATAATAAGCTTTAGAAGGCTATAGAGGGCTGCGAAAGGCTGTCGAAGGTTGTAAGAGGCTGTTAATTCGAAATCAGTTATAAAAAAAATTTGTGCAAAGAAAATTTTTTTGTACATGATTTTCTTTATGACGGATTTGGAATCTTGTGGTCATGATTCGTGAACATTCATCGAGGAAATTCCATTCCGACAGTTTCTGAGAAAGAATGCCGGTAGAGCAATTTCGTTGATGAATCTTCGCGAATCATGACCAGGAGATTCGAAATCAGTCATAAAAAAAAATTTGTCCCAAAAAAATTTTTTTTGGACAAAATTTTTTTTATGACGGATTTAGAATCTAGTGGTCATGATTCGTGAACATTTACCGAAAAAAATCCATTCCGACGGTTTCTGAGAAAAAATGCTGGTAGAGCAATTTTGTTGATGAATCTTCGCGAATCATGACCAGGAGATTCGAAATCAGTCATAAAAAAAAATTTGTCCCAAAAAAATTTTTTTGGACAAAATTTTTTTTATGACGGATTTAGAATCTAGTGGTCATGATTCGTGGACATTTACCAAAAAAATCCATTCCGACGGTTTCTGAGAAAAAATGCTGGTAGAGCAATTTTGTTGATGAATCTTCGCGAATCATGACCAGGAGATTCGAAATCAGTCATAAAAAAAAATTTGTCCCAAAAAAATTTTTTTGGACAAAATTTTTTTTATGACGGATTTAGAATCTAGTGGTCATGATTCGTGGACATTTACCAAAAAAAATCCATTCCGACAGTTTCTGAGAAAGAATGCTGGTAGAGCAATTTTGTTGATGAATCTTCGCGAATCATGACCAGGAGATTCGAAAGCAGTCATAAAAAAAAATTTGTCCAAAAAAAATTTTCACCGATGTGGGTCCTCCCAAACGGGGGGGGGGGGGGGGTTAATAATTTTTCACTTTTCTCTAGTCCTGTGGAACAACTCTAGCCGTATGGAACAACTCTAGCCCTGTGGAACAACTCTAGTCCTATACACGAGTACAGTAGACTCTAGAGGACTAGAAAGGCCTTTTACACGAGTACAGTAGACTCTAGAGGACTAGAAAGGCCTTTTACACGAGTACAGTAGACTCTAGAGGACTAGAAAGGCCTTTTACACGAGTACAGTAGACTCTAGAGGACTAGAAAGGCCTTTTACACGAGTACAGTAGACTCTACAGGACTAGAAAGGCCTTTTACACGAGTACAGTAGACTCTAGAGGACTAGAAAGGCCTTTTACACGAGTACAGTAGACTCTACAGGGCTATACAGGCCTTGTACAGGAGTAGAGAAGACTCTACAGGACTACAGAGCGCTTTAGAGGACTGCAGAAGGCCATAGAGTGCTGTGGACGTCTATAGAGGGCTATAGAGGGCTTGAAAATTACGTATCTTCATGAATTAGTGCTCATGGAGCTTAAAAATACAAAAAAAAATTATGTGCAGTTATGGGCAGCTATGTGCAGCCCAAAAATTGAATATCTCCACGAATTAGAGGTCGAGGAGCTTGAAATTACGAAAAATAATTGTATGTGCAGCTATGTGCAACTATGTGCAGCTATTTGCAGCCCAAAAATGGAATATCTTCACAGAGGTCTCTAAAGGACTACCAAGGGCTCTAGGAGACTACAAAGGGCTCCAGAGGACTAGAGAGGGCTCTAGAGGACTACAGAGAGCTCTAGAGGATCACAGAGGGCTCTAGAGGTCTACAGAGGGCTCTAGAGGACTACAGAAGGCTTCAGAGAGCTATAGAGGACTATGGAGGGCTACGCAGGGCTATAGAGAGCTATAGAGGCCTGTAGAGTGCTATCGAGGGCTCCAGAGGGGCTATAGACGGCTATGGAGAGTTATAGGAGGCTATAGAGGGTTATAGAGGACTACGAAGGGCCATAGAGGGCTAAAGAGAATTATAGAGGGCTTTAGAGAGTTATAGAGGGCTATAGAGGGCTATAAAGGACTATAGATGGCTATCAATGTCCACAGAGGGCTATATAGGGCTATAGATTACTATAGAGGGCTATAGACTACTGTAGAGGGCTATAGATGAGTATAGAAGGCTATAAAGGGTTGTAATGGGCTTTAGAGAGCTACAAAGGGCTATAATAAGCTTTAGAAGGCTATAGAGGGCTGCGAAAGGCTGTCGAAGGTTGTAAGAGGCTGTTAATTCCAAATCAGTTATAAAAAAAATTTGTGCAAAGAAAATTTTTTTGTACATGATTTTCTTTATGACGGATTTGGAATCTTGTGGTCATGATTCGTGAACATTCATCGAGGAAATTCCATTCCGACAGTTTCTGAGAAAGAATGCCGGTAGAGCAATTTCGTTGATGAATCTTCGCGAATCATGACCAGGAGATTCGAAATCAGTCATAAAAAAAAATTTGTCCCAAAAAAATTTTTTTGGACAAAATTTTTTTTATGACGGATTTAGAATCTAGTGGTCATGATTCGTGAACATTTACCGAAAAAAATCCATTCCGACGGTTTCTGAGAAAAAATGCTGGTAGAGCAATTTTGTTGATGAATCTTCGCGAATCATGACCAGGAGATTCGAAATCAGTCATAAAAAAAAATTTGTCCCAAAAAAATTTTTTTGGACAAAATTTTTTTTATGACGGATTTAGAATCTAGTGGTCATGATTCGTGGACATTTACCAAAAAAATCCATTCCGACGGTTTCTGAGAAAAAATGCTGGTAGAGCAATTTTGTTGATGAATCTTCGCGAATCATGACCAGGAGATTCGAAATCAGTCATAAAAAAAAATTTGTCCCAAAAAAATTTTTTTGGACAAAATTTTTTTTATGACGGATTTAGAATCTAGTGGTCATGATTCGTGGACATTTACCAAAAAAAATCCATTCCGACAGTTTCTGAGAAAGAATGCTGGTAGAGCAATTTTGTTGATGAATCTTCGCGAATCATGACCAGGAGATTCGAAAGCAGTCATAAAAAAAAATTTGTCCAAAAAAAATTTTCACCGATGTGGGTCCTCCCAAACGGGGGGGGGGCAGCGGAGCGCGAAGCGCGACGCTGTCCCCCGGGGTGCACGGAGCGCGTAGCGCTCCGCCATGGACCGGAGCGCGAAGCGCGACGGGCCATGTAAATCACGCGGAATACTGTAGTCCTATACGGTTGATTTTGAGAATTTTCTGTTTTTCGAAAAATCCTATATAGAGCCAGCTATCTGGCTCTATATAGACACTAATTTTTGTTGATTTTGAGAATTTTCTGTTTTTCGAAAAATCCTATATAGAGCCAGCTATCTGGCTCTATATAGACACTAATTTTTGTTGATTTTGAGAATTTTCTGTTTTTCGAAAAATCCTATATAGAGCCAGCTATCTGGCTCTATATAGACTAATTTTTGTTGATTTTGAGAATTTTCTTTTTCGAAAAATCCAAATTGGGTTCAAAATGCTCACCCCTATAGGGTTCAGAAAAATATATAGTCGAAACGCTTCCCCTTCACATTTGCCGCACGAGCGTAGCGAGTGCGGTGGGTGGAGGGGAAGCGTTACATCTATTATTTTCCTCTGGCGAGTACAGTAGACTCTTGAGGACTAGAAAGGCCTTTTACACGAGTACAGTAGACTCTAGAGGACTAGAAAGGCCTTTTACACGAGTACAGTACACTCTAGAGGACTAGAAAGGCCTTTTACACGAGTACAGTAGACTCTAGAGGACTAGAAAGGCCTTTTACACGAGTACAGTAGACTCTAGAGGACTAGAAAGGCCTTTTACACGAGTACAGTAGACTCTAGAGGACTAGAAAGGCCTTTTACACGAGTACAGTAGACTCTAGAGGACTAGAAAGGCCTTTTACACGAGTAAAGTAGACTCTACAGGACTAGAAAGGCCTTTTACACGAGTACAGTAGACTCTACAGGACTATACAGGCCCTTTAAACAATTAGAGTAGACTCTACAGGACTATACAGGCCTTGTAACAGTGATCCAGGCCCACTACTCATTAGAAATTTGATGAAAAATCATTATGGATCGTGATTTCCACTTCAGGCATGCAAGTTTGGATTCCCTAGAAAGCATATTGAGTGATTTTGAGGGAGAAAAACAAAAATAGAGAGAGGGAATACTCCATATTTGATATAATAAGGTCCTACGGCTGAAAAATGTCACCTACAGTGATACAGGCCCACTACCCATTAGAAATTTCATGAAAAAACATTATGGATCGTGATTTCCACTTCAGGCATGCAAGTTCGGACTCCCCAGAAAGCATATTGAGTGATTTTGAGGCAGAAAAACAAAAATAGAGAGAGGGAATGCTCCATATTCGATTAACAAGGTCCTATGGCTGAAAAATGTCACCTACAGTGATCCAGGCCCACTACCCATTAGAAATTTCATGGAAAATCATCCTGGACGTTATCTCCACTCCGGGCATGCAAGTTCGGACTCCCTAGAAGGCATATTGAGTGATGTGGAAGAAGAAAAACGAAAACAGAGAAAGGGAATGCTCCGTGTTCGATATAATACAACCCCATAGCTGAGAAACGTTACCTACAGGGATGCAGGCTCACTACCCATTAGAAATCTTATGAAAAATCATCCCGGATCGTGATTTCTATTTCAGTCATGCAAGTTCGGATTTTCTAGAAGGCATATTGAGTGATTTTGAGGAAGAAAAACTAAAACAGACATGATTTTGCATGAAAAAATTGAAATCTGCAGCTCGCGTTGCCCCAATCAGAATAATATGAGGTCCTCTCTTCCAGAATATCGTGGCTGGTGGTTCAATTTCACTTCTGACCAGGCTGTTCATGAAGAATTATTGAAAATAGTAATTTCCTCTTCATTTTGAGGACCTTCACGACTCTAAAAAGGGAAATCAATTGACTTCGCGTGAAAAAATCAAAATACGTAGCTCGCGTTCCCCCAATTAGAAGAATATGGGGTCCCTCTTCTAAAATATCCTAGGCAGTTGTTCATCAATAGAAATTTTGAAGATACACTGCAAAAAAAAATCTTTAAAAATTACTATGCCTGTCCAATAAACGTGGGACCAAGACGATATTCGACAAATTTTCATGGAACAACTCTTAGAAACTGCAAAACAATTTGAATAATTTATGATAGTTCTCTTCGCAATAAGTACTATACAGCATAGTAATTTTTCAGGTTCATCACTTTTTACTGCGTTAATATATCAAAATATGATGTAACTAATTGAATATTTACAGTGTCAACGGTAATAATTACCATTGGTACTGTAAATTTCACTATACCAGCTTAGTAAAAATTCGTGTACTGATTGGTAAAAAAAATTTTCTTCCTCCCCCTTCATTGCGCCAATCAGAAGCAGTCTCAGCCATTCACGTCTATGCGTTTACCCTTTTTTGTGTGTCGTTGGCAAAAGATTCATAAGTTATTTTTCTCGTATTAGTGAATTGGTGAAAAATTCTAGAATTCAACGGATTGAAAACACCGTAAGTTTTTCTTTTTTATTACTCAAATTAATTATGAATATATTTTATCCTTACGGCTTGTTCAAAAGCGTCTGAATCATAACCTCAAATGTGAGTCCTTTCAACGTTTGAGGGATGGTAACGGAAATATATTTAATTTTTTCTTTTATGCATCAACAGGCAATCTACAGGAATCTACCGGGAATCTACAGGGAATCTACCGTATTCTGATGAGTCATGCGGATGGGAATAAAATTATTAACTTTTATCAGAAGCACAACCGACTCCAGAAAAATCTGCGAAATTTGATGTCGAGGATCATTGTGCGAAATGAATTAAAGAGAACTTTAGATGCCGTATTTTTATGAAGATCACCATATAATATTGCATGAAAACAAGAATTTTATGATAGTTGCGAAATTGTTTCATGATGTATTTTCAGATGAACACACTCAGGATTATAAAATTTTGAGCGAAAGGTATAAATGGCACGTGCTGAACGATTCGGAACTGTGTGGAATGATCATCACACATATAGTCGATGTTCAAAACATTGGTAAATTTATTGTGAAAAAATGGGTGTGAATGTGAACGTCAAAATTTTAATGGATAATTATATTCTGCATGAAAATGTACTGAATCCTATTCTTGATTAAACTTATTCGTTATTTTCCATAATATATGACTAATTTATTTGTGAATTTGTGTGATAGCTACATAATCCGTTCATTTCATGCGCGAGAAATTCAAAAATGATTATTTTGGCGGCTTTAATTTCACTGTGTTTGGTGTAGTAATTTTTGACGGATATGTGAAATACTTTATGCTGCGCCATCTACTAGTTTTTAACCCTACTTCATTGAAAATTTAGTCGTTACATATGAATAATTTCTAAGCAAGCGATTGGTCCCATGATTTTCGGTAAGCACAGTAATTTTTACCGAGAACTCCTACTAATTTTTCGTGATTTTTTTTTGCAGTGTAGGCTCTTCCTCGTCATTTCATCGAAGAGCTGAGGGAATTTCCGCTGGAAAAGATGTGTCAGAAAAGATTTTCTTGTATTTTTTAGAAATCCAACTTTTTTTATCAAAATTCCAAGGAATTTCAGGGAAAAATTCACATCTTCATCCATATCTCTGGTTCCGTCCGTCGTAGCGTGAATGATAAAAGTTCATTTCACATAGAACAACTTTTTTCCATTGTTGATTCGAAATCTATACAGCATGAGTCGTGTACATCCCATAGCCTTTTAGAGGCTTCTACATACTTCGAGGAGCTTCTAGAGGCTTGTAGAGCATTTTTAGATGTCTGTAGAGGACTACACAGGACTGTAGAGGCCTGTAGAAAACTGTGGAAGGCTAGAGATAGCTGTAGAAGACTGCAGAGGTCTCTAAAGGACTACAGAGGTCTCTAAAGGACTACAGAGGGCTCTAGGAGACTACAGAGGGCTCTAGAGAACTATAGAGAGCTCTAGAGGATCACAGAGGGCTCTAGAGGACTATAGAGACCTAGAGAGTGCTATCGAGGGCTATAGGGTGCTCCAGTGGGCTATAGAGGGCTATGGAGAGTTATAGGAGGCTATAGAAGGTTGTAGGAGACTATAGAGGGCTATAGAGGACTACGAAGAGCTATAGAGGGCTATAGAGGACTATAGATGGTTATCGATGTCTACAGAGGGCTATAGATGTCTACAGAGGGCTACAGATGTCTACAGAGGGCTATAGAGAGCTATAGATTACTATAGAGGGCTATAGACTACTATAGAGGGCTATAGATGAGTATAGAAGGCTATAAAGAGTTATGATGGGCTTTAGAGAGCTATATAGGGCTATGATAGGCTTTAGAAGGCAATAGAGGGTTGCCAAAGGCTGTCGAAGGTTGTAGGAGGCTGTTAATTCCAAATCAGGTGTAAAAAAAAATTTATCCAAAAAAAATTTTTTTGTACATGATTTTTTTTATGACGGATTTGGAATCTTGTGGTCATGATTCATGGACATTCATGAAGAAAATTCCCTTCCGACCAATTCTAAGGAAAAATCCCGGTAGGAGGATTTTCTTGATGGATCTTCGCGAATCATGACCACGAGATTCCAAATCAGTCATAGAAAAAAATTCTGTCCCAGAAAATTTTTTGGGACCAAATTTTTTTATGACGAATTTGAAATGCAGTGGACATGATTTGTGGACATTCATCAAGGAAATTCCATTCCGACCAATTCTAGGAAAAAATGCCGGTAGAAGGATTTTATTGATAGATCTTCGCGAATCATGACCACGAGATTCCAAATCAGTCATGAAAAAAAATTTGTACAAAAAAAATTTTTTTGTACAAAATTTTTTTTATGACGCATTTGGAATCTCGTGGTCATGATTCGTGAACATTTACCAAGAAAAATCGATTTCGACAGATTCTAAGAAAAAATCTCGGTAGAGGAATTTTGTTGATGAATCTTCGCGAATCCCGACCACGAAATTCCAAATCAGTCATAAAAAAAAATTTGTCCAAAAAAAAATTTTTTTGTACAAAATTTTTTTTATGATGGATTTGGAATCTAGTGGTCATGATTCGTGAACATTTACCAAAAAAATCCATTCCGACAATTTCTGAGAAAGAATGCTGTTAGAGAAATTTTGTTGATGCATCTTCGCGAATCATGACTAGGAGACTTGGTCTTCACTTTTGCTTTCACTTTTGCTTCCACTTTTGCTTTCACCATCAGACTATCAAACTATAAGACTATCAGACTATCAGACTATCAGACCATCAGACTATCAGACTATCAAGGCAAGTGTTCGGCAAGTCTTCGGCTCGCCTTTGGCAACTCTTTGGCCGGTCTTTGGCATGTCTTCGGCAAGTCTTTGGCAAATACTCGGCAAGTCTTTGGCCAGTCTTTCGCAAGTCTTCGGCCAGTCTTTGGCAAGTCTTTCGCAAGTCTTTGGCCAGTCTTTTCCTCAAAGAATGTCCTCGAATTATGATAAATGACACCTGAATTGATGAAAACGATTGCTGTCACCCCTGATTTTTTGAGAACTTGAGTGAAAAAATATCGTCAACAATAGGTTTTCTCGATCGATGTCGACGAATTCACTTGCTTTCACCTGCTTTCACTTTTTTTTCACTTGCTTTCACTTGCTTTCACCTGCTTTCACTTTTTTTCACTTGCTTTCACCTGCTTTCACTTTTTTTTCACTTGCTTTCACTTGCTTTCACCTGCTTTCACTTTTTTTCACTTGCTTTCACCTGCTTTCACTTTTTTTTCACTTGCTTTCACTTGCTTTCACCTGCTTTCACTTTTTTTTACTTGCTTTCACCTGCTTTCACTTTTTTTTCACTTGCTTTCACTTGCTTTCACCTGCTTTCACTTTTTTTTCACTTGCTTTCACCTGCTTTCACTTTTTTTCACTTGCTTTCACTTGCTTTCACTTGCTTTCACTTGCTTTCACTTGCTTTCACTTGCTTTCACTTGCTTTCACCTGCTTTCACTTGCTTTCACTTGCTTTCACTTGCTTTCACTTTCGCTTTCACCGACAGGGGCACCAGGGAACGGGGGGGGGGGGGGGGGGGGGGGGGGGGGGGGGGGGGGGAAAGGAGTATTTCTCTAGTCCTGTGGAACAACTCTAGTCGTACGGAACAACTCTAGCCGTACGGAACAACTCTAGCCGTATGGAACAACTCTAGCCGTATGGGACAACTCTAGCCGTACGGAACAACTCTAGCCCTGTGGGACAACTCGGGTCCTGTACAGGAGTACAGTAGACTCTAGAGGACTAGAAAGGCCTTTTACACGAGTACAGTAGACTCTAGAGGACTAGAAAGGCCTTTTACACGAGTACAGTAGACTCTACAGGACTAGAAAGGCCTTTTACACGAGTACAGTAGACTCTACAGGACTAGGAAGGCCTTTTACACGAGTACAGTGGACTCTACAGGACTAGAAAGGCCTTTTACACGAGTACAGTACACTCTACAGGACTAGAAAGGCCTTTTACACGAGTACAGTAGACTCTAGAGGACTAGAAAGGCCTTTTACACGAGTACAGTACACTCTACAGGACTATACAGGCCTCTTATACGAGTACAGTACACTCTACAGGACTAGACAGGCCTTTTACACGAGTACAGTACACTCTACAGGACTATACAGGCGCGTTGCCCCAATTAGAATAATATGAGGTCCTCTCTTCCAGAATATCGTGGCTGGTGGTTCAATTTCACTTCTCACCAAGATAATTTCTGGAAAATCATTAGATATAGTAATTTTCTTCTACTTCAAGGACTTTCAAGACCTAGAGAAGGGAAGTCCATCGATTCTGCATGGGAAATTCGAAACGCGGAGCTCACGTTGCCCCAACTACAAGGATATGAGGTACTCCTCTCCAAACTATCATGGGCAGTGGTTCAATTTCACTTCTGACCAGGCTGTTCAGGAAGAACTATTGAAAATAGTAATTTCCTCTTCATTTTGAGGACCTTCACGACTCTAAAAAGGGAAATCAATTGACTTCGCGTGAAAAAATCAAAATACGTAGCTCGCGTTCCCCCAATTAGAAGAATATGAGGTCCCTCTTCTAAAATATCCTAGGCAGTTGTTCATCAATAGAAATTTTGAAGATAGGCTCTTCCTCGTCATTTCATCGAAGAGCTGAGGGAATTTCCGCTGGAAAAGATGTGTCAGAAAAGATTTTCTTGTATTTTTTAGAAATCCAACTTTTTTTTATCAAAATTTCAAGGAATTTCAGGGAAAAATTCACATCTTCATCCATATCTCTGGTTCCGTCCGTCGTAGCGTGAATGATAAAAGTTCATTTCACAAAGAACAACTTTTTTCCATTGTTGATTCGAAATCTATACAGCGTGATTCGTGTACATCCCATAGCCTTTTAGAGGCTTCTACATACTTCTAGGAGCTTCTAGAGGCTTGTAGAGCATTTTTAGATGTCTGTAGAGGACTACACAGGACTGTAGAGGCCTGTAGAAAACTGTGGAAGGCTAGAGATAGCTGTAGAAGACTGCAGAGGTCTCTAAAGGACTACAGAGGTCTCTAAAGGACTACAGAGGGCTCTAGGAGACTACAGAGGGCTCTAGAGAACTATAGAGAGCTCTAGAGGATCACAGAGGGCTCTAGAGGACTATAGAGACCTAGAGAGTGCTATCGAGGGCTATAGGGTGCTCCAGTGGGCTATAGAGGGCTATGGAGAGTTATAGGAGGCTATAGAAGGTTGTAGGAGACTATAGAGGGCTATAGAGGACTACGAAGGGCTATAGAGGGCTATAGAGGACTATAGATGGTTATCGATGTCTACAGAGGGCTATAGATGTCTACAGAGGGCTACAGATGTCTACAGAGGGCTATAGAGAGCTAGAGATTACTATAGAGGGCTATAGACTACTATAGAGGGCTATAGATGAGTATAGAAGGCTATAAAGGGTTATGATGGGCTTTAGAGAGCTATATAAGGCTATGATAGGCTTTAGAAGGCAATAGACGGTTGCCAAAGGCTGTCGAAGGTTGTAGGAGGCTGTTAATTCCAAATCAGGTGTAAAAAAAAATTTATCCAAAAAAAATTTTTTTGTACATGATTTTTTTTATGACGGATTTGGAATCTTGTGGTCATGATTCATGGACATTCATGAAGAAAATTCCCTTCCGACCAATTCTAAGGAAAAATCCCGGTAGGAGGATTTTTTTGATGGATCTTCGCGAATCATGACCACGAGATTCCAAATCAGTCGTAAAAACAAATTCTGTCCCAGAAAATCTTTTGAGACAAAATTTTTTTTATGACGGATATGAAATGCAGTGGACATGATTTGTGGACATTCATCAAGGAAATTCCATTCCGACCAATTCTAGGAAAAAATGCCGGTAGAAGGATTTTGTTGATAGATCTTCGCGAATCATGACCACGAGATTCCAAATCGGTCATAAAAAAAAATTTGTCCAAAAAAAATTTTTTTGTGCAAAATTTTTTTTATGACGCATTTGGAATCTCGTGGTCATGATTCGTGAACATTTACCAAGAAAAATCGATTTCGACAGATTCTGAGAAAAAATCTCGGTAGAGGAATTTTGTTGATGAATCTTCGCGAATCCCGACCAGGAGATTCCAAATCAGTCATAAAAAAAAAATTGTCCAAAAAAAATTTTTCTGGACAAAATTTTTCTTATGACGGATTTAGAATCTAGTGGTCATGATTCGTGGACATTCACCGAAAAAAATCCATTCCGACAGTTTCTGAGAAAAAATGCTGGTAGAGCAATTTTGTTGATGAATCTTCGCGAATCATGACCAGGAGATTCGAAATCAGTCATAAAAAAAAATTGTCCAAAAAAAATTTTTTTGGACAAAATTTTTTTTATGACGGATTTAGAATCTAGTGGTCATGATTCGTGGACATTTACCAAAAAAAATCCATTCCGACAGTTTCTGGGAAAGAATGCTGGTAGAGCAATTTCGTGGATGAATCTCCGCGAATCATGACCAGGAGATTCGAAATCAGTCATAAAAAAAAATTTGTCCCAAAAAAATTTTTCTGGACAAAATTTTTTTTATGACGGATTTAGAATCTAGTGGTCATGATTCGTGGACATTTACCAAAAAAAATCCATTCCGACGGTTTCTGGGAAAGAATGCTGGTAGAGCAATTTCGTTGATGAATCTTCGCGAATCATGACCAGGAGATTCGAAATCAGTCATAAAAAAAATTTGTCCCAAAAAAATTTTTTTGGACAAAATTTTTTTTATGACGGATTTAGAATCTAGTGGTCATGATTCGTGGACATTTACCAAAAAAAATCCATTCCGACGGTTTCTGAGAAAAAATGCTGGTAGAGCAATTTTGTTGATGAATCTTCGCGAATCATGACCAGGAGATTCGAAATCAGTCATAAAAAAAAATTTGTCCAAAAAAAATTTTTTTGGCCAAAATTTTTTTTATGACGGATTTAGAATCTAGTGGTCATGATTCGTGGACATTTACCAAAAAAAATCCATTCCGACAGTTTCTGAGAAAGAATGCTGGTAGAGCAATTTTGTTGATGAATCTTCGCGAATCATGACCAGGAGATTCGAAATCAGTCATAAAAAAAAATTTGTCCGAAAAAAATTTTTTTGGGCAAAATTTTTTTTATGACGGATTTAGAATCTAGTGGTCATGATTCGTGGACATTCACCAAAAAAAATCCATTCCGACGGTTTCTGGGAAAGAATGCTGGTAGAGCAATTTCGTTGATGAATCTTCGCGAATTATGACCAGGAGATTCGAAATCAGTCATAAAAAAAAATTTGTCCCAAAAAAATTTTTTTGGACAAAATTTTTTTTATGACGGATTTAGAATCTAGTGGTCATGATTCGTGGACATTTACCAAAAAAAATCCATTCCGACAGTTTCTGAGAAAGAATGCTGGTAGAGCAATTTTGTTGATGAATCTTCGCGAATCATGACCAGGAGATTCGAAATCAGTCATAAAAAAAAATTTGTCCAAAAAAAATTTTCACCGATGTGGGTCCTCCCTAACGGGGAGGGGGGGGGGGGGGGGTAAGGAGAGGAGTAGCTCTCTAGTCCTGTGGAACAACTCTAGTTGTACGGAACAACTCTAGCCGTGCGGAACAACTCTAGCCGTATGGAACAACTCTAGCCGTATGGAACAACTCTAGCCGTACGGAACAACTCTAGCCGTATGGAACAACTCCAGCCCTGTGGAACAACTCGGGTCCTGTACAGGAGTACAGTAGACTCTAGAGTACCAGAAAGGCCTTTTACACGAGTACAGTAGACTCTAGAGTACTAGAAAGGCCTTTTACACGAGTACAGTAGACTCTAGAGTACTAGAAAGGCCTTTTACACGAGTACAGTAGACTCTAGAGTACTAGAAAGGCCTTTTACACGAGTACAGTAGACTCTAGAGTACTAGAAAGGCCTTTTACACGAGTACAGTAGACTCTACAGGACTAGAAAGGCCTTTTACACGAGTACAGTAGACTCTACAGGACTAGAAAGGCCTTTTACACGAGTACAGTAGACTCTACAGGACTAGAAAGGCCTTTTACACGAGTACAGTAGACTCTAGAGTACTAGAAAGGCCTTTTACACGAGTACAGTAGACTCTACAGGACTAGAAAGGCCTTTTACACGAGTACAGTAGACTCTACAGGACTAGAAAGGCCTTTTACACGAGTACAGTAGACTCTACAGGACTAGAAAGGCCTTTTACACGAGTACAGTAGACTCTACAGGACTAGAAAGGCCTTTTACACGAGTACAGTAGACTCTACAGGACTAGAAAGGCCTTTTACACGAGTACAGTAGACTCTACAGGACTAGAAAGGCCTTTTACACGAGTACAGTAGACTCTACAGGACTAGAAAGGCCTTGTACAGGAGTAGAGTAGACTCTACAGGACTATTGTGGTCAATTGAGGTCAATGGTGGTCAGTGATGGTCAATTGTGGTCGACTGTGGTCAGCTTCGGTCGACTGTGGTCAACTGTGGTGAAGTCAAATGTGCCAACCGTGGTCAACTGCGGTCAACTATGGTCGGTTGTGGTCAACAATAGTCAACTGTGGTCGAGTGCGGTGAGCTTGACTGGGGCCAGCTGTGGTCAACCGTGGTGGGCTGTGGTCTACTGCGGTCAACTATAGTCAACTGTCGTCGAATGTGGTGGGGTTGGCTGGGATCAACTGTGGTCAACCGTGGTGGACTGTGGTCAGCTTTGATTGGCTGTGGCGAGGTCAACGGTGATCAACTGCAGTCAACTGTGGTCAAATGTGGTCAAGTCTGGTCGACTGTGGTCATCGGTGGTCGTCTGTGGTCAGCTGCGGTCAACTGTGATGTTTATTACCAATCTCCTCGCCTTTGCAATGTAATCATCGGGGGAAATCCATCGCCGATATTCCTTAGTATTTAGTGGGCTTATCACGATGTAGACATTGACAATGTTATAGAAATGTCTTCAAATCGATAGAAATGTTGGAGATAGGCTCTCTCTCATCATTCCATTGGAAAGCTGAGGAAATTTGCCATGGGAATCGTGTGTCAGGAAGGATTTTTTCGTATTTTTCAGAAATTCAACTTTCCTGGTCACGATTTGATGAGATTTTTGAAAAAAATCACTTTCCAGTCCATATCTCCGGTTGTATTTATCGCAGCGTGGAAATTCCGGAAGGAGGTGAAAGGTGAGATCATTTGCCGTCGATTCATAGGGTTCTGAATCGAAAAATATCGGTTTTTCAGATAGTTATGGAGTAAAAACTGATTTTCACGATTGTGTCGATAAATACCTCAAAAATCGATATTTTCAAATTCAAAACCCTAGAAATCGATGGCAAATAATCTCACCTTTCATCTCCACTCGGAATTTTCACACTGCGACTAATACATCTGCAGATATGTCGAAAAATGTGAATTTCTTCAAAAACGGAAAGGGGTACCCTTTTCAATCTTGGCTAAGAAAGTAAAATTTTTCAGAAAGACGAAAAAATCATTTGTGAAACATGATTTCTACCGCAAATTTCCTCAGCTTTTCAATGAAATCATCAGATCGAATCCATCTCCAATATTTCTATTGATTTGAAGGGTTTATCGTGATATAGAAATTGAGAATATCATGTCAAACTCTTCAAATTAGTAGAAATATTGAAGATAGGCCCTCTTTCGATATTTCATTGGGAAGCTAAAGGAATTTACTGTAAAAATCGTGTACCAGAGATGATTTCTTTGTATTAGGCCATACTCATTTTGTCGTGAATGGGAAAAGTGGATTATATCTGCGAAAAGTGTATTATATCTGCGAAATGTGGATTATATCTACGAAAAGTGGTTTAATTTCACTTCTGACCGGGATAATCCATGGAAAATTATCAGAAATCGTGATTTTCCTCTGCTTAGAGAAACTTCAAGACCTAGAAAAAGGGAATCGATTGAATTGGAATGGGAAAATTGGGATCCGCAGCTTGCGTTGCCCTAATAAGGATAATATTCGCCTGCCAAAATATCGTGACTAGTGGTTCAAGTTCACTTCTTACCGGGATATATCATGCAAAATCAATGGAAATATAAATTTTTTTCTACTTCGTGAACCTGCCGGACCTAGAGCAGGGAAATCGATCGATTTTGCATGGGAAAATCGGAATCCACAGTCCGCGTTCCCCCAATTAGGATAATATGAGGTCTCTTTTTCCAAAATATCGTGGCTAGCTGTTGGCCACATATTTAGCTCTATTTCACTCTATCATGTTCATTTACTGAGATAATCACGAAATACTGAAGAACTTTCCTGCTGATGCCATATTAAGGTCCATTTTGCCCTAGCTCGCTTATTTACCAAGATAATTGCGAGAAACTGCAGAAACTCCCTGTTGATCCCATATTTACGTCTATTTCGCCTTATCTCGCTTATTTGCCGAGATGATGACGAAAATCTGCAGAAGCTCTATGGTAATCCCATATTAAGTTCTATTTCGCTTTATCTCGCTTATTTACCGAGATAATCGCGAAAAACTGCAGAAACTCCCTGCTGATCCCATATTTAGGTCTATTTCGCTCTATCTCGCTTATTTGCCGAGATAATGACGAAAATCTGCAGAAGCTCTATGGTGATCCCATATTAAGGTCTATTTCACTCTATATCTCTTATTTACTGACATAATCGCGAAAAACTGAATAAACTCTATGGTGACCCCATATTTGGATCTATTTCGCTCTATGTCGCTCATCTACCGAGAAAATCGTGAAATACTGCAAAAACTCCCTCATGATCCCATATTTAGGTCTATTTCGCTCTATCTCGCTTATTTACCGAGAAAATCGCGAAAACCTGCAGAAACTTCATGGTGATGCCATATTAAGGTCTATTTCGCTCTATCTCGCTTATTTACCGAGATATTTGCGGAAAACTGCAGAAACTCCCTGCTGATCTCACATTTCGGTCTATTTCACTCTATCTCGCTTATTGACCGAGATAATCGTGATAAACTGCCAAAACTCCCTGCTGATCCCATATTTAGGTCTATTTCACTCTATCTCGCTTATTTGCCAAGATACTGGCGAAAATCTGCAGAAGCTCTATGCTGATCCCATATTTAGGTGTATTTCGCTCTATCTCGCTTATTGACCGAGATAATCGCGAAAAACTACCAAAACTCCCTGCTGATCCCATATTTAGGTCTATTTCGCTCTATCTCGCATATTTGCCGAGATAATGACGAAAATCTGCAGAAGCTCTATGGTGATCCCATATTAAGGTCTATTTCGCTCTATATCTCTTATTTACTGACATAATCGCGAAAAACTGAATAAACTCTATGGTGACCCCATATTTGGATCTATTTCGCTCTATCTCGCTCATCTACCGAGAAAATCGTGAAAAACTGCAAAAACTCCCTCATGATCCCATATTTAGGTCTATTTCGCTCTATCTCGCTTATTCACCGAGAAAATCGCGAAAACCTGCAGAAACTCCATGGTGATGCCATATTAAGGTCTATTTCGCTCTATCTCGCTTATTTACTGAGATAATGGCGAAAATCTGCAGAAGCTCTATGCTGATCCCATATATCGGCGTATTTCGCCCTATTTCGCTTATTGACCGAGATAATGGCGAAAATCTGCAGAAGCTCTATGCTGATCCCATATTTAGGTGTATTTCGCTCTATCTCGCTTATTTGCCAAGATAATGGTGAAAATCTGCAGAAGCTCTATGCTGATCCCATATTTAGGTGTATTTCGCTCTATCTCGCTTATTTGCTGAGATAATGACGAAAATCTGCAGAAGCTCTATGGTAATCCCATATTAAGGTCTATTTCGCTCTATATCTCTTATTTACTGACATAAGCGCGAAAAACTGAACAAACTCTATGGTGACCCCATATTTAGATCTATTTCACTCTATCTCGCTCATCTACCGAGAAAATCGTGAAAACCTGCAGAAATTCTATGGTGATCCCATATTGAGGTCTATTTCGCTCTATCTCGCTTATTTACCAAGATATTTGCGAAAAACTGCAGAAACTCCCTGCTGATGCAACATTTCAGTCTATTTCACTCTATCTCGCTTATTGACCGAGATAATCGCGAAAAACTGCCGAAACTCCCTGCTGATCCCATATTTGGGTCTATTTCGCTCTATCTCGCTTATTTGCCAAGATAATGACGAAAATCTGCAGAAGCTCTATGGTGATCCCATATTAAGGTTTATTTCGCTCTATCTCGCTTATTGACTGAGATAATCAAGAAAAACTACCAAAACTCCCTGCTGATCCCATATTCAGGTCTACTTCGCTCTATTTCGCTCTATCTCGCTTATTTGCCAAGATAATGGCGAAAATCTGCAGAAACTCCCTGCTGATCCAACATTTCGGTCTATTTCACTCTATCTCGCTTATTGACCGAGATAATCGCGAAAAACTGCCAAAACTCCCTGCTGATCCCATATTTAGGTCTATTTCGCTCTATCTCGCTTATTTGACAAGATAATGGCGAAAATCTGCAAAAGCTCTATGCTGATCCCCTATTTAGGTGTATTTCGCTCTATATCACTTATTTACCGAGATACTTGCGAAAAACTGCAGAAACTACCTGCTGATGCCACATTTCGGTCTATTTCACTCTATCTCGCTTATTGACCGAGATAATCGCGAAAAACTGCCAAAACTCCCTGCCGATCCCATATTTGGGTCTATTTCGCTCTATTTCGCTTATTTGCCAAGATAATGGCGAAAATCTGCAGAAGCTCTATGGTGATCCCATAGTAAGGTTTATTTCGCTCTATCTCGCCTATTGACTGAGATAATCACGAAAAACTACCAAAACTCCCTGCTGATCCCATATTCAAGTCTATTTCGCTCTATCTCGCTTATTTGCCAAGATAATGACGAAAATCTGCAGAAGCTCTATGGTGATCCCATATTAAGGTCTATTTCGCTCTATCTCGCTGATTGACCGAGATAATCGCGAAAAACTACCAAAACTCCCTGCTGATCCCATATTTAGGTCTATTTCGCTCTATCTCGCTTATTTGCCAAGATAATGACGAAAATCTGCAGAAGCTCTATGGTGATCCCATATTAAGGTCTATTTCGCTCTATATCTCTTATTTACTGACATAATCGCGAAAAACTGAATAAACTCTATGGTGACCCCATGTTTAGGTGTATTTCGCTCTCCCTCTCTTATTTACTGAGATAATCGCGAAAAACTGAGGAAACTCTATGGTAACTACATATTTAAGTCTATTTCGCTCTATCTCTCTTATTTACCGAGATAATCGAAAAAACCTGGAGAAACTCCCCGCTGATCCCATATTAAGGTCTATATCGCTCTATCTCACTTATATACTAAGATAACGGCAAGAAACTGCAGAAACTCTATGGTGACCCCATATTAAGGTGTATTTCGCTCTATCTCTCTTAGTTATCGAGATAATGGCAAAAAACTGAAGTAACTCTATGGTAGTCTCACATTTCTCTATCTCGCTTATTGACCGAGATAATTGCGAAAAACTGCAGGAACCCTTCAGTGATCCCACATTTAGGTCTATTTCGCTCTATCCCCCTTATTTACCGAGATAATTGCAAGAAACTGAAGAAACTCCCTGCTGATCCCATATTAAGGTCTATTTCGCTCGATGTCGTTTGCGGAAAGTGAGTTTGCGGAGAGTAAGTTTGCGGAAAGTGACTTTGCGGAAAGTGGGTTTACGGAAAGTGACTTTGCGGAAAGTGACTTTGCGGAAAGTGAGTTTGCGGAAAGTAAGTTTGCGGATAGTGAGTTTGCGGAAAGTGAGTTTGCGGAAAGTAAGTTTGCGGAAAGTGAGTTTGCGGAAAGTAAGTTTGCGGAAAGTGAGTTTGCGGAAAGTGAGTTTGCGGAAAGTAAGTTTGCGGAAAGTGAGTTTGCGGAAAGTGAGTTTGCGGAAAGTGAGTTTGCGGAAAGTAAGTTTGCGGAAGAAGATTTGCGGAATGTGAGTTTACGGAAAGGGAGTTTGCGGAAAGTAGATTTGCGGAAACCCGATGGACGACCGATGTTACGGGGGGGGGGGGGGGGGGGTTAAGGCTACGGATGTTACGGATGCTACGGATGCTACGGATGCTACGGATGCTACGGATGCTACGGATGCTACGGATGCTACGGATGCTACGGATGCTACGGATGCTACGGATGCTACGGATGCTACGGATGTTACGGATGTTTCAGATGCTACGGATGTTACGGATGCTACGGATGCTACGGATTCTACGGATGCTAAGGATTTTACGGATGTGCTTCCCACACATAAATTGACTGGGAATTGCCAAATACATGAGGCACCACTTGTTTTCCCAGTACTTCATCCACTTCTCAAGTACGACGAGCAATGTGACGTGTCACATTTGATTCTTATAGCTAAACTTCTTACATTCACCTTCTTTGAACCCTATTTTACAGATTCCCTCGAGGAAATAGACAGTTCACATCGATTTCAACATAGACATGGCTTGGGAAGTGCAAACGAAAAGGGGCACCCCCAGTATTCCGGTTAATTTATCAAATATTTAAGTACAGGCCGCAGTGTGAGCTGTCACTTTTGATTTCTAGAGCCAAAGTCCTATGATTCACCTTCCTTGGACCCTATTCTACAGATCCCCTCGAAAAAATAGACATTTCACATTGATTTTGATATAGACGGCTCGGAAATTGCAAAACGAATAGGGCACCCGCAATTTCACTTCGTACGGTCTTAGGTAATGGGAAATCATCAAAAATAGTTATTTTCTCTGCACTCCAAGGACCTCTAGGACCTAGAGAAGGGAAATCAATCGATTTGAGACGAAAACATCGAAATCCGCAACTCGTGTTGCCACAATTTGAAGGATATGGGGTCTCCCTTTCCGAGATATCGTGGTTAGTGGCTCAATTCCACAGCTTACCGGGATGTTCCATGGAAAGTCGATGAAAATGGTAATTTTTCCTACTTCGAGGACCTATGGGACCTAGGCAAGGGAAATCAATCGATTTCGCATCCGAAAATTGAAATCCGGAACTTGCGTTGCCCCGAATAGAATAATATAAAGTCCCACCTTCCAAAATATCATGGCTAGTGGTTCAATTCCACTTCTCACTGGGATATTCTTTGGGAAATCATTAGGAATAGTGATTTTTCCTACTATGAACACCTTTGGACCAAAAGAAGGGAAATCAATCGATTTTGCATGGGAAAATTGGAATCCACAGCTCGCGTTGCCTCAATTAGGATAATATGAGGTCTTTCCTTCCAAAATATTGTGGCTAGCTGTTCAGTTTCACTTCTTAACGTGATATTTTATGGAAAATCATCAAAAATAGTAATTTTTTTCTACTGTGTGGACCTTCAGGACCTACAAAAAAGGAATCAATTTTGCATTGGGAAGCTGACGAAATTTGCGATGGAAATCATGCGTCAGGAATGATTTTCTCGTATTTCTCAGAAATTCAACTTTTCTGGTCAGGATTTGATGAGATTTTTTACAAAATCCACTTTTTCGTCCATATCTTCAATTCTATTTGTCACAGCGGGAAAATTCCGGGAGGAGATGGAAGATGATATCATTTGCCATCGATTTATAGGGTTCTGAATCGAAAAATATCTGTTTTTCAGATAGTTATGGGCTAAAAACTGATTTTTACAATTGTGTTGATAAATACCTCGAAAATCGATATTTTCAAATTCAAAACTCTAGAAATCGATGACAAATAATCTCACCTTTTATCTCCGTCCGCAATTTTCACGCTGCGACTAATAGAACTGGAGATATGTCGAAAAATGTGAATTTTTTCAAAAACGGAAAGGGATACCTCTTTCAATCTTGGCTAAGAAAGTAAGATTTTTCAGAAAGACGAAAAAATCATTTGTGACACATGATTTCGACCGTAAATTCCCTCAGCTAATCAATGGAATCATGAGAAAAAATCCATCTCCAATATTTCTAATGATTAAGAGAGCTGATCACGATATAGATACTGACAATATCATAAAAACTCTTCAAATCAATAGAAATATTGGAGATAGGCTCTCTCTCATCTCTCCATTGAAAAGCTGAGGCAATTTGCGATGGAAATCATGTGTCAGCAATTATTTTTTCGTATTTTTAAGAAATTTAACTTTTCTGGTCAGGATTTAATGAGATTTTTGGAGGAATTCACTATTTCGTTCATATGTCCGGTTCTATTTGTCGTAGCGTGAAAATTCCGAATGAGGATGAAAGATGAGATTATTTGCCATCGATTTATAGGGTCTTTAATCGAAAAATATCCATTTTTGAGATAGTTATAAGGCAAAAACTGGTTTTCACAATTTTGTCGATAAATATCTTGAAAATCAATATTTTCGAATTCAAAGCCCCATATATCGATGGCAAATGATTTCACCTCTCACCTCCATTCAGAATTTTTACGCTGCAACTAATAGAACCTGAGATATGTCGAGAAAAGTGAATTCCTATAAAAATAGAAAGGGGTACCCCCTCCAATCTTGTCCAAGGGAGTGAAATTTTTCAGAAAGACGGAGAAATCAATTGTGACACATGTTTTCTACCGCAAATTTCCTCATCTCTCCGATGGAATCATCAGAAGAAACCTATCTCCAATATTTCTAACGATTTACAGATTTATTACGATACAGATACTGTTAATATCATAAAAACTCTTAAAATCAATAGAAATATATGAGATAGGCCCTCTCTCATCATTTAATTGGGAAGCTGAGGAAATTGTCGATGGAAATCATGTTTCAGAAATGATTTTTTCGTATTTTTCAGAAATTCAACTTTCCTGGTCAAGATTTGATGAGTTTTTTGACAAAATTCACTTTTTTGTCTATATGTCCAGTTCTATCCGTCGTAGCGTGGATATTCCGAATGGAGAAGCAAAAAGAGATCATTTGACATCGACTTATAGGGTTTTGAATCGAAAACTATCGATTTCTAAGATAGTTATATAGCAAAAGCTGATTTTCACGATTTTGTCGATGAATACCTCGAAAAACAATATTTTTGAATTCAAAGCCCCAAGAATCGATGGCCAATAATCTCACCTTTCACCTGCATTTGGAATTTCTACGTTGCGACTAATAGAACCGGAGATATGTCGGGAAAAGTGAAGTACGAATGGGAAAAGTGAATTATGGATTGGAGAAGTGGATTACGAATGGGAAAAGTGGATTGCGGATGTGGAAAGTAAATTAGAAACTCCATGGTGATGCCATATTAAGGTCTATTTCACTCTATCTCTCTCATTTACCGAGATAATCACGAAAAAGTGAGGAAACTCTATGGTGACCTCATATTTAGTTCTATTTCGCTCTATCTCGTTTATTAACTTAGAAAATCGTGAAAAAATGCAAAAACTCCCTGCTGATCCCATATTTAGGTCTATTTTGCTCTATCTTGCTTATTTACCGAGAAAATCGCGAAAAAATGCAGAAATTCTATGGTGATCCCATATTAAGGTCTATTTCGCTCTATCTCGCTTATTTGCCGAGATAATGACGAAAATCAGCAGAAGCTCTATGGTAATCCCATATTAAGGTCTATTTCGCTCTATCTCGCTTATGTACCGAGATAATTGCGAAAAACTGCCAAAACTCCCTGCTGATCCCATATTTAGGTCTATTTCGCTCTATCTCGCTTATTTGCCGAGATATGGACGAAAATCTGCAGAAATTCTATGGTAATCACATATTAAGGTCTATTTCGCTCTATCTCGCTTATGTATCGCGATAATTGCGAAAAACGGCAGAAACTCCCTGCTGATCCCATATTTAGGTCTATTTCGCTCTATCTCGCTTATTTACCGAGAAAATCGCGAAAAACTGCAGAAATTCTATGATGATCCCATATTTACGTTTATTTTGCTCTATCTCGCTTATTTGTCGACATAATGACGAAAATCTGCAGAAACTCCCTGCTGATCCCATATTTAGGTCTATTTCACTCTATCTCGCTTATTGACCGAGATAATCGCGAAAAACTGCCAAAACTCCCTGCTGATCCCATATTTAGGTCTATTTCGCTCTATCTCGCTTATTTGCCGAGATAATGACGAAAATCTGCAGAAATTCTGTGGTAATCCCATATTAAGGTCTATTTCGCTCTATCTCGCTTATGTACCGAGATAATTGCGAAAACTGCAGAAACTCCCTGCTGATCCCATATTTAGGTCTATTTCACTCTATCTCGCTTATAGACCGAGATAATCGCGAAAAACTACCAAAACTTCCTGCTGATCCCATATTTAGGTCTATTTCGCTCTATCTCGCTTATTTGCCAAGATAATGGCGAAAATCTGCTGAAGCTCTATGGTGATCCCATATTGAGGTCTATTTCACTCTATCTCGCTTATTGACCGAGATAATTGCGAAAAACTGCAGAAACTCCCTGCTGATCCCATATTTAGGTCTATTTTGCTCTATCTTGCTTATTTACCGAGAAAATCGCGAAAAAATGCAGAAATTCTATGGTGATCCCATATTAAGGTCTATTTCGCTCTATCTCGCTTATGTACCGAGATAATTGCGAAAAACTGCCAAAACTCCCTGCTGATCCCATATTTAGGTCTATTTCGCTCTATCTCGCTTATTTGCCAAGATAATGGCGAAAATCTGCAGAAGCTCTATGGTGATCCCATATTGAGGTCTATTTCGCTCTATCTCGCTTATTTGCCGAGATATGGACGAAAATCTGCAGAAATTCTATGGTAATCACATATTAAGGTCTATTTCGCTCTATCTCGCTTATGTATCGAGATAATTGCGAAAAACGGCAGAAACTCCCTGCTGATCCCATATTAAGGTCTATTTCGCTCTATCTCGCTTATTTGCCGAGATAATGACGAAAATCTGCAGAAGCTCTATGGTAATCCCATATTAAGGTCTACTTCGCTCTATCTCGCTTATTGGCCGAGATAATAGCGAAAATCTGCAGGAGCTCTATGGTGATCCCATATTAAGGTCTATTTCGCTCTGTATCTCTTATTTACTGACATAATCGCGAAAAACTGAATAAACTCAATGGTGACCCCATATTTAGATCTATTTCGCTCTATCTCGCTCATCTACCGAGAAAATCGTGAAATACTGCAAAAACTCCCTCATGATCCCATATTTAGATCTATTTCGCTCTATCTCGCTTATTTACTGACCAAGATAATGGCGAAAATCTGCAGAAGCTCTATGGTGATCCCATATTAAGGTCTATTTCGCTCTATATCTCTTATTTACTGACATAATTGCGAAAAACGGAATGAACTCTATGGTGACCCCATATTTAGATCTATTTCGCTCTATCTCGCTCATCTACCGAGAAAATCGTGAAAACCTGCAGGAATTCTATGGTGATCCCATATTAAGGTCCATTTCGCTCTATCTCGCTTATTCACCGAGATATTTGCGAAAAACTGCAGAAACTCCCTGCTGATCCCACATTTCGGTCTATTTCACTCCATCTCGCTTATTGATCGAGATAATCGCGAAAAACTGCCAAAACTCCCTGCTGATCCCATATTTAGGTCTATTTCGCTCTATCTCGCTTATTTGCCAAGATAATGGCGAAAATCTGCAGAAGCTCTATGGTGATCCCATATTAAGGTCTATTTCGCTCTATCTCGCTTATTTGCCGAGATAATGACGAAAATCTGCAGAAGCTTTATGGTGGGGTTGACTGTGGTCAACCGTGGTGGGCTGTGGTCAACTGTGGTTGACTGCGTTCAACTGTCGTTGACTGTGGTCAACTGGGGTCAGCAGTGATCAAATGTGGTCAAATGTGGTCGACTGTGGTCATCGGTGGTCGTCTGTGGTCAGCTGTGGTCAACTGTGATGTTTATTACCAATCGCCTCACCTTTGCAAGGTAATCATCAGGGGAAATCCATCGCCGATGTTTCGACGGGTTTCAAGAGTTTTCGATCATATCGTATACGATGGCACAGTGTCTGACAGACACATTTTGTCAGGCAGTTTTGTCTAGCAAAAGCGCTTGACAAATTTCGTCAGGCAAACTGATATGACAGCCAGGCGACGGGGGCAGAGTATTTTCACTCTTTTTGTCAGGCACTTCTGCCTGTCAAATTTTGTCAGGCAGAGTATTTTCACTCTTTTTGTCAGGCACTTCTGCCTGTCAAATTTTGTCAGGCATAGTATTTTTACTCTTTCTGTCAGGCAGTTCTGCCTGTCAAATTTTGTCAGGCAGAGTATTTTCACTCTTTTTGTCAGGCACTTCTGCCTGTCAAATTTTGTCAGGCAGAGTATTTCACTCTTTTTGTCAGGCACTTCTGCCTGTCAAATTTTGTCAGGCACTTCTGCCTGTCAAATTTTGTCAGGCATAGTATTTTTACTCTTTCTGTCAGGCAGTTCTGCCTGTCAAATTTTGTCAGGCAGAGTATTTTCACTCTTTTTGTCAGGCACTTCTGCCTGTCAAATTTTGTCAGGCAGAGTATTTTTACTCTTTCTGTCAGGCAGTTCTGACAGCTACTGTGCAACTCTGTACAGCTCAAAAATGGGGAACTTCATAAATCAGAGCTGAAGGAGCTCGGAAATACGGAAAAAAAATTTATGTGCACCATGCGCAACTATGAGTAAATTATGTGCAGTTTAAAAAGGACATATCTTCACGAATTGAAGCTCGAGGAGATCAAAAATGAAAACTAAAAATTTATGTGCGCCTATGAGCAAATTATGTGCAGCTTGAAAATGACATATCTTCATAAATTAGTGCTCAAGAAGCTCAGAACTACAACAAAGAATTTTATGTGCAGGTGCACATATCATGTGCAGGTGCACATATCATGTGCAACTATTTGCAGCTTAAACATGACGCATCTTCACGGATAAGAGCTCAAGGAGCATGAAACTACGAAAAAATTTTATGGGCTGTTGCACATACTATGTGCGACTATAGATAAACTATGTGCAGCTTGAAAATTACATATCTTTATGAATTACAGCTCAAGGAGCTCAAAACTACAATGAAAATTTTATGTGCGGGCCCACATATTATGTGCAGCTAGAAACTGGGTTATCTTTATGAATTAGAGCACAAGGAACGCGAAACTACGGAAAAAAATTTATGTGCAGATATGTGTAATTATGTACAGCTCGAAAATGGAATACCTTCATGAAGTAGAGCACAAGAAACGAAAAACTACGGAAATTTTTTTAATATGCAGATATGTGCCACTACTCGCGACTATGTGCAACTCGAAAATTGCATATTTTCACGAATTAGAAGTCGAGGAGGTTGGAACTACGAAAAAAGAATTTTATGTGCAACCGTGTGCGACCCAAACATTGAATATCTTCACGAACCAGAGGTCATGGAGCTTGGAACTACAAAAAACAAATTTATGTGCTACTATGGGCAACTATGTGCAGCCCAAAAATTGAATATCTTCACGAATTAGAGGTCAAGGAGCTTGGAACTGCAGAAAAAATATTTTATGTGCAATTATATGCAACTATGTGCAGCCCCAAAATTCCATATCTTCACGGATTAGAGGTCAAAGAGTCTGGAACTACAAGGAAATATTTTATGTGCAGCTATGGGCAACTATGTGCAGCCCAAAAATTGAATATATTCACGAATTGTCGGTCGAGGAGCTTGAAACTACGAAGAAAAAGATTTATGTGCAACTATGGACAACTATGTGCAACAATGTGCAGCCCAAAAATTGAAAATCTTAATTGTTGGGAAGTCGGAGAGCTCAAAAATACAAAAAAAAATTTATGTGCAACTACGAGCAACTATGTGCAGCCGAAATATTGAATATCTCACGAATTAGAGGTCAAGGAGCTTGAAACTACAAGAAAAAAAAATTATGTGCAGCGATGTGCAGCGATGTGCAACTATGTGCAGCCCAAAAATGGAATTTCTCCACGAATTAGAGGTCAAGGAGCTTGAAACTACGAGAAAAAAAATTATGTGCAGCGATGTGCAGCAATGTGCAGCCCAAAAATGGAATTTCTCCACGAATTAGAGGTCAAGGAGCTTGGAACGACGAGAAAAAAAATTATGTGCAGTGATGTGCAGCGATGTGCAACTCTGTGCAGCCCAAAAATGGAATTTCTCCACGAATTAGAGGTCAAGGATCTTGAAAGTACGAGGAAAAAAAATTATGTGCAGCGATGTGAAACTATGTGCAGCCCAAAAATGGAATTTCTCCACAAATTAGAGGTCAAGGAGCTTGAAAGTACGAGAAAAAAAATTATGTGCAGGGATGTGCAACTATGTGCAGCCCAAAAATGGAATTTCTAGACGAATTAGAAGTCAAGGAGCTTGAAACTACGAGAAAAAAAAATTATGTGCAGCGATGTGCAACTATGTGCAACTATGTGCAGCCTGAAAATGGCATATCTTCACAAATTAGAGGTCCAGGAGCTGGAAACCACAAAAAAAAAATTATGTGCAATTATGTGCAACTATGTGCAGCCTGAAAATGGAATATCTTCACGAATTAGAGGTCCAGGAGCTTGAAACTATGAAAAAAACAATTATGTGCAATTATGTGCAATTATGTGCAATTATGTGCAACTATGTGCAGCCTGAAAATGGAATATCTTCACGAATTAGAGGTCCAGGAGCTTGAAACTACAAAAAAGAAAATTATGTGCAATTATGTGCAATTATGTGCAACTATGTGCAGCCTGAAAATGGAATATCTTCACGAATTAGAGGTCCAGGAGCTTGAAACTACAAAAAAAAAAATTATGTGCAATTATGTGCAATTATGTGCAACTATGTGCAGCCTGAAAATGGAATATCTTCACGAATTAGAGGTCCAGGAGCTCGAAACTACAAAAAAAAAAATTATGTGCAAAAGTGAGCATAATGTGCAGCCCCGATCGCACCGCCGGGGATCGGGGGGGGGGGGTCGTCGTCGTCGTAAAGAAAGCATTTCTCTAGTCCTGTGAAACAACTCTAGTCGTGCGGAACAACTCTAGCCGTACGGAACAACTCTAGCCGTATGGAACAACTCCAGCCCTGTGGAACAACTCGGGTCCTATACACGAGTACAGTAGACTCTAGAGGACTAGAAAGGCCTTTTACACGAGTACAGTACACTCTAGAGGACTAGAAAGGCCTTTTACACGAGTGTAGTACACTCTAGAGGACTATACAGGCCTTTTACACGAGTATAGTACACTCTAGAGGACTAGAAAGGCCTTTTACACGAGTACAGTACACTCTAGAGGACTAGAAAGGCCTTTTACACTAGTACAGTACGCTCTAGAGGACTAGAAAGGCCTTTTACACGAGTACAGTAGACTCTAGAGAACTATACAGGCCTTGTAACAGTGATCCAGGCCCACTACCCATTAGAAATTTCATGAAAAAACATTATGGATCGTGATTTCCACTTCAGGCATGCAAGTTCGGACTCCCCAGAAAGCATATTGAGTGATTTTGAGGCAGAAAAACAAAAATAGAGAAAGGGAATGCTCCATATTCGATATAACAAGGTCCTATGGCTGAAAAATGTCACCTACAGTGATCCAGGCCCACTACCCATCAGAAATTTCATGGAAAATCATCCTGGACGTTATTTCCACTCCGGGCATGCAAGTTCGGACTCCCTAGAAGGCATATTGAGTGATGTGGAAGAAGAAAAACGAAAACAGAGAAAGGGAATGCTCCATGTTCGATATAATACAACCCCATAGCTGAGAAACGTTACCTACAGGGATGCAGGCTCACTACCCATTAGAAATCTTATGAAAAATCATCCCGGATCGTGATTTCTACTTCAGGCATGCAATTTCGGATTTTCTAGAAGGCATTTTGAGTGATTTTGAGGAAGATAAACTAAAACAGACATGATTTTGCATGAAAAAATTGAAATCTGCAGCTCGCGTTGCCCCAATTACAATGATATGAGGTCCTCTCTTCGAGAATATCGTGGCTGGTGGTTCAATTTCACTTCTTACCAAGATAATTTCTGGAAAATCATTAGAAATAGTAATTTTCTTCTACTTCAAGGACTTTCAGGACCTAGAGAAGGGAAGTCCATCGATTTTGCATGGGAAATTCGAAATGCGGAGCTCACGTTGCCCCAACTACAAGGATATGAGGTTCTCCCTTCCAAACTATCATGGGCAGTGGTTCAATTTCACTTCTGACCAGGCTGTTTCATGAAGAATTATTGAAAACAGAAATTTCCTCTTCATTTTGAGGACCTTCACGACTCTAAAAAGGGAAATCAATTGACTTCGCGTGAAAAAATCAAAATACGTAGCTCGCGTTCCCCCAATTAGAAGAATATGAGGTCCCTCTTCTAAAATATCCTAGGCAGTTGCTCATCAATAGAAATTTTGAACATAGGCTCTTCCTCGTCATTTCATCGAAGAGCTGAGGGAATTTCCGCTGGAAAAGATGTGTCAGAAAAGATTTTCTTGTATTTTTTAGAAATCCAACTTTTTTTTATCAAAATTCCAAGGAATTTCAGGGAAAAATTCACATCTTCATCCATATCTCTGGTTCCGTCCGTCGTAGCGTGAAGGATAAAAGTTCATTTCACATAGAACAACTTTTTTCCATTGTTGATTCGAAATCTATACAGCATGATTCGTGTACATTCCATAGCCTTTCAGAGGCTTCTACATACTTCTAGGAGCTTCTAGAGGCTTGTAGAGCATTTTTAGATGTCTGTAGAGGTCTGTAGAGGACTACACAGGACTGTAGAGGCCTGTAGAAAACTGTGGAAGGCTAGAGAAAGCTGTAGATGACTGCAGAGGTCTCTAAAGGACTACAGAGGTCTCTAAAGGACTACAGAGGGCTCTAGGAGACTACAGAGGGCTCTAGAGAACTACAGAGAGCTCTAGAGGATCACAGCGGGCTCTAGAGGACTATAGAGACCTAGAGAGTGCTATCGAGGGCTATAGGGTGCTCCAGAGGGCTATAGAGGGCTATGGAGAGTTATAGGAGGCTATAGAAGGTTGTAGGAGGCTATAGATGGCTATAGAGGACTACGAAGGGCTATAGAGGGCTATAGAGGACTGTAGATGGCTATCGATGTCTACAGAGGGCTATAGATGTCTACAGAGGGCTACAGATGTCTACAGAGGGCTATAGAGGGCTATAGATTACTATAGAGGGCTATAGACTACTATAGAGGGCTATAGATGAGTATAGAAGGCTATAAAGGGTTACAATGGGCTTTAGAGAGCTATATAGAGCTATAATAGGCTTTAGAAGGCAATAGAGGGTTGCCAAAGGCTGTCGAAGGTTGTAGGAGGCTGTTAATTCCAAATCAGGTGTAAAAAAAAATTTATCCAAAGAAAATTTTTTTGTACATGATTTTTTTATGACGGATTTGGAATCTTGTGGTCATGATTCATGGACATTCATAAAGAAAATTCCCTTCCGACCAATTCTAAGGAAAAATCCCGGTAGGAGGATTTTCTTGATGGATCTTCGCGAATCATGACTACGAAATTCCAAATCAGTCATAAAAAAAAATTCTGTCCCAGAAAATTTTTTGGGACAAAATTTTTTTTATGACGGATTTGGAATGCAGTGGACATGATTTGTGGACTTTCATCAAGGAAATTCCATTGAGACCAATTCTAGGAAAAAATGCCGGTAGAAGGATTTGATTGATAGATCTTCGCGAATCATGACCACGAGATTCCAAATCAGTCATAAAAAAAAATTTGTACAAAAAAAATTTTTTTGTGCAAAATTTTTTTTATGACGGATTTGGAGTCTAGTGGTCATGATTCGTGGACATTTACAAAAAAAATCCATTCCGACAGTTTCTGAGAAAGAATGCTGGTAGAGCAATTTTGTTGATGAATCTTCGCGAATCCCGACCACGCGATTCCAAATCAGTCATAAAAAAAAATTTGTACAAGAAAAAATATTTTTGGACAAATTTTTTTTTACGACGGATGTGGAATCTAGGGGTCATGATTCGTGGACATTTACCAAAAAAAATCCATTCCGACAGTTTCTGAGAAAGAATGCTGGTAGAGGAATTTTGTTGATAAATCTTCGCGAATCATGACCGGGAGATTCTAGATCAGTCATAAAAAAAAATTTGTACAAAAAAAATTTATCTACATTTAACATTTAAAATTTATCAACAAATTTAAAAACATCGATCTATATCTTTGAATCGAAAAATAATGATTTTCGAGATAGTTATGAGGCAAAAACTGATTTTTACAATTTTGTCGATAAATACCTCAAAAAATAATATTTTTGAATTCAAAACCCCATGAATTGATGGCAAATGATCTCACCTTTCACCTCCATTCGGAATTTCTACGCTGCGACTCATAGAATCGGAGATATGAGGGAAAAAGTGAATTCCTCAAAAAACGGAAAGGGGTATCTCTCTAAATGTTGACCAAGAAACGGAAATTTGTCAGAGAAACGAAAAAATCATTTGTGACACATGATTTCTACCGCAAATTTCCTCAGCTTCTCAATGGATCCATCAGAAGAGATTCATCTCCAATATTTCTAATGATTAAGAGGATTTATCACGATATAGATACTGACAATATCATAAAAACTCTTCGAATCAATAGCAGTATTGGAGATAGGTTCTCTCTCATCATTCCATTTGAAAGCTGAGGAAATTTGGCATTGCAATCATGTGTCAGTAATGATTTTTTCGTATTTTTCAGAAATTCAACTTTTCTGGTCAGGATTTGATGGGATTTTTGGAAAAATCCACAATTTTGTTCATATCTCCGGTTCTATTTGTCGTAGCGTGGAAATTTCAAATGAGGATGAAAAATGAGATCATTGGCCATCGATTTATAGGGTCCTGAATCGAAAAATATCGATTTTTGAGATAGTTATGAGGCGAAAACTGATTTTCACAATTTTGTCGATAAATACCTTAAAAATAAATATTTTCCAATTCAAAGCCCCATATATCGATGGCAAATGATCTCACCTTTCACCTCCACTCACAATTTTTACGCTGCAACTAATAGAACCTGAGATATGTCGAGAAAAGTGAATTCCTATAAAAATAGAAAGGAGTACCCCTCAAATCTTGTCCAAGGGAGTGAAATTTTTCAGAAAGATGGAGAAATCAATTGTGACACATGTTTTCTACCGCGAATTTCCTCATCTCTGCAATGGAATCATCAGAAGAAACCTATCTCCAATATTTCTAACGATTCACAGGGTTTATTACGATACAAATACTCACAATATCATAAAAACTCTTCAAATGAATAGAAATATATGAGATAGACCCTCTCTCATCATTTCATTGGGAAGCTGAAGAAATTTGCGATGGAAATCATGTTTCAGAAATGATTTTTTCGTATTTTCCAGAAATTCAACTTTCCTGGTCAAGATTTGATGAGATTTTTGACAAAATTCACTTTTTCGTCCATATCTCCGGTTCTATCCTTCGTAGCGTGAAAATTCCGAATAGAGAAGTAAAATGAGATCATTTCCCATCGATTTATAGGGTTTTGGATCGAAAACTATCGATTTTCAAGATAGTTTATTGGCAAAAGCTGATTTTCACAATTTTGTCGATGAATACCTCGAAAAACAATATTATTGAATTCAAAGCCCCATGAATCGATGGCGAATAATCTCACCTTCCACCTGCATTTGGAATTTCTACGTTGCGACTAATAGAACTGGAGATATGTCGGGAAAAGTGAAGTACGAATGAGAAAAGTGGATTATGGATTGGAGAAGTGGATTACGAATGTGAAAAGTGGATTGCGGATGTGAAAAGTAAATTAGAAACTCCATGGTGATGCCATATTAAGGTCTATTTCACTCTACCTCTCTCATTCACCGAGATAATCACGAAAAACTGAGGAAACTCTATGGTGACCTCATATTTAGTTCTATTTCGCTCTATCTCGTTTATCAACTTAGAAAATCGTGAAAAAATGCAAAAACTCCCTGCTGATCCCATATTTAGATCTATTTGGCTCTATCTCGCTTATTTACCGAGAAAATCGCGAAAATCTGCAGAAGCTCTATAGTGATCCCATATTAAGGTCTATTTCGCTCTATATCTCTTATTTACTGACATAATCGCGAAAAACAGAATAAACTTTATGGTGACCCCATATTTAGATCTATTTCGCTCTATCTCACTAATCTACCGAGAAAATCGTGAAATACTGCAGAAACTCCATGGTGATGCCACATTAAGGTCTATTTCGCTCTATCTCGCTTATTTACCGAGATAATGACGAAAATCTGCAGAAGCTCTATAGTGATCCCATATTAAGGTCTATTTCGCTCTATATCTCTTATTTACTGACATAATCGCGAAAAACGGAATAAACTCTATGGTGACCCCATATTTAGATCTATTTCGCTCTATCTCGCTCATCTACCGAGAAAATCGTGAAATACTGCAAAAACTCCCTCATGATCCCATATTTAGATCTATTTCGCTCTATCTCGCTTATTTGCCAAGATAATGTTGAAAATCTGCAGAAGCTCCCTGCTGATCCCATATTTAGGTCTATTTCGCTCTATCTCGCTTATTTGCCGAGATAATGACGAAAATCTGCAGAAATTCTATGGTGATCCCATATTGAGGTCTATTTCGCTCTATCTCGCTTATTTGCCGAGATAATGACGAAAATCTGCAGAAATTCTATGGTAATCACATATTAAGGTCTATTTCGCTCTATCTCGCTTATGTACCGAGATAATTGCGAAAAACTGCAGAAACTCCCTGCTGATCCCATATTTAGGTCTATTTCACTCTATCTCGCTTATAGACCGAGATAATCGCGAAAAACTGCAAAAACTCCCTGCAGATCCCATATTTAGGTCTATTTCGCTCTATCTCGCTTATTTGCCAAGATAATGGCGAAAATCTGCTGAAGCTCTATGGTGATCCCATATTGAGGTCTATTTCGCTCTATCCCTCTTATTTGTTGAGATAATGACGAAAAACTGCAGAAACTCCCTGCTGATCCCATATTTAGGTCTATTTCGCTCTATCTCGCTTATGTACCGAGATAATTGCGAAAAACTGCAGAAACTCCCTGCTGATCCCATATTTAGGTCTATTTCACTCTATCTCGCTTATAGACCGAGATAATCGCGAAAAACTGCCAAAACTCCCTGCTGATCCCATATTTAGGTCTATTTCGCTCTATCTCGCTTAATTGACAAGATAATGGCGAAAATCTGCTGAAGCTCTATAGTGATCCCATATGGAGGTCTATTTCGCTCTATCTCTCTTATTTACCGAGAAAATCACGAAAATCTGCAGAAATTCTATGGTAATCCCATATTAAGGTCTATTTCGCTCTATCTCGCTTATGTACCGAGATAATTGCGAAAAACTGCAAAAACTCCCTGCTAATCCCATATTTAGGTCTATTTCACTCTATCTCGCTTATAGACCGAGATAATCGCGAAAAACTGCCAAAACTCCCTGCTGATCCCATATTTAGGTCTATTTCGCTCTATCTCGCTTATTTGCCGAGATAATGACGAAAATCTGCAGAAATTCTATGGTAATCACATATTAAGGTCTATTTCGCTCTATCTCGCTTATGTATCGAGATAATTGCGAAAAACGGCAGAAACTCCCTGCTGATCCCATATTCAAGTCTATTTCGCTCTATCTCGCTTATTTACCGAGAAAATCGCGAAAAACTGCAGAAATTCTATGAGCATCCCATATTTACGTTTATTTCGCTCTATCTCGCTTATTTGCCGACATAATGACGAAAATCTGCAGAAACTCCCTGCTGATCCCATATTTAGGTCTATTTCACTCTATCTCGCTGATTGACCGAGATAATCGCGAAAAACTGCCAAAACTTCCTGCTGATCCCATATTTAGGTCTATTTCGCTCTATCTCGCTTATTTGCCGAGATAATGACGAAAATCTGCAGAAATTCTATGGTAATTCCATATTAAGGTCTATTTCGCTCTATCTCGCTTATGTACCGAGATAATTGCGAAAAACTGCAGAAATTCTCTGCTGATCCCATATTTAGGTCTATTTCACTCTATCTCGCTTATAGACCGAGATAATCGCGAAAAACTGCCAAAACAACCTGCTGATCCCATATTTAGGTCTATTTCGCTCTATCTCGCTTATTTCCCAAGATAATGGCGAAAATCTGCTGAAGCTCTATGGTGATCCCATATTGAGGTCTATTTCGCTCTATCCCGCTTATTTGTCAAGATAATGACGAAAAACTGCAGAAACTCCCTGCTGATCCCATATTTAGGTCTATTTCGCTCTATCTCGCTTATTTACCGAGAAAATCACGAAAATCTGCAGAAATTCTATGGTAATCACATGTTAAGGTCTATTTCGCTCTATCTCGCTCATGTATCGAGATAATTGCGAAAAACGGCAGAAACTCCCTCCTGATCCCATATTTAGGTCTATTTCGCTCTATCTCGCTTATTCACCGAGAAAATCGCGAAAAACTGCAGAAATTCTATGAGCATCCCATATTTACGTTTATTTCGCTCTATCTCGCTTATTTGCCGACATAATGACGAAAATCTGCAGAAACTCCCTGCTGATCCCATATTTAGGTCTATTTCACTCTATCTCGCTTATTGACCGAGATAATCGCGAAAAACTGCCAAAACTCCCTGCTGATCCCATATTTAGGTCTATTTCGCTCTATCTCGCTTATTTGCCGAGATAATGACGAAAATCTGCAGAAATTCTATGGTAATCACATATTAAGGTCTATTTCGCTCTATCTCGCTTATGTACCGAGATAATTGCGAAAAACTGCAGAAACTCCCTGCTGATCCCATATTTAGGTCTATTTCACTCTATCTCGCTTATAGACCGAGATAATCGCGAAAAACTGCAAAAACTCCCTGCAGATCCCATATTTAGGTCTATTTCGCTCTATCTCGCTTATTTGCCAAGATAATGGCGAAAATCTGCTGAAGCTCTATGGTGATCCCATATTGAGGTCTATTTCGCTCTATCCCTCTTATTTGTTGAGATAATGACGAAAAACTGCAGAAACTCCCTGCTGATCCCATATTTAGGTCTATTTCGCTCTATCTCGCTTATGTACCGAGATAATTGCGAAAAACTGCAGAAACTCCCTGCTGATCCCATATTTAGGTCTATTTCACTCTATCTCGCTTATAGACCGAGATAATCGCGAAAAACTGCCAAAACTCCCTGCTGATCCCATATTTAGGTCTATTTCGCTCTATCTCGCTTAATTGACAAGATAATGGCGAAAATCTGCTGAAGCTCTATAGTGATCCCATATTGAGGTCTATTTCGCTCTATCTCTCTTATTTACCGAGAAAATCACGAAAATCTGCAGAAATTCTATGGTAATCCCATATTAAGGTCTATTTCGCTCTATCTCGCTTATGTACCGAGATAATTGCGAAAAACTGCAAAAACTCCCTGCTAATCCCATATTTAGCTCTATTTCACTCTATCTCGCTTATAGACCGAGATAATCGCGAAAAACTGCCAAAACTCCCTGCTGATCCCATATTTAGGTCTATTTCGCTCTATCTCGCTTATTTGCCGAGATAATGACGAAAATCTGCAGAAATTCTATGGTAATCACATATTAAGGTCTATTTCGCTCTATCTCGCTTATGTATCGAGATAATTGCGAAAAACGGCAGAAACTCCCTGCTGATCCCATATTCAAGTCTATTTCGCTCTATCTCGCTTATTTACCGAGAAAATCGCGAAAAACTGCAGAAATTCTATGAGCATCCCATATTTACGTTTATTTCGCTCTATCTCGCTTATTTGCCGACATAATGACGAAAATCTGCAGAAACTCCCTGCTGATCCCATATTTAGGTCTATTTCACTCTATCTCGCTGATTGACCGAGATAATCGCGAAAAACTGCCAAAACTTCCTGCTGATCCCATATTTAGGTCTATTTCGCTCTATCTCGCTTATTTGCCGAGATAATGACGAAAATCTGCAGAAATTCTATGGTAATTCCATATTAAGGTCTATTTCGCTCTATCTCGCTTATGTACCGAGATAATTGCGAAAAACTGCAGAAATTCTCTGCTGATCCCATATTTAGGTCTATTTCACTCTATCTCGCTTATAGACCGAGATAATCGCGAAAAACTGCCAAAACAACCTGCTGATCCCATATTTAGGTCTATTTCGCTCTATCTCGCTTATTTCCCAAGATAATGGCGAAAATCTGCTGAAGCTCTATGGTGATCCCATATTGAGGTCTATTTCGCTCTATCCCGCTTATTTGTCAAGATAATGACGAAAAACTGCAGAAACTCCCTGCTGATCCCATATTTAGGTCTATTTCGCTCTATCTCGCTTATTTACCGAGAAAATCACGAAAATCTGCAGAAATTCTATGGTAATCACATATTAAGGTCTATTTCGCTCTATCTCGCTCATGTATCGAGATAATTGCGAAAAACGGCAGAAACTCCCTCCTGATCCCATATTTAGGTCTATTTCACTCTATCTCGCTTATTCACCGAGAAAATCGCGAAAAACTGCAGAAATTCTATGAGCATCCCATATTTACGTTTATTTCGCTCTATCTCGCTTATTTGCCGACATAATGACGAAAATCTGCAGAAACTCCCTGCTGATCCCATATTTAGGTCTATTTCACTCTATCTCGCTTATTGACCGAGATAATCGCGAAAAACTGCCAAAACTCCCTGCTGATCCCATATTTAGGTCTATTTCGCTCTATCTCGCTTATTTGCCGAGATAATGACGAAAATCTGCAGAAATTCTATGGTAATCCCATATTAAGGTCTATTTCGCTCTATCCCGCTTATTTGTCGAGATAATGACGAAAATCTGCAGAAACTCCCTGCTGATCCCATATTTAGGTCTATTTCGCTCTATCTCGCTTATTTACCGAGAGAATCACGAAAATCTGCAGAAATTCTATGGTAATCCCATATTAAGGTCTATTTCGCTCTATCTCGCTTATGTACCGAGATAACCGCGCAAAACTGCCAAAACTCCCTGCTGATCCCATATTTCGGTCTATTTCGCTCTATCTCGCTTATTTGCCAAGATAATGGCGAAAATCTGCTGAAGCTCTATGGTGATCCCATATTGAGGTCTATTTCGCTCTATCCCGCTTATTTGTCGAGATAATGACGAAAAACTGCAGAAACTCCCTGCTGATCCCATATTTAGGTCTATTTCGTTCTATCTCGCTTATTTACCGAGAAAATCGCGAAAAACTGCAGAAATCCTATGGTGATCCTATATCAAGGTCTATTTCGCTCTATCTTGCTTATTTACTGAGATATTTGCGAAAAACTGCAGAAACTCCCTGCTGATCCCATATTTACGCCAATTTCGCTCTATCTCGCTTATTTGCCGAGATAATGACGAAAATCTGCAGAAACTCCCTGCTGATCCCACATTTCGGTCTATTTCACTCTATCTCGCTTATTGACCGAGATAATCGCCAAAAATTGCCAAAACTCCCTGCTGATCCCATATTTAGGTCTATTTCGCTCTATCTCGTTTATTTGCCAAGATAATGGCGAAAGTCTGCAGAAGCTCTATGGTGATCCCATATTTACGTCTATTTCGCTCTATCACGCTTATTTGCCGAGATAATTGCGAAAATCTGCAGAAGCTCCCTGCTGATCTCACATTTCAGTCTATTTCACTCTATCTCGCTTATTGACCGAGATAATCGCGAAAAGCTGCAGAAACTCCCTGCTGATCCCATATTTAGGTCTATTTCGCTCTATCTTGCTTATCTACCGAGAAAATCGCGAAAAACTGCAGAAATTCTATGCTGATCCCATATTTAGGTCTATTTCGCTCCATCTCGCTTATTTGCCAAGATAATGGCGAAAATCTGCAGAAGCTCTATGGTGATCCCATATTGAGGTCTATTTCGCTCTATCTTGCTTATTTGCCGAGATAATGACGAAAATTTGCAGAATTTCTATGGTAATCCCATATTAAGGTCTATTTCACTCTATCTCGCTTATTGACCGAGATAATCGCGAAAAACTGCCAAAGTTCCCTGCTGATCCCATATTTAGGTTTATTTCGCTCCATCTCGCTTATTTGCCAAGATAATGGCGAAAATCTGCTCAAGCTCTATGGTAATCCCATATTAAGGTCTATTTCGCTCTATCTCGCCTATTTGCCGAGATAATGGCGAAAAACTGCAGTAATTTCATGAATGTCTGTCACGCAAATTGTCTTTCAAAATGTCTGTCATGCAAATTGTCTTTCAAAATGTCTGTCATGCAAATTGTCTTTCAAAATGTCTGTCATGCAAAGTGTCTTTCAAAATGTCTGTCATGCAAATTGTCTTTCAAAATGTCTGTCATGCAAAGTGTCTTTCAAAATGTCTGTCATGCAAATTGTCTTTCAAAATGTCTGTCATGCAAAGTGTCTTTCAAAATGTCTGTCATGCAAATTGTCTTTCAAAATGTCTGTCATGCAAAGTGTCTTTCAAAATGTCTGTCATGCAAAGTGTCTTTCAAAATGTCTGTCATGAAAAGTGTCTTTCAAAATGTCTGTCATGCAAATTGTCTTTTAAAATGTCTGTCATGCAATTGTCTTTCAAAATGTCTGTCATGCAAATTGTCTTTCAAAATGTCTGTCATGCAAAGTGTCTGTCAAAATGTCTGTCATGCAAAGTGTCTGTCAAAATGTCTGTCATGCAAATGGTCTTTCAAAATGTCTGTCATGCAAATTGTCTTTCAAATTGTCTGTCATGCAAATTGTCTTTCAAAATGTCTTTCAAAATTTTGTCGATCTCCGCCCGCTTAATCGGGGGGGGGGGGGGGGGGGGGGAAGGAGTGGTCTTTTCTATTCCTTTACGCGCTATCAGACTATCAGACTATCAGACTATCAGACTATCAGACTATCAGCCTATCAGGCCTTTTACACGAGTACAGTAGACTCTAGGGGACTAGAAAGGCCTTTTACACGAGTACAGTAGACTCTAGAGGACTAGAAAGGCCTTTTACACGAGTACAGTAGACTCTAGAGGACTAGAAAGGCCTTTTACACGAGTACAGTAGACTCTAGAGGACTAGAAAGGCCTTTTACACGAGTACAGTAGACTCTAGAGGACTAGAAAGGCCTTTTACACGAGTACAGTAGACTCTAGAGGACTAGAAAGGCCTTTTACACGAGTACAGTAGACTCTAGAGGACTAGAAAGGCCTTTTACACGAGTACAGTAGACTCTAGAGGACTAGAAAGGCCTTTTACACGAGTACAGTAGACTCTACAGGACTATACAGGCCTTTTACACGAGTACAGTAGACTCTACAGGACTATACAGGCCTTTTACACGAGTACAGTAGACTCTACAGGACTATACAGGCCTTTTACACGAGTACAGTAGACTCTACAGGACTATACAGGCCTTTTACACGAGTAGAGAAGACTCTACAGGACTACAGAGCGCTTTAGAGGACTGCACAAGGCCATAGAGTGCTATGGACGTCTATAGAGGGCTGTAGAGGGCTATAGAGGGCTTAAAATTACATATCTTCATGAATTAGTGCTCATGGAGCTTAAAAATACCAAAACAAATTATGTGCAGTTATGGGCAGCTATGTTCAGCCCAAATATTGAAAATCTTCATGGATCGGAAGTTACAGAGCTCAAAAATACAAAAAACTAATTTCATGTGCAGCTATGGGCAACTATGTGCAACTATGTGCAGCCCAAAAATTGAATATCTTCACGAATTAGAGGTCGAGGAGCTTGAAATTACGAAAAATAATTGTATGTGCAGCTATTTGCAGCCCAAAAATAGAATATCTTCACAGAGGTCTCTAAAGGACTACCGAGGGCTCTAGGAGACTACAGAGGGCTCTAGAGAACTAGAGAGGGCTCTAGAGGACTACACAGAGCTCTAGAGGATCACAGAGGGCTCTAGAGGTCTAGAGAGGGCTCTAGAGGTCTAGAGAGGGCTCTAGAGGACTACAGAGGGCTCTAGAGGACTACAGAAGGCTTCAGAGAGTTATAGAGGACTATGGAGGGCTATGGAGGGCTACGCAGGGCTATAGAGAGCTATAGAGGCCTAGAGAGTGCTATCGAGGGCTGTAGGGGGCTCCAGAGGGGCTATAGAGGACCATGGAGAGTTATAGGAGGCTATAGAGGGTTATAGAGGACTACGAAGGGCTATAGAGGGCTGTAGGGGGCTCCAGAGGGGCTATAGAGGGCTATGGAGAGTTATAGGAGGCTATAGAGGGTTATAGAGGACTACGAAGGGCTATAGAGGGCTAAAAAGAATTATAGTGGGCTTTAGAGAGTTATAGAGGGCTATAGAGGGCTATAAAGGGCTATAGACGGCTATCAATGTCCACATAGGGCTATAGAGGGCTATAGATTACTATAGAGGGCTATAGACTACTGTAGAGGGCTATAGATGAGTATAGAAGGCTATAAAGGGTTATAATGGGCTTTAGAGAGCTACAAAGGGCTATAATAAGCTTTAGAAGGCTATAGAGGGCTGCGAAAGGCTGTCGAAGGTTGTAAGAGGCTGTTAATTCCAAATCAGTTATAAAAAAAATTTGTGCAAAGAAAATTTTTTTGTACATGATTTTCTTTATGACGGATTTGGAATCTTGTGGTCATGATTCGTGGACATTCATCGAGGAAATTCCATTCCGACCAATTCTAGGGGAAAATGCCGGTAGAAGGATTTTGTTGATAGATCTTCGCAAATCATGACCACGAGATTTCAAATCAGTCATAAAAAAAATTTGTACAGAAAACATTTTTTTGTACAAAATTTTTTTTATGACGGATTTGGAATCTAGTAGTCATGATTCGTGAACATTTACCAAAAACAATCCACTCCGACAGTTTCTGAGAAAGAATGCTGGTAGAGCAATTTTGTTGATGAATCTTCGCGAATCATGACCGGGAGATTCTAAATCGATCATAAAAAAAAATTTGTACAAAAAAAATTTTTTTGGACAAAATTTTTTTTATGACGGATTTAGAATCTAGTGGTCATGATTCGTAGACATTTACCAAAAAAAATCCATTCCGACAGTTTCTGAGAAAGAATGCTGGTAGAGGAATTTTTTTGATGAATCTTCGCGAATCATGACCGGGAGATTCTAAATCAGTCATAAAAAAAAATTTGTACAAAAAAAATTTTTTTGGACAAAATTTTTTTTATGACGGATTTGGAATCTAGTGGTCATGATTCGTGGACATTTCCCAAAAAAAATCCATTCCGACAGTTTCTGAGAAAGAATGCTGGTAGAGCAATTTTGTTGATGAATCTTCGCGAATCATGACCAGGAGATTCTAAATCAGTCATAAAAAAAAATTTGTACAAAAAAAATTTTTTTGGACAAAATTTTTTTTATGACGGATTTAGAATCTAGTGGTCATGATTCGTGGACATTTACCAAAAAAAATCCATTCCGACAGTTTCTGAGAAAGAATGCTGGTAGAGCAATTTTGTTGATGAATCTTCGCGAATCATGACCAGGAGATTCGAAATCAATCATAAAAAAAAATTTGTCCCAAAAAATTTTTTTGGACAAAATTTTTTTTATGACGGATTTAGAATCTAGTGGTCATGATTCGTGGACATTCACCAAAAAAAATCCATTCCGACAGTTTCTGAGAAAGAATGCTGGTAGAGGAATTTTTTTGATGAATCTTCGCGAATCATGACCGGGAGATTCTAAATCAGTCATAAAAAAAAATTTGTACAAAAAAAATTTTTCGGGACAAAATTTTTTTTATGACGGATTTAGAATCTAGTGGTCATGATTCGTGGACATTCACCAAAAAAAATCCATTCCGACAGTTTCTGAGAGAGAATGCTGGTAGAGGAATTTTTTTGATGAATCTTCGCGAATCATGACCGGGAGATTCTAAATCAGTCATAAAAAAAAATTTGTACAAAAAAAATTTTTTGGGACAAAATTTTTTTATGACGGATTTAGAATCTAGTGGTCATGATTCGTGGACATTTACCAAAAAAAATCCATTCCGACAGTTTCTGAGAGAGAATGCTGGTAGAGGAATTTTTTTGATGAATCTTCGCGAATCATGACCGGGAGATTCTAAATCAGTCATAAAAAAAAATTTGTCCAAAAAAAATTTTTTGGGACAAAATTTTTTTTATGACGGATTTAGAATCTAGTGGTCATGATTCGTGGACATTTACCAAAAAAAATCCATTCCGACAGTTTCTGAGAAAGAATGCTGGTAGAGCAATTTTGTTGATGAATCTTCGCGAATCATGACCAGGAGATTCGAAATCAATCATAAAAAAAAATTTGTCGTAAAAAATTTTTCACCGATGTGGGTCCTGCCTAACGGGGGGGGGGGGGGGGGGGGGGTTGAGAGTATTTCTCTAGTCCTGTGGAACAACTCTAGCCGTACGGGACAACTCTAGCCGTATGGAGCAACTCTAGCCGTACGGAACAACTCTAGCCGCATGGAACAACTCTAGCCCTGTGGAACAACTCGGGTCCTGTACAGGGGTACAGTACACTCTAGAGGACTAGAAAGGCCTTTTACACGAGTACAGTACACTCTAGAGGACTAGAAAGGCCTTTTACAAGAGTACAGTACACTCTAGAGGACTAGAAAGGCCTTTTACACGAGTACAGTACACTCTAGAGGACTAGAAAGGCCTTTTACACGAGTACAGTACACTCTAGAGGACTAGAAAGGCCTTTTACACGAGTACAGTACACTCTAGAGGACTAGAAAGGGCTTTTACACGAGTACAGTACACTCTAGAGGACTAGAAAGGCCTTTTACACGAGTACAGTACACTCTAGAGGACTAGAAAGGCCTTTTACACGAGTACAGTACACTCTAGAGGACTAGAAAGGCCTTTTACACGAGTACAGTACACTCTAGAGGACTAGAAAGGCCTTTTACACGAGTACAGTACACTCTAGAGGACTAGAAAGGCCTTTTACACGAGTACAGTACACTCTAGAGGACTAGAAAGGCCTTTTACACGAGTACAGTACACTCTAGAGGACTAGAAAGGCCTTTTACACGAGTACAGTACACTCTAGAGGACTAGAAAGGCCTTTTACACGAGTACAGTACACTCTAGAGGACTAGAAAGGCCTTTTACACGAGTACAGTACACTCTAGAGGACTAGAAAGGCCTTTTACACGAGTACAGTAGACTCTACAGGACTAGAAGGTATCAGTAGAGGAAATTGGTTCCTTATAGTTTTTGGTATTTGACATTGAAATTACTATTTTTTATTGAAGTTTATATGATTGTTAATGAGTAGTGAAATTATTTAAGTTACTTAGAGGTTGAATTATCAACTCATGAGGTCATTGACACTCGAGTTTGGAAAAACCAAAGTGTGAAGGACCCATGAGAAGTTAAAAAGACATTCGTGCTTCTATCGCGCTCCCCTCACTCCGTCATGCTAGCAGAACCACGTCGTGCACGTGGAGGGGCTCAGGTTCCAAAAAATGTGCTGGAACCTGACGCTCAAGGCCGACAAGTTCCAACAGTGATGTTAATGGAGACCGTTGTATTGGTACCAGAAGCTCAACGTTCAAGAACGGAACTTCTGTTGACCTCGGTCAATAGAATGAAATGGTGTGAAAGATGAAACTGATATCCCTTCAAAGACTCCGCCCCCATCGTACTAGGCATTGATTATAAAAATTTAAATTTAATTTTTTTAATTTTTTGAAAAAATTCATTTTCACTCTAAAAACCAATTCTATTTCTGCTATTATACACGTTCCATTAATTTAACCACCTTTATTATCACGGAAAAAGCACTCAACCCCAAGATAATACACCTTCTTTATTTAATTCTAAGTTTTTTCAAAAATTCCAAGGAAAGGATTCAAAAAATTCCCAGAAGAGGAATTATTTGTTTGTAAGTGTTCTAAATTCTATTGCAACTATTAATTGTCCAAAGAGACCCGCCAATCATTCACCAACACCAATCAATACATGTGTTCCCACCCAAAACTATCTTCAGCTACTTCAAGCTCATCAGGGGAAGTAGTCCTCAAAATATCCAAAAATGCTTCAAGAATCTGTGCAGAATTGTGTCTCTTTCGGAAATAGAACTCGGCAAAGTGCTCAAAAAAGTACTCTTTCAACAAGCCTTTAGATGGAAGACTGTTTTTCATGCTATACCATGCACTCTCGATGTTCTGAGTGTAAGCACCAGACTTGGGATCAACAAAGTTCTCTGAATGGTTGACAGTGTAATGCTTGAAGCCCTTGGACGACAGTCCACAGTACGAAGTCCAACAATCTGTGTGGATCGTTGAACCAGGTCTTACATACTTAGTGATAATTCTGTGTAAGACTTCTTTGGATCTTCTTCTTACCACTACCACAAACATTCTTTTACTCACTCTGCCAATACCACCCACCACCCAGTAACCCAATCTAGATCTTGTTGAATTATCACCTGGGCCTATTCTCGTTTCATCTATTTCCACAATTTCATCACCACCAATTTGCCTCAAATTCCTAAAGTAATCTATTTTACATAGATTTCTGAATTTTCGGTTCCATTTAACCGCAGTAGTGGATGTAATGCTACATTGTAACTCTATTTTTTGTTGAGTAGGTTGGAAAATCAACTTATAAGCAAAAAGTCTCATTAAATCACGAATATCGACTTTCGTGTGTTTGAAAATAGTGTCATTATATATGGAAATTTTTGTATTACACTTCTTTTTGTTGTTTGTTTTTGTGCAAACGAATATTAAGTTATTTTTGCTAAGTTTGCACTCTTTTGAACACGTGGGGCAAAGAAACACGCGGTATAAAACCCTTTTACTCCTCAAAAACCTGATAATAGACTCTTTCCCTTTACAAACTTCCAAAAATTCGTGCAACAACATGTTGTAAATATTTCCCTGTATATAATTGTATTAAGTAGTCTTACTTGTTGTTGGCTGCAATTTTTTCACTTATTTTTCTTCGATGATTTAATGAAGCACTTGTTGCATCTCAGCCGGCGCCATGTTGGTCAAGAGATTTTTTATTGTCGGTGGTCAGTGTCACAAACATTGTCGCTGTGAATGTATTGAAAGGCAATAAGTCAAAGTGGCAATTAAATTGGGGGGAAAATTCAAAATTATAACTGTATTTACAGAAGAACCATTCTCCTCTACAAAAGCTCTCTACAGGACTAGAAAGGCCTTTTACACGAGTACAGTAGACTCTACAGGACTAGAAAGGCCTTTTACACGAGTACAGTAGACTCTACAGGACTACAGAGCGCTTTAGAGGACTGCAGAAGGCCATCGAGTGCTGTGGACGTCTATAGAGGGCTGTAGAGGGCTATAGAGGGCTATAGAGGGCTTGAAAATTACATATCTTCATGAATTAGTGCTCATGGAGCTTAAAAATACAAAAAAAAATTATTTGCAGTTATGGGCAGCTATGTGCAGCCCAAATATTGAAAATCTTCATGGATTGGAAGTTACAGAGCTCAAAAATACAAAAAACTAATTTCATGTGCAGCTATGGGCAACTATGTGCAACTATGTGCAGCCCAAAAATTGAATATCTCCACGAATTAGAGGTCGAGGAGCTTGAAATTACGAAAAATAATTGTATGTGCAGCTATGTGCAACTATGTGCAGCTATGTGCAACTATGTGCAGCTATTTGCAGCCCAAAAATGGAATATCTTCACAGAGGTCTCTAAAGGACTACCGAGGGCTCTCGGAGACTACAGAGGGCTCCAGAGGACTAGAGAGGGCTCTAGAGGACTACAGAGAGCTCTAGAGGATCACAGAGGGCTCTAGAGGTCTACAGAGGGCTCTAGAGGACTACAGAAGGCTTCAGAGAGCTATAGAGGACTATGGAGGGCTATGGAGGGCTACGCAGGGCTATAGAGAGCTATAGAGGCCTATAGAGTGCTATCGAGGGCTCCAGAGGGGCTATAGACGGCTATGGAGAGTTATAGGAGGCTATAGAGGGCTATAAAGAACTATAGATGGCTATCAATGTCCACAGAGGGCTATAGAGGGCTATAGATTACTATAGAGGGCTATAGACTACTGTAGAGGGCTATAGATGAGTATAGAAGGCTATAAAGGGTTATAATGGGCTTTAGAGAGCTACAAAGGGCTATAATAAGCTTTAGAAGGCTATAGAGGGCTGCGAAAGGCTGTCGAAGGTTGTAAGAGGCTGTTAATTCCAAATCAGTTATAAAAAAAATTTGTGCAAAGAAAATTTTTTTGTACATGATTTTCTTTATGACGGATTTGGAATCTTGTGGTCATGATTCGTGGACATTCATCGAGGAAATTCCATTCCGACCAATTCTAGAGAAAAATGCCGGTAGAAGGATTTTGTTGATCGATCTTCGCGAATCATGACCACGAGATTCCAAATCGGTCATAAAAAAAAATTTGTACAAGAAAAATTTTTTTTGTACAAAATTTTTTTTATGACGGATTTGGAATATCGTGGTCGTGATTCGTGGACATTTACCAAGAAAAATCGATTTCGACAGATTCTAAGAAAAAATCTCGGTAGAGGAATTTTGTTGATGAATCTTCGCGAATCCCGACCACGAGATTCCAAATCAGTCATAAAAAAAAATTTGTCCAAAAAAAATTTTTTTGTACAAAATTTTTTTTATGATGGATTTGGAATCTAGTGGTCATGATTCATGGACATTTACCAAAAAAAATCCATTCCGACAGTTTCTGAGAAAGAATGCTGGTAGAGGAATTTTGTTGATGAATCTTCGCGAATCATGACCGGGAGATTCTAAATCAGTCATAAAAAAAAATTTGTACAAAAAATATTTTTTTGGACAAAATTTTTTTTATGACGGATTTGGAATCTAGTGGTCATGATTCGTGGACATTTACCAAAAAAAATCCATTCCGACAGTTTCTGAGAAAGAATGCTGGTAGAGGAATTTTGTTGATGAATCTTCGCGAATCATGACCGGGAGATTCTAAATCAGTCATAAACAAAAATTTGTACAAAAAATATTTTTTTGGACAAAATTTTTTTTATGACGGATTTGGAATCTAGTGGTCATGATTCGTGGACATTTACCAAAAAAAATCCATTCCGACAGTTTCTGAGAAAGAATGCTGGTAGAGGAATTTTGTTGATGAATCTTCGCGAATCATGACCGGGAGATTCTAAATCAGTCATAAAAAAAAATTTGTACAAAAAATATTTTTTTGGACAAAATTTTTTTTATGACGGATTTGGAATCTAGTGGTCATGATTCGTGGACATTTACCAAAAAAAATCCATTCCGACAGTTTCTGAGAAAGAATGCTGGTAGAGGAATTTTGTTGATGAATCTTCGCGAATCCCGACCAGGAGATTTCAAATCAGTCATAAAAAAAAATTTGTACAAGAAAAAATATTTTTGGACAAATTTTTTTTTACGACGGATGTAGAGTCTAGTGGTCATGATTCGTGGAAATTTACCAAAAAAAATCCATTCCGACAGTTTCTGAGAAAGAATGCTGGTAGAGGAATTTTGTTGATAAATCTTCGAGAATCATGACAAAGAGATTCTAAATCAGTCATAAAAAATACTTTGTACAAAAAAAATTTATCAACATTTAACATTTAAAATTTATCAACAAATTTAAAAACATCGATCTATATCTTTGAATCGAAAAATAATGATTTTCGAGATAGTTATGAGGCAAAAACTGATTTTTACAATTTTGTCGATAAATACCTCAAAAAGTAATATTTTTGAATTCAAAACCCCATGAATTGATGGCAAATGATCTCACCTTTCACCTCCATTCGGAATTTCTACGCTGCGACTCATAGAATCGGAGATATGAGGGAAAAAGTGAATTCCTCAGAAAACGGAAAGGGGTATCTTTTTAAATGTTGACCAAGAAACGGAAATTTGTCAGAAAAACGAAAAAATCATTTGTGACACATGATTTCTACCGCAATTTTCCTCAGCTTTTCAATGGATTCATCAGAAGAGATTCATCTCCAATATTTCTAATGATTAAGAGGATTTATCACGATATAGGTACTGACAATTTCATAAAAACTCTTCGAATCAATAGCAGTATTGGAGATAGGTTCTCTCTCATCATTCCATTTGAAAGCTGAGGAAATTTGGCATTGGAATCATGTGTCAGTACTGATTTTTTCGTATTCATTTTTTAAATATTTCTAACGGTTCACAGGGTTTATTACGATACAAATACTCACAATATCATAAAAACTCTTCAAATCAATAGAAATATATGAGATAGGCCCTCTCTCATCATTTCATTGGGAAGCTGAAGAAATTTGCGATGGAAATCATGTTTCAGAAATGATTTTTTCGTCTTTTTTAGAAATTCAACTTTCCTGGTCAAGATTTGATGAGATTTTTGACAAAATTCACTTTTTCGTCCATATCTCCGGTTCTATCCTTCGTAGCGTGAAAATTCCGAATAGAGAAGAAAAATGAGATCATTTGCCATCGACTTATGGGGTTTTGGATCGAAAACTATCGATTTTCAAGATAGTGTAATGGCAAAAGCTGATTTTCACAATTTTGTCGATGAATACCTCAAAAAACAATATTATTGAATTCAAAGCCCCATGAATCGATGGCGAATAATCTCACCTTCCACCTGCATTTGGAATTTCTACGTTGCGACTAATAGAACCGGAGATATGTCGGGAAAAGTGAAGTACGAATGGGAAAAGTGGATTATGGATTGGAGAAGTGGATTACGAATGTGAAAAATGGATTGCGGATGTGAAAAGTAAATTAGAAACTCCATGGTGATGCCATATTAAGGTCTATTTCACTCTACCTCTCTCATTCACCGAGATAATCACGAAAAACTGAGGAAACTCTATGGTGACCTCATATTTAGTTCTATTTCGCTCTATCTCGTTTATTACCTTAGAAAATCGTGAAGAAATGCAAAAACTCCCTGCTGATCCCATATTTAGGTCTATTTGGCTCTATCTCGCTTATTTACCGAGAAAATCGCGAAAATCTGCAGAAGCTCTTAGGTAATCCCATATCAAGGTCTATTTCACTCTATCTCGCTTATTTGCCGAGATAATGACGAAAATCTGCAGAAGCTCTATAGTGATCCCATATTAAGGTCTATTTCGCTCTATATCTCTTATTTACTGACATAATCGCGAAAAACGGAATAAACTCTATGGTGACCCCATATTTAGATCTATTTCGCTCTATCTCGCTCATCTACCGAGAAAATCGTGGAATACTGCAGAAACTCCATGGTGATGCCATATTAAGGTCTATTTCACTCTATCTCTCTCATTTACCGAGATAATCACGAAAAACTGAGGTAACTCTATGGTGACCTCATATTTAGTTCTATTTCGCTCTATCTCGATTATTAACTTAGAAAATCGCGAAAAACTGCAAAAACTCCCTGCTGATCCCACATTTCGGTTTATTTCACTCTATTTCGCTTATTGACCGAGATTATCGCGAAAAACTGCCAAAACTCCCTGCTGATCCCATATGTACGTCTATTTCGCTCTATCTCGCTTATTTGCCGAGATAATGACGAAAATCTGCAGAAGCTCTATGGTAATCCCATATTAAGGTCTACTTCGCTCTATCTCGCTTATTAGCCGAGATAATGACGAAAATCTGCAGGAGCTCTATGGTGATCCCATATTAAGGTCTATTTCGCTCTGTATCTCTTATTCACTGACATAATCGCGAAAAACTGGATAAACTTAATGGTGACTCCATATTTAGATCTATTTCGCTCTATCTCGCTCATCTACCGAGAAAATCGTGACATACTGCAAAAACTTCCTCATGATCCCATATTTAGATCTATTTCACTCTATCTCGCTTATTTACCGAGATGATCGCGGAAAACTGCAGAAATTCTATGGTGATCCCATATTAAGGTCTATTTCGCTCTATCTCGCTTATTTACCGAGATATTTGCGAAAAACTGCAGAAACTCCCTGCTGATCCCACATTTCGGTCTATTTCACTCTATCTCGCTTATTGACCGAGATAATCGCGAAAAACTGCCAAAACTCCCTGCTGATCCCATATCTAAGTCTATTTCGCTCTATCTCGCTTATTTGCCAAGATAATGGCGAAAATCTGCAGAAGCTCTATGGTGATCCCATATTAAGGTCTATTTCGCTCTATCTCGCTTATTGACCGAGATAATCGCGAAAAACTACCAAAACTCCCTGCTGATCCCATATTTAGGTCTATTTCGCTCTATCTCGCTAATTTTCCAAGATAATGGCGAAAATCTGCAGAAGCTCTATGGTGATCCCATATTAAGGTCTATTTCGCTCTATCTTGCTTAGTTGCCGAGATAATGACGAAAATCTGCAGAAGCTCTATGGTGATCCCATATTCAGGTCTATTTCGCTCTATATCTCTTATTTACTGACATAATTGCGAAAAACTGAATAAACTCTATCGTGACCCCATATTTAGATCTATTTCGCTCTATCTCGCTCATCTACCGAGAAAATCGTGAAAACCTGCAGAAATTCTATGGTGATCCCATATTAAGGTCTATTTCGCTCTATCTCGCTTATTTGCCAAGATAATGGCGAAAATCTGCAGAAGCTCTATGGTGATCCCATATTAAGGTCTATTTCGCTCTATCTCGCTTATTTGCCAAGATAATGACGAAAATCTGCAGAAGCTCTATGGTGGGGTTGACTGTGGTCAATCGTGGTGGGCTGTGGTCAACTGTGGTTGGCTGTGGTGAGGTCAACTGTGGCCAACTGCGTTCAACTGTCGTTGACTGTGGTCAACTGGGGTCAGCAGTGATCAAATGCGGTCAAGTGTGGTCGACTGTGGTCATCGGTGGTCGTCTGTGGTCAGCTGCGGTCAACTGTGATGTTTATTACCAATCGCCTCACCTTTGCAAGGTAATCATCAGGGGAAATCCATCGCCGATATTTCGACGGGTTTCAAGAGTTTTCGATCATATCGTATACGATGACACAGTGTCTGACAGACACATTTTGTCAGGCAGTTTTGTCAAGCAAAAGCGCTTGACAAATTTCGTCAGGCAAACTGATATGACAGCCAGGCGACGGGGGCAGAGTATTTTCACTCTTTTTGTCAGGCACTTCTGCCTGTCAAATTTTGTCAGGCAGAGTATTTTCACTCTTTTTGTCAGGCACTTCTGCCTGTCAAATTTTGTCAGGCATAGTATTTTTACTCTTTCTGTCAGGCAGTTCTGCCTGTCAAATTTTGTCAGGCAGAGTATTCTCACTCTTTTTGTCAGGCACTTCTGCCTGTCAAATTTTGTCAGGCACTCCTGCCTGTCAAATTTTGTCAGGCACTTCTGCCTGTCAAATTTTGTCAGGCCCTTCTGCCTGTCAAATTTTGTCAGGCCGATATGACAGCCCGGTAACGGGGGGGGGGGCAGCGGAGCGCGAAGCGCGACGCTGTCCCCCGGGGCACACGGAGCGCGTAGCGCTCCGCCATGGACCGGAGCGCGAAGCGCGACGGGCCATGTAAATCACGCGGAATACTGTAGTCCTATACGGTTGATTTTGAGAATATCTGTTTTTCGAAAAATCCTATATAGAGCCAGCTATCTGGCTCTATATAGACACTAATTTTTGTTGATTTTGAGAATTTTCTGTTTTTCGAAAAATCCTATATAGAGCCAGCTATCTGGCTCTATATAGACACTAATTTTTGTTGATTTTGAGAATTTTCTGTTTTTCGAAAAATCCTATATAGAGCCAGCTATCTGGCTCTATATAGACACTAATTTTTGTTGATTTTGAGAATTTTCTGTTTTTCGAAAAATCCTATATAGAGCCAGCTATCTGGCTCTATATAGACACTAATTTTTGTTGATTTTGAGAATTTTCTGTTTTTCGAAAAATCCTATATAGAGCCAGCTATCTGGCTCTATATAGACACTAATTTTTGTTGATTTTGAGAATTTTCTGTTTTTCGAAAAATCCTATATAGAGCCAGCTATCTGGCTCTATATAGACACTAATTTTTGTTGATTTTGAGAATTTTCTGTTTTTCGAAAAATCCTATATAGAGCCAGCTATCTGGCTCTATATAGACACTAATTTTTGTTGATTTTGAGAATTTTCTGTTTTTCGAAAAATCCTATATAGAGCCAGCTATCTGGCTCTATATAGACACTAATTTTTGTTGATTTTGAGAAATTTTTTCGAAAAATCCAAATTGGGTTCAAAATGCTCACCCCTATAGGGTTTAGAAAAATATATAGTCGAAACGCTTCCCCTTCACATTTGCCGCACGAGCGTAGCGAGTGCGGTGGGTGGAGGGGAAGCGTTACATCTATTATTTTCCTCCGGCGAGTACAGTAGACTCTAGCAGACCCCATCTGCAGAAGCTCTATGGTAATCCCATATTAAGGTCTATTTCGCTCCATCTCGCTTATGTACCGAGATGATTGCGAAAAACTGCAGAAACTCCCTGCTGATCCCATATTTATGTCTATTTCGCTCTATTTTGCTTATTTACCGAGAAAATCGCGAAAAACTGCAGAAATTCTATGGTGATCCCATATTAAGGTCTATTTTGCTCTATCTCACTTATTTGCCGAGATAATGACGAAAATCTGCAGAAGCTCTATGGTAATCCCATATTAAGGTCTATTTCGCTCTATCTCGCTTATGTACCGAGATAATTGCGAAAACTGCAGAAACTCCCTGCTGATCCCATATTTAGGTCTATTTCACTCTATCTCGCTTATAGACCGAGATAATCGCGAAAAACTACCAAAACTCCCTGCTGATCCCATATTTAGGTCTATTTCGCTCTATCTCGCTTATTTGCCAAGATAATGGCGAAAATCTGCTGAAGCTCTATGGTGATCCCATATTGAGGTCTATTTCACTCTATCTCGCTTATTGACCGAGATAATCGCGAAAAACTGCCAAAACTCCCTGCTGATCCCATATTTAGGTCTATTTCGCTCTATCTCGTTTATTTGCCAAGATAATGGCGAAAGTCTGCAGAAGCTCTATGGTGATCCCATATTTACGTCTATCTCGCTTATTTGCCGAGATAATTGCGAAAATCTGCAGAAGCTCCTATGGTAATTGGTTATATAGAGCCAGCTATCTGGCTCTATATAGACTAATTTTTGTTGATTTTGAGAAATTTTTTCGAAAAATCCTATATAGAGCCAGCTATCTGGCTCTATATAGACTAATTTTTGTTGATTTTGAGAAATTTTTTCGAAAAATCCTATATAGAGCCAGCTATCTGGCTCTATATAGACTAATTTTTGTTGATTTTGAGAAATTTTTTCGAAAAATTTAAATTGGGTTCAAAATGCTCACCCCTATAGGGTTTAGAAAAATATATAGTCGAAACGCTTCCCCTTCACATTTGCCGCACGAGCGAGCGAGTGCGGTGGGTGGAGGGGAAGCGTTACATCTATTATTTTCCTCCGGCGAAAAATTTTTTAATTATAGCGATATAATTATATAATCATAATTATAATTAAATTCGTAATTTTGATTTTTTTGGTTCAATACGAAGACGTTTATTCAACATATTCCAATAATTTCTCTAGCTTGTTACAGCTATATATCGTTGGCAAATCACTCGTCATCTACATTGAACACAAAAGTGAAATGTGTTGATCTCTCCCAAGATTTATCTTTATTCATTCACTTTCTTCAAGTGAATAATTTTCTATTTCGCGATAACTCAGCCCGAGGAGGAGAGGAACTATAAGTTTTTTTAAGGTGGAGAACATTTTGTCCTAATCTTCCTAATTTTCTCTTCTTTTGTTGAGTATTACAGAATCAAAGTTCAGAGTTTGATAATTATGACCCTAGCTATATTCAATACATCGATATACTAGCTCAGTACAGTTTGAAAGTTTTCCATAAGTTAGTGTCACTATTGACTATGCAAAACCTCCATCCAAAACCATCATCGTGTGGCTATTTTCCTTTCACTTTTCTCTTCTATTTCTTTTATTTTTTCATTATTTTTCGGATATTGTCATTATTATATTATTCTTGATGATGCTCAGATTCCAATGGAATACAATTTTCATTTTTATCAAAATGTACAGTTGTGATTGAGCAACCGCAAATGTAACTTCAACCATCCGATGGACTCTTTACTCCAAGATCATATATACATCATCTATCTATCTATCTTTTCACGACATTCAATTTTTTCAAATAAAATCGTAGAGTCGAACGATTAATTCCATACATCCAGATGCTTCAGTAGTAGTAATCCTCTGCTGTAATATTGCCTCAAGTGACATCTTGACTGAGTCTAAATTAAATTTCTGGCCGCGATACTCTCTTTTGACTTTTTTCGAATCAAGAAAATGTGTCGCCCAGTGTTGTGCTATACCACCAGTACTAGCATCAATTATCTCACGTCTATAAATTCTCGCACGAAGCTACACTCTCTCTACATACTACAAGGAAACGCAAACCCAAAACTCTGAAAAATGAGTTCCATTCTTCGTTTCCATAAAAAATAAAGGAAGGAAAAAATGCAATAACTGTCGGGTTATTTTACCTGCGATTAACCGATTCCTTTGCTCCGTCAAACAAGAGGAATATTTTTTGAAAATATTAGAAACAAATGATCATATATGATTCATTATAATTCACCAACGTTACGTACTTTTTTCGTGAAAGTTCAACCGGAAGAATTCATAATAGAAAAAACAATATCCGGATAATTCAAACTAACCAGAATGCTCTTCTGTATCACTCATATCGTCATCCTCTGTCAAATCTACGATACTCTCGTCATGCTCTTGCCGGTGCTCGGACATTGGCTTAATCAGGTTATTATTATACTCAGTCTCATTCAATGCAATCTGTAAAGGTATGAATGTTCAGTTATTCTAATTCGTTTATTTTTCAAATTTGAATTTATCCGGTTGTTTTCCGCGCTCCAATGTCATGAAAAATGGTGAGATGGAGGCAACGGGACAAAAGTACGAATATTTATCGATCAACGAGTGAAAGAAAGTAGCTGACGCGAAGCATATTCCTATCAGATGTTGGATATGTAATCAAGAAAATAAGAATTATATGTACCTGGCGCATACTGGTTGCTGGGTCAGAATGGGCTCTATCATTCTTCATTCGCTTTGTTATATCACTCGAATTTGACGCCCCTTGGTATTCCATCGAATCATCTTCGTTCTCAACACTGACCACAGGACTTTTTGAGCCTCCCCTATGAATGAAAAAACAAATGAACATTATAAATCTGTAATGAATGGAAGACAAAAAGAATTTCAAATATTTGGATTAATAATCACCTGGAAGATACGACTTGAGGTGATTGTGGACGTGTCGAGTTTATCGGCACATCTACGATGGATCCTCTTATTTTTATGCTTTTGCACAATTTCATCAATTTCTCATGTTGGTCTGTGCGTACAATGATTTTTCCCTTGTACATTAATTCCACCAAGGCCTCCAACACCTCAAACTCTACTTTGCAAGTCAAGATTGGATGGGTAGAAGCATCTTGCCCGAGAATAAGGCCCTGTTTGAGAGTAAAAAAGAAATAAATCGAGATTAGAAATTTCCTACTCGAGTCAATTTGGAAAACCGTTTTTTTTCTCTATATATTAATCAATAGGTTTATAAATTCCGAATCAGCCTACTCAATATAAACTATTTCCCCAATTCGAACTTGCTCAGATAGAGTATAGTATGGGCAATTGAAAAATAAAATGGAATTCACCTCAAAAATCGGACTGAACGCGCTGAGTATTACTTTGTGGACATGTATCTGCCTCTCATCCTTTGCTTCCAACATGCAGTCCCTCAGGATGCCTTTCTTGCGTAATGTAGCTAAGTATTTAAAAGGCTCACTCTCGTGTAGTTCCCGTTCTAAGCGGACTTCCACTTGGTCCTCCATTTTATAATATTTGGTCTCGTTTCTGCTCATGGTGATTGATTCGATGATCAAAGTGCAGTAAATAGAAAGATGGGGAAAAACTTTGATTAGTCCTTATATTCAATGCTATCTTGATCTATTCAATTATGCTCGCCCTAGTAATACAACAATGTGGTTTTCTTTTAAATCAATGAATCAGTTTAATTTTACGTGGAAATGTCATACTTGTCGATTAACGATATCCAGAAATTAGTAAGAATTGATAATGATGAATTTTTCAGAATAATCGATTTTATTTCATCAGTTTTTTGAGAAAACCTTGGAAACTAAGCGAGATAGCGAATTTGTTGTATTAAATTTTATGGTAAAAAAATTTTCCGCTCTAAAAAAGAGATCTCCCCAAAAATTTTGTTATCTCACTTAATTTCTGAGATATTCTTGAAAAAAACTAGTCACAGAAAAAATTATTTTCATTCAACTGTTCGAATTCCTAAAATGTTATTGGTTTTCTCACAATATCTCGGAAACTAAGCGAGATGAAGCGATTTCGCCCCAATCTTTTTTTGCAGCTCTTGAAATTCTCTACAAAACCTTCGGAGTACAAAATCGCCCTATCTCGCTTAGTTTTCGAGATATTAAAAAAAAGCTGTCAAAACTGAATAAATTTCTCAAAAATTGAGACACATGATTTCCTCAAATCATTGTTTAGTCTTGTGTTATCAGGAACGAGAAAAAATGATCATTTCTTTTTCCTTCATCAATAGGTGCACATTCATTTAATGACGAACTTACCTCTATTCCTTACTCAAGATGAATAAAACTTCAATTATTAAAACAATAAAACAGCAATAAAATAGAATCGTCCATAAAATCTATGTTTGTTTCTGTTTGACGGTTTATTTTTATCTCTTGAAGCATCTAACACTGGCCCTCCGGTGTAAGTGGTGGTAACAGAGGCACGTGAAAACGCGGGAAATATTCACGATGGCGTTTTTGATTTACTATTTCCCAAGGTTGCCAGTAACCTTGCTGTGTTCAGGATAGTAGTGTTTCGCTTCTCCGCCTTCAGATGGTGTTAGAGCTTCTAACGAGCTAGGTCAACTACGTTGGCAGAATTGCTGGCCCCCGATGACAAATAAGAGGTGATGGTGGTACCACAAGTGTCACCCCCCGGACGAGTGTCTTGATTTCGCAGCACCTCTGGGTATTTTCTTTCAAAAAATTTTTTTTCAATTATTGAGATATGGAAGGATTAATTATTGAAAATTGATCAGCGATTGATTTATGTTTGTCCCCTGCACGCTTTCAGTTGCGACACACGAAAAATAATAAGAAAAAGTCTCTAGTCTAACCTCTCCACTAGTTCAAAGTTACAAGAACTCGGTTTCAACATTTCCAGAAAATGTTTGGTCTTAATTCGTCAACATTGTGACAGTTAAATATTGCTTAATGTTATCAATTAATTGGAAAATTTCAACAATAATTGCATCTCCAGAATGTTGACATTTGACGTGCCTAAAATGGCTCAGCCACCACCACTGTCACCAAAACATGAACGAGATAACAGAGTTTTCATGACTGATCCAGTCTGGGACGAAATGGCCATTTATTTAATAGCTAATCAACAAAGATTCAGAGACCACATAATTATTCCCCGTGGTGTTGCTCCACTACACATAAAGACTAATGAGGAAAAAGCACTCGAAGCCGGAATGGAGAGCTGTATATTTAAGAGCATTATGAGCTGTGTTTTAGGTAAAAAAATCACTATGTTTTTGTTCTCACGTAATTGCTGCTCTTCATTATGAATTATCACGTTGAATCCATAAAAAAATTCCAAAATTCTTGTATCGACCTTCTCTGCTGCTGCTGCATAGTAGCTCTCTCCCATTCGTGTTCTCTACAAAAAGGTTTTTGCTGAAATGATTCTCCATCTCCTCTTTAATTCGGAAATATCCACAGGCATATTGAAATTGGGGAAAATCAATGAAAATAGAATATTCAAATTTTCAGACTAATTTCATTTTGCCACTAGCTTTATTTTTTTCAAATATCTCAGAATCTAACAGAGAGAGAGAGAGAGAGATGGAGGTGCAATATCGACGAAATATTTTTTTTGTTTGTGAATTTCACCGAAGCTATGAAAACCCAAGGATTTGGAGAAAAAAAATTGCTCCACCTCATGCTAAATAGTTTGTGAGCTAATATTTTTTCAAAGAACAGACGATGGAAAATTAAACTGTCTAGGTGGTGGAGACTTTATGAGTTGTTGAAATAATTATTTCTAGGGTTTGGCCTTGGTGCTGCAATTGGTTTATTCAGTTCCAGTGTCAATCCAAATGTAGCAACTGTCGAGAAGCAACAAACAGCTCGTGAAATATTCAGAGAAATGAAAACAACAACAATTGGATATGCCAAGAACTTTGCTGCTGTTGGCTGTGTCTTTTCTGCTATTGAATGTTGCATTGAATCAGTAAGAAGATTGTGATATTATCTATCTGTAAAAATTTATTTCATCAGTTTTGTTGTACATTTTTATTCATTGTGGGCATAATTGTTTAATCACATTTAATCTCTGTCATTAGTACCGTGGAAAAACAGACTGGAAGAATGGTACATATGCTGGTGGCCTTACTGGAGGTCTCATAGGTCTCAGAGGTAAAACACGAGTCCGCACATTGATTTTATTTGTAATTGAGATCAATTTTTTCCATAATGAACAAAATGTGGTGTTTTCCAGCTGGTGTCAAAGCAGGGATGATTGGGGCAGCTGGATTTGCAGCATTCTCAACTGCTATTGATTATTACATGCACAAATGAGTGTGAATTATTGCACATAAATGTTTAAAAAAAATCCTGTAATTAAATGCAAATAAATGCCTACACCTAAATAAGTACACTGAGATAATAAATCTCCAAATTTTGAATGAGACTAATAACTTTATAATCAAATTCTCTGGTATATTGGGATCTCAATTACCACCGCACTATCATAATTCATATTTAATTTTACTTTATGAAAAAGTACAAAAATGTAAAAAAAAATATTAAAATTCCTTTAAATTATCTTAAATTATTGAATAGAGAGAATAGAACGTATGAAAAGATATAAGTGAATTATTATTTCATGAATTCTCATTTCAAATCACTTATGACAGAGAGAGAGAGAGAGAGTAAAACGGGAAGTATAGGATTATTTTTTCTCTTGATATTTGAAAGGATTGAAAACGCACTCTGCGCGCGTTTCTCTCTGACTTCAACTTTGAATACAAAAATAAAAGTATTAAAAACTCTGCCTCTCATCAAGTATCTCTGTTTTTATAAAATAAGATTGCTCAAAATTGCGATACTTTCTACACACACACAGACACTCATTCAGTTATTTTTTATGGATTCGTTCCCTTCATTCTTTATATACAAAAAATTTCGTAAAAATCCTAAAACTGACTATTATTGCTAACCTGTTAAAGAATTTAGGATATTCTTGTGAAACTAAAAATGATGAGGACTGTAGCACAAGGCACTTTTCAACAGGTTCATAATCTCTGTCCAATGTGATAGATATGTGTTGTGACGAGTTTCCTCTTCAAATGGCTGTGATACATATGAATATCACACACACACACACACACGCACACATACACAGTGTTGTGAATTTCTCATTGATTATGCACGATGAGGAATGATTAACTGCCGTTACTTCCTCCTCTTCCTCTTTCGAATGTTAATTTGTATGATTCTTGCAGTAAAGTAAAAAATTAGAGAAGAAGGAACTTGATATCCGTTTTCCGTAAAAAAAGGTTATTATTAAAATTTTCGTTATCTCTCTCTCTCTCTCTCTCTCTCTCTCTGTCTTACTAAATTAGATTTTTTTTTTCTTTCAAATTTGGCACCTGACAAGAGAAAAAATTGTTGACATTATCATCCATGAGTCTTCAATTATTAAATTTAAATTCAATTTATGGCTGTTGCTGTTGAATTTGTGCTTGCATTGCTGCTAATATTTCCTGCATACGACGTAATTCCGCCTCTTTTTCTTGTAACATACGATCTTTCTCAGTTGGTGCTGCTGCTGCTGTTGCTTTCTCAGTTGGCTCAATAACTGTCTGTCTTCTTGGTGGTGCTGGTGTACCTTTTGCCAATCTTTCGCTACGATAATTTTCATAATGAACCTCCTGTGTCACCTCCTGAAGATCTTGCATGTGAGCAATCAGCATCGTACGTAATTTGATAAAATCACAATGATCTGGATTCTCAACTTCAACAACACCCCAAGGATACAATCGCCCACGTACTTTTCTACCTTTAACTTCTAAAAGTGTATTAGCTCCACAAACAGCAAATGGCATGGCCTCTTTCAATTGTCTCACTTGCTCTTTGTAATCTTCATCCTCGTCGCTGTCACAATCTGGCAGTGAGTATATTTTAATTCCGTGCTCTTCAATTTCCTCCATCACGCGTTTCTTCAAACGCAAAACTTCTTTTTTTGTTAGGACATCTGCTTTAGCAATTACTGGTACTATGTTTACTTTGTTGTGGAGTTGCTTCATAAATTCAATGTCAAGTGGCTTCAATCTAGACAAATATATAAAATTATGTGCAGAAGAGACTATATCTATGGAATTTCATGAATATTATCAGAAAACAATAAAATTCCAAGAACTACAGAAAAAAAAACCGGATGCAAATGGTTTTGCAAAGGTTTTTTTTTCACAACAAAAAAAAATTCAATTTACCCATGGCCAAAAGGCGAGATAAAATAAAAGCAACAATGTATCCTATTGTCCACAATATTTCGCCTATTCAATCCACTCTCATCCCTCAAGAATCTCTCAAACTGATCATCAATATACTGGAATATTGCCTTGAAGCAGTCGGTATTATCAATAGCATCTCCATAACCCGGTGTATCAACAACAGTTAATCGCAGCTTGACACCTCTCTCCTCAATTTCAACAGTCGAGGCATCTAATTTGACTGTTTGCTTTGTTTTTTCTGCTCATCCATGAACCACCACCACCACACAGGGGAAAAATTCCACATTATTACAAAGAAAATTATAATTAACTTGTTCACAGCACACACTTACCAACAGCATCTGGTATCATTCTTTCTGGATACAAATCAGTGAGAAAAAGACTGTTGACCAATGTTGATTTACCAAGTCCTGATTCACCAACTACCATCAGTGTAAATTCGAAACCTTTTTTCACTGATTTTCTGTGTACTTGATTTGGTAAATTAGCAAAACCCACGTAACCTGCAGTTTCGAGACTAGAAAACTGATATACAATTGGATAAATAATAATGGTTGAAATGCTTTTCAACTTATATACAGTAGAATAATTATTATTAACAGTTGGGAGAAAAAAAAACTGTTCACTCAGACTTCAATTTTTTTATTATATCTTGGCAAAACGGAGGAGAAATGGAGGAATTTTCGTAGAGACCCTTTTTTTTATATATAGCTCTTGAAATTCTCTACAAAAGAGATTTCTACTCTACAATCTAACTATAGTGGCTGGGCACTAGATGATAATACTAAGATGTTCCACAAAAATCGATGAAATGTGTAGCGTGTGATTGAAATGCTAAAATGCTATGACTAACAGCGTCAATTAATTCCACAAAGCACAAAGGACTCAAATACAATGGCATGTCATTATTAACCTTAAAAGCATTCGTCAGAATTGCGATTTATTCTTACCGTTCTAACACTTTCACTTGACATTTTTCCTCTCTTTCTCTCTCTTTTATGAAACGTGGAATTGCACAAACCGAAATCAGAATTCAAAGATTTACTTGAAAAAAAAAAAAAAAACACAGTTAAAATACTATAAAAGAGCTCTTCAAAAAGAAACGAGAAAAAAGAAACTACCAGATATATCTCGATCTACTCTGTCAGAGTAACAGGTATATAACATGAATGAAAGGCTCCGTTTCAACCACGCCAACAATCTGACTCTAAAGACAGTTTACAGCCGTCTCAGCCAGAAAAGAATCTTCCGAAGTCGACCTGAAGCTGAAATTTAAATGTTGTAGCATAGGAGCCGAATATTTCCGAGGATCCTTCTTTGTGGCTGAAACAACTGTATTTTGAATGATAATAAAAGAAAAACCCTTTTCCCTGGATCTGATACGTGGCATTGGTGAATTTCAGTGCGTTTAGCCAATCAGGCTGTGTTGTTTTGGACTGGAAAAAGAAACAAGTATACGAGAGATAAACTGTTGTGTATACCACTATATACAGGAAGTGGTCAATGGCGAGAGGAGTGACCCGGGAATGGGGAGAATTGAAGGCGTGGCAATAATAAGAAAAATCACGAGAATTTTGCTTCTATGGAAATCACTCCAAATTAAAATGAAATTTTTTTCGTTAATTACGTGAATTCATGATAAATAAAATGTGAATTTTTGAGTTTTTCTTCTCACGGAAATGTACGAATTGAAAAAAAAACCCTGATTTATGCAAATTTTACGTATTTTATTATAAATAGGTGAAAACTAATGAAATTCAAATTAAATATTAGTATATTAGAGGCCGACTTACAAAATACATTAATGCCGTGCCGTGGTAAATTGTTATTAACATTTACAATGACAATTACATGAGACGCATTGTGTCCTATATAGTGTCATTTTAATCGTATTATCATCATTTTTCTTTTTTTTTTTTCGTTCCTGCATTTTTTGTTCCTTATTGTAGAGTACATTACAATTGCTATATATACGAGGCAAACATCTACTTTATTTCATGAAATATTGATTCATATACAAGCATTGTTTTACATAGATTCTCCTTTTATTCATTATCCACTTATGTAAATGTTTAAATTCTCTTGTAATCATTCATCAGCAGGGTGTTGGTGGGTAGATTTGGGTAGAGGAGAAGATAGTGGCATTGTTTTTATGATCAATCATTATGTTTAATGCAAGTTCATTTGTGACCATAAAAACCATGCAATTATAATTATCATATAATTAAAGTGAACTAATCAAATTGAGGAAAATAAAAAAAATGAAGAAATTTGTATTTTTCAGTACTCAAATTGTTATTATTTATGCATAATAGTATGCTTCATTCAGCAATTAAAAATAATTTTTAACCCTTTTTTTTAAAATTTTAATAATAATTATATTTGTGTAAATGTGCTTTTTCCGTACTATGATCATTTCAGGCATTTACTGCAATGACAATTAGAAAATAAAAAAATGATTCTTTTTTTTTTTTGTATAAAAAAGGGAAAAAAAACTATTAATGAGTTATAACATTATTCTTTACACGAAAATGTTCTTAAAAAAATCCTCACACTCTGTGTGTGATTATAATCGTAAAGATGCATGAAACACAATTGATTATCGGAAAGCTAAAAAAAAATCACTCTCATTGAAACAACTTTTCTCCCTATATTTCCGTTTTGCAAGTGAATATTTTCCCTGATAATGTCTCTCTATAGAGTGTGAGAAATATCTCAGTGCAATACTGGTTTTTATGTAAAGAAAAATCTTATATTGACTGGTAATTTATAATGAGGAAATTGTGTTTGTACTGTTGGAAATAATGAGCTTCGTGCAATGTGAAAAGTTAAAATAATGTTAATAATTCACATTCCACAATATTTTAATGTCATTTCAACCCGGTTCTTGTCCATTCTTTCCTTTTTTCTCGTCAAATTTTTTGTATCGGCTATTTGTACATTTTTTGAATTTCTTTCTTCGTTTTCTCGTAAGCTTAATGATTTCATTCTAATGTGATGGGGTGTGTGTGTGTGGTGGAGAAGGGAAAAGGAGAACAAGTATCAACAATGTGAAACGATGCTTTATACAACACTAGGCGTTTTTCGGTTTTCTTTCTTTTGTTATTTTTTTTCATCATCATATAAATATTAATTTATATTCAAACATCCATTTTACATTCACTTCATTTCTATCATTTCCGCTTTTTTTTTTTTTTTTGATTGACGGGATTAATTTCCATTATTTACTTTTTCTTCATTCTTCTATGGAATTTCACAATAACAATAGGTGGTGAGCTCTGACGAAGAAACAGCAAATAAAAAATTAGAATTCTCCTCCGGTTTTATATATCTGTTGTGATCATGATTGTTATTTCATTTTTCTCTTTCTCAATTTTTACTTTCCATACGTTGTAGGGGAAGACAAATCCCCATGGGAGATACTCTCAAGTGTTATTATTATCATTTTTCTTAAATTGAAAATAGAAAAAAAAAGCTGCGGAGCACCTCACGTGATGAACAATCCTCAATAACACGATTTTGTTCAATTTTGCTTATACTTTTGTATTTTTTTTGTTGTTTTTATTATTCTTTTCAATCAGTTTTATAATTAACGATGTTTTCTTGGTGAAAAAAAAAATTGTCCCCATGACTGCTGTCTCTATCCTGTTCTTTTTTGCCTTGAATTATTCTCATTTTGAGAGAGAAGAGTATGAACTATCGTAACATTTTGAAATTAAAAAAAAGAGGAAAAAAAAAGAGGTGAAAAATTGAAAAGAGAATTTACTTGGGCTCTTCGGTCTTCACTTTCTCCTCTCGTGGCTTAGCCCCACCATAAATTGAACTACTTTTGCTTGATTCAGCAAGAGCATTAACTGGATCTTTAACAGTTCTCTTTGAGAGCTGAAGAGGCTTCCTCCCTGACGTATCTTTGGTGTAATTTGAAAAATATAAATAATAATGATTAATCCATCTCTCAATCAATTATTTTTATCATATCAAAAACGAACAAATGATTGTTTACAAACCTGGTGGTGGCTCTTTCAGGAATGGTTCATCCTGGAAGGACTTGCTACGATCACCAGGACCGCTCCTACGAGGTCCAGCTCCACCATATGCTCTTGAGCCTCCGCCACCGCTACCACCACCACCACCACCACCACCACCACCACCACCACGTGGCCAATCGCGATTACCCATATCCTCATTAAAATGTCCATAATTCCCTTGATTTCTTCCTCTCATTTCACCACCACCACCACCACTACCACCATAACCACCACCACCTGCACCGCCTTGCCTTCCCCCTGGTCCACCCTGTGGTCTTCTATCATTGTATCCTGCGAAATAACATTTTCTAAAATACTTCTTCCTGGTTCACCACCTGCGATGAATTAGAGAAAGTCGGGGTAAAATGGACACTATTTTATACTATGAAATTTACTCCTTAAGAGGATGGAAATATTGAAGATAGGTTTTTTCTAATGATTCATTCAGAATTTTTTTTTCTAATTTTCCAAAAATTTTATTTCTCGTGCAGGCTCATTTCCCATTAATTTCTGATTTATCAGAAAATGCCCTATAAATATTTGAATAATTGATTTTAAAAAAAATTGGAACTGCATAAATCAATGTGAAATGAGCTCACCTTTCAGTTAAGAGCAAGAACCCAGGTCGTTACGGCCAACACAACTGCGGAGATATCGTCGAAAAAGTGAATTTTTTCGAGTTTTAAGAGAAGGAAATCCCTTTAAAACTTGACCAGAAAAGTAAATTTTTCAAAAAAATTGGAAAAAAACTATTTGACACATATTTTTCGCCTAAAATTTCCTCAGCTTTTGGCAATGGAATCATTAGAGAATTTCAATCCCGAACTGTTCCGAATTGGAGTGTCCATTTTACCCCACCGTCCACCACTACTATCTACTAATCAATCTACCGCTGCTATTCTACATTTTCAAGAGGCTAATTTGTGTTCTCAAATTAATGCAACTAATATGAAGAATCAACGTTATGCCATGCATAACGCTTACTCGTGTACATAGAAAAACTACCAAAACCTCCAGCAGATCCAGGACCGCCGCCGCCGCGACCTCTTCTATCGAATCCACTCCTATTATCCTTCTTCCCTTCCGCAATATCAACTTTAATTTCATGACCCTCGACTGATACCATTCTATCCAACAGCAGTGCCTCCTCCAAATCAGAAATAGTCTGGAACTCGACATAGCAAAAACCCTTAAACCTGCGATGAAAATAAAAGCCATTAAATTTGACAAATTAGTAGTTGGCTTGAAATAAAAATTCCAAATGATTTGAAAAAAAAAAAAACCTGTCACCTGTCAGTTTCACGATCCTTCACTAGTCTCACATTTTTAACATTTTGATTTTGAAAAATCTTATCAATGTCTCTCTGAACAACTCCGTCTGGTAAATTTCCAACGTAAGCAGTGAATGGTGGCTCAGTTGGCATAGGTTTACGACTTCCTCGATATCCACCACCTCCAGAGTAGTCTCTGGAATACAAATAAAATACAATTAACAATAAAATAAATAAAAACAACAGAAATTTAAGTGATTGAGTTCAACGTTGTATGAACAAAACAATGAGGAGTTTGTCACGGGCAGGTGAAAATGAATGATCGAATTTAAACCGAGGTAAACCGCGCGCGCGTGATACTCCTGGCAAAGATCTGTCTTTCTGGAGGACGCTGAGGTACAGCCAAAACTCGCATTAATAAATTCACAATGCTCCAAAAACACATTACCCAAATCGCGATTCATCAGAGTTCGAAAGATCCCACACGGGCTAATAATAATTTTCATGATAATACATGGATAAGTTGATTCAACGTTTTTACAACATTTACTCCAAAATAAAGCCGCGTGCTTACATGTGGTGGTATGGCATGTTTCGCATAGTGCCCTTGCGCCGAACGCAAAATGATCCCCCCCATTGGCACAAAAACTTAACCTTAAAATTCAGAGGACTTTAAAGTGTTGTGAGGTAATTGCGCGCATTGCCATATCGCACATGTAATTTTCATCAAATTATAAAGTCACTTGTAATTAAACACAATTATTATTTATTTTTATACACATTATTTGTGTTTACAATTGCGATACTTGCCTTGAATCTTCATAACCACCTCGGCCAGCCATGTTGAATGCACGAAAACTGAAAAACCGGGGGAGAGAGCGCGCGCCGATAGAAAACGAGTCACACACGTATAGTACAAGTGCTGTGCGCGCGACACATATACCCTTATGTGTGTGTGCGCGATAGAGAGTGGGGGGGGGGGGGGAGATTGGGGGGATTCACTCAAAAAGACCGGATTATATCAAAATGGCTAGCATTTAAAACAAAAATCATCCTTTTCATTAATTCTAATGATTGTGTCTACTCTCCAGAGATTCGAATCCAATTGTGAAGATTTAATAGAAAAATCATTAGAGTTTCTTTTAAAAAATAGGATTTGAATCTCACTTCAGCGCGTTTCAACGGGGGGTAGAGAATTGGAGAGTAACTTAATTAGCGAGGATTTATTCAACTCTTCTAACTATCAAGAATAACGAATGCATCCGATTTATTCACTTTTTTTTTATTCCATTGAATACGCAAAAAATGGGATTAATTATTTTTTGTAACCAATTGAGGAATTTAGACTTTTTCAATGTCTTATATTCATGAAAAAAATTTCCTCAATTTTAATGACTTCTGCTGCTGATACTTCTGAGAGCAGAGATAGAATCATGAAAATTATTAGGTTTAATTTAAATAAATGTTTCATTCTAATCGTGCAGTCGAATGTAAAATCTAGTAATAATTTTTCCGACTGACCCGCTCTTCCATTGAGCGGTCGGTCGAACAAAATTCCGCGCGTTTTATGTATACACATTGAATACTTCCATTAGCATTTACGCTTTATGAAACTGTACAGCGTGTGCATATCCGACCAGCACGTCAAAACGCGCGGAATAAAAATTTGCTATTAAAATTTGAATGAAGGATTTGACTGCAAGTGACCAACGGTCAAGGCTACATTAGAATTTAAGCGAGATAATTATTTTTTTACTACCTTCAAATATTAAAAAAAAAAAAAAACTATTTATTTGATTTATCTTTTAAAAAAAATGTTGAAAATGAGAAATGTTAGATTTACCGTTATATTTAATTGCGTATTTTTATATCGACACATTATTATTAGGAATATGAACTCAAAAATAGTTTTATTCGTTGCTAATCATGAACACATAATATAACATGCATCCAATAATAATAATAATAATAATAATAATAACAACACTTGTAGTGAGAAATTATGAACACTAACTATTAAAAAAATCATATTTCTTGAATTTCATGTCCTTCAAAGTGTTCATTCAAAATAATCGACTTCAGCGGCGCCACAGCCAGCGAGCCGAAGAAAACCAATGTCGATTCTTTCGCTATATTGCTGTCGTCGTCTTCTTTTACTAGGGTTGCATTCGTCTTGGACGCTTACGCACTTTTAGAGCGCGTATATATACATATACATCACATGTAAAATGCTATAGGATGTGGCGCTCAGAGCTCTCAAAGCGTCCAAGACGAATGCAGCCTGAGGCAAAAGTCGACACCCACGAAGCGTGACCAAAACCGAAATTACATGTCATATGTATATAGCATAGAAGTCGAATATTTCCGAAGATTCTTCTTTGACTATAGTTCGGCAATATGACAATAGTCATATACGATACACACCGTCTCTTGGTGGAGATCTCTCCTGCATTGTCTCTGCTTGCAATTGCAATATTAAAGCTAGTTTATTTGTGGCTAGTTTATTCATTGTTCGTACTTGTGTATAGTATTTTGAAGTAAGTTTTTCATTCTTTCATTCTGTAATTTTCATAATTTCTCATTGATCCCCAAACGCAAGTAGTAAACCTATGTTTTGAAAAAAAAAATTTCTTTGGTTAGAATCAATTCTGCTACGACTGAAGAAAATGACATAATTGTCTAACTCGCTTTTTGTTTAATTGCACTGCCACACTGTGAAGAATCATCAACAATGGCAGACAATTTAGGACGTGAAACTTCTCCAGCTTTCACATCGACCAATGATGACGTCAAGACTGCAGGACAACCGCTGTCTGATTTTCTTGTGCAATTGGAAGATTACACACCAACGGTGAGTCTAATTACTCCAGTTTTATCAAGAGAACGTCTTCAGTAATTCAAATAATTGATTGCACACAGGTACCTGATGCAATCAGTGAATATTACTTGCACACAGCTGGATTCAATACGAAAGATCCTCGAATGTAAGAAAAGAAAATCGAGTAATTGGATTTTTTATTCAAATGTTCCTACTTGGAAAAGAATAAATTGAGGTTGGTGATTTGTTTTTTCAGAGTCCGATTAGTTTCTTTGGCTGCTCAAAAATTCATATCAGAAATAGCCAATGATGCTCTACAGCACTGCAAGACGAGAGGAGCAAATCAAAACACAAAATCAAAAGGAAAAGATCGTCGATACACACTGACCATGGAGGATCTTACTCCAGCAGTAGCTGAGTATGGAATTATCGTTAAGAAGCCTCATTATTTCGTATAAAAAAAGAATATAAGCATTTCACATGTTACACACTCAGACTGGAGCTCAATCTTTCCCCACAAACCATTTAATTTGAATTAATTTCTCATGTACTCATGTGGTATTCTACTTCTACTTATTATCAATAAAAATAATTTGAATTTCCCACACAAAGTATTTTTATCGCTCCATTTATTTTTCTCCGAAAGAAAGAGCGAGAAGGTGAAGGGGGGGGGGGCGAGTGATGACCCGGAGTGGCGCCACTTAAAGCGAATCGAGAGAGTGGCGCTCTCATGAACTTAGATTTTACTACACTTCTCTCTAGTAAATCCGCATGCGCCTTCATCTGTAAAAAAAAAAAATCATCGGCCATATTGGTGTGTTGTATTGTTCGCTCAGTAATTCCGAAGTTAAATAAGGTATTTAGCGAATTAACAATTACCTAAATTCTAGTTAAAAATTTAGCTAATAATGAAAATCATTGTTCATTCATAAGCAACAGCTGATAGCCGAAATTTCGTAATGTTCTGCGAAACAAACGTTTATGAAAAATGTTTGGTTATTATTGCCACCTCTGCTCATGGGGCCATAATTTTTCTAGTCTCTGTTAAAATATCATGATGAATGATGACTCGTAATAAACTCTCGTTTATTTAATTGCCGATAATAGTCAACTAGATAGTCTTTTAATCTCTATTCAGTTATTCATTGATTTACATTCAACAGGATTTGCAATGACAAAAATAAAAATCCTTGACCACGAATCCGTAATTTCATATACCCCCGTCTGTTGCGCGTTCACATTGCATTCCTTTATCTATACTGGTACCTCTCTGATTTCCCACATGTCTCTCATTTGTACATTTATTATACAATACACTCAAGACTGTATTGCCAGCATTATATCAGTTTTATATCTGTTAATAATGAGCATTATTTGAATTATTGTAGAAAAGTAGAGGGGAGAGATGATTTTTGGCGATGCCAATTATTAAAAACTATTAGTATTTCGATGGGGTGAAGAGGGGGGGGGGGGAGGGTGGTAATTTCATCCGAATGATAATTCTACTTATTGGCAAATGCGAATGTAGGCCTTCTCGAGTGTCACAATATGCTTTTATATATGTAAACAAATGCCCTCATGTTTATTTTGATTTTATACCTTATTCTGAATAATAATCTCATCTCTAAGCAGCTAGTGTGGTGCAACATGACGGATTCTATGAAGTTTGGTCCAGAATGGTTAGTAGTAAATGATTCATAATAATAATAATGATATTTCCGATTAGATTTACGTGAGGCTTCATATTTATGACAAGTCAAAGTAATGAGAGAATGTATGTATTAATAGGTTGCGCAATTTATCTGGAGACAGTTGTAATTCCGGAGGTAGTGGTGGTGGGACAGCAAACCTGATCACTCCTCGTTATCAATTGGCAGAGCATAGATACGGTCGTGAAGAGATGTTGGCTCTCTTTGACCGGACTTGTAAGCCACCAGAGGCACTGGCAAGTTTGCAAACTCTTTATGTTGAAAAAACCCAGCTACCATTGGCGTTCATACCAATGACAGAGGATGAAACGGTAATTCTTTACTATTATTTTCCTTCCAAATCGTCGGAGTTCGTAACACTCTGATTAAAACAAGAGTTAAATGAATGAATTCTGAAGGATTTGAAGACGCGAAGAAAATTTATTAGTTAAGCATTGAGTCTGTCAACACAAAGTTTAAGATGATTGTGTTGTATTTCATATTCGTCGCCTTAGTAACAAATGGTCGCGAGTGCATAAAAACTAAAAAATGAAAATTTAAAAGTCTCCTGAAACCACTGCCAAAATTTATCTTATGACATTTTGGATATTTCTTTTTCGCTATAAATTCCAATAACGAAATGACGTAACTTCACCAATGTAAAAGTGAAATAATCTTATCTCCACAGTCTCTTTGATTTTACTGTTTTTTTAAGGAAATCTATATCTTCCCATTTTTAAAAAAATTCACTTTTTTCAACATATTTTTGATTCTATTAGTCCCATAAATCGAGGGCAAATAATCTCAGCTTTCATCTCTGTTCGGATTTTGGACGCTACGACTAATAGAACCGGACATATGTTGAAAAAAGTGAATTTTTTCATAAATGGAAAGAGGTGATCCTTCAAATCTTGACCAAAACAGTTGGATTTCTAAAAAATATAAACAATCATTTCTGACACATGAATTCTCTCGCAAACTTCCTCAGCTTATCAATGGAATGACGAGAAAAAACCTATCTCTAATATTTCTATTAATTTCAAGAGTTTTTCATAATATAGACATCAGAAACTCAACTGTATTCATTTTACCCCTCATGTCTGTTTTATCCCACCTTCCCCCAAGTAGTCCCCCCTTTGCAAGTAGATTCCCTCATTGGATGCGATATTCACCATTTCTTGCTTTCCGTAAGAACCAGTGAAAACAAAAAGACGCAAGTGCTCGAAGACTCTCTGTTAGTAATTTGTGACACTTACGACCATTTGTTACTAAGGCGACGATGTCGGGAGGGCTGTGTGTCATACATGGGTTGTATAATCTAAGAATGATTTACAATCGAGCCACTCTCTGGTGCCACAGAGACAATCCATCTTTTACATAGAGGGTATCCACTGCGTAGTATTGGTTTTATTTTGCACTGTTGCAATGAGTATCCAAGTGTTGCTGTCCCGCCATTGATACTAAATCAATCAAATGATATGTTACAGCGTGTATGGAGCACCGGGTTTAGCAGCAGCAGCAGCAGCACGGGTATTCGTGGTAGAGGCGGCAGCGTTGATCGTGGAGGACGTGTAAGAACTGGAAGAGGTGGTGGTGGCATGTATTCATCTCATTTCTCACGGGGCATTGGATTTGATGATACTGGAGATGGTGGCAGCAGCAGCAGCAGACTCGATTCACAATCATATCAAGGTAGAAGAATATTCGATAGATCACAGAGTGAACGCGGTTGGTCAGAGCGTAATGGCGTATCGGCGGATACAGGTGGTGGTGAATGGAATGGTTCTACAAGCCCTCGCAAAGAATTAACTCGTGGACCAAGTGGCAGTTCATTAATGGAGAACAACTGGAGGCGACATCGTGGTGTGATTGCCGCTGGGGATGGTGAGGACGAAGGATGGCGTGTTGCCTCGAATAATCGGGGTAGCGAAAAATGGGTGAGAGGAAATTGGAGAGATGGCAGTGGACTATGTGAACGAGACAGGATGGATCGTGGGGATAACGATGGGGAGGATAATCGTGGTAGTAGTAGTAGTGGTGGTGGTGGTGGTGGTGGTGGCGGTGGTAACAACAGTGGAGGACGCTGGGAGACTCGAACCAGTCATCATAGATTGTCTCACGAGTCATCATCTCATCATCATCCGCCACGTACAGCACGTACATGGGAATCAAATCATCATGATAATCATGACAATCTGCCTGAATGGGCTACTGCTGAGAATCCAAGTGAAAGTGGCGGCAGTTTTGATGCATCCGGAGCATTTCATGGGGGGGGAATACTTTCTGATGAGGATGAGGGAGAGGGTATCGTTAGTAATACTGGAGCCAGTCAAGAAGGTAGTAATAGAACTCGACGTATTTCAGAGGGTAATAATACAACAAGCTCAAAAACAGCTGGTAATAAATTAGGTTCATATGGGCAGAATACTGTTGTTCATAATAATTCATCATTGCGAAGCAGCAACAGCAGCAGCAGCAGTGGTGTTACAAGAGAAAGACTCAAGTCTCTCCATCCATTTGATGATGATGAAAAAACACGAATTAATCACAATCGAAAAAGTATTTCTCCAACTAAACAACATTCAGTTGTATTGAATTCAAGTGCACTCAAAATGACGGACTCTACTACTACTACAGTAATTACAGCCACTTCAGCAATAAGGAAGGTTCAAACATCAGCGAGCTCGACAAATCTTGCCAAGAATGAATCAACTAAAATACAAGGACCTCAACGCTCAAAGTCATTCATCGACAAACCACCACCACCACCACCACCACCAACTAAGAGCTCAGCCCCGCTAATTGACTCGTCGAGATCTCAAGAATCTTCTGCTGTTGTTTCAATGAGTAAGCCAAAACCAATTGGCTTATCCAACATTGTTATTCCTCAATCTGTACCAGCAGCAGCAGCAGCGTTGCTCTCATCTAAACCGGAAGATGATCTCGACCGAATGAATGAAGAAGCTGACATGTTAGTGGCCAAGTTAACGGCAGACGAGGAGGGTCACAGGGAAGATGTGTCAACAATAGCAGCAGCAACATCTATTACAAATCATCAATCTCAACAATTGTCAAGTACTGCAGCAGCAGCACAACAACAAGAGAAATGGTTTTATCGAGATCCACAGGGTGAAGTGCAGGGACCTTTTTTAGCAAATGAAATGGCAGAATGGTGCAGAGCTGGATACTTTACGCCGGGTTTGCTCGTAAGACGAACATGCGATGAGAGATATACAACACTTGGAGACCTTATGACACGGTGTGGACGAGTACCTTTCATTCCTGGACCCCCAATTCCTCCGCTAAAATTAACAGAGCAGGTAATTTCTCCATCTATATCAAATACAGCAGCAGCAGCAGTACCCACTGGATTACCACCTGGCAGTGCCTTACCAAAACCAGGAATCGATGATCCGCTACTTGCCTATCAACAGTATCATCAACAGTTACGTCTCTTACACAATCAGCAAGTGTTACTCAGGCAAATGAAGAATTCAGCAATAACAAAACTCTCGCAATCGTCAGATCACTTTGCAACTCTCAGTGCTGTTGAGCAAAATCAATTGATAATGCAATGTGTTATGCAGGATCCTGAAATACGAGAATTATCATTGAATCAGAGTCCATTTGTTAATTCTATTGGACCAACTGCTGCTGCAACTACTAATCCTGTCATGCAGCTTTTTAATCAAATGCAACAGGCTAAAACACAGAATGAAAATCACTTACCTTCAAATCCTCATCCTGCTGCTGCTACTGCTGCTATTGACCCACTTCAACAATTCATTCAAAAAATTGGTAGCAATCAGAATCTACCAGTAGTTCCATCGCAGTCAAGTATTAATCCCCCACCATCACAACCATCATCACATCATCATCATCAGGATGATAATAATCCAATAAAATCACTTTTACGTCAACTTTATGTTAACGCAAATGGACATCCTCAATCACATCAGATGGATTCAATTTGGCCACAGCCACCATCGCAGCAGCCTCCTCCACCACCACCACCACAGATAAATGCACAATTCAATGCCCAAAATTGGTTGGCACAGGTTGGACCTCTGCCTCATATGCCGCCACCACCAGGAGGAGGACCACCTCCAAATTCTCTATGGGATTTACAACAGGCTAAAGAAATGAAGACTGAGCAGCAAATATTGGAGGAGCAGAATATTAAAATGATACAACAACAAGAGGAACAACGAAAGAAAGAGGAACAACTGAGACGACAAGAGGAGCAGCTGCTATTGCGGCAGGTAGAGGATGAAACTGCCAAGAGAAAGCTCGAAGCTGCTGCTGCTGCTGAACACGCTCGACAATTGGAAGAATCTAAACGAAAAGACGAAGAGAAAACACGTAAAGAAGAAGAAAAAAGACGAAAAGAAGAAGAGAAACGTAAACAAGAGGAAGAAATGAAGAAAAAAGAAGAGAAGAAACGCAAAGAAGATGATAGAAAACGTGAAGAAAAACGTAAACTTGATGAAGAGAACAATCGAAAGAAGCAGGAGGAAGAGAAGAAGAAACGTGAAGAGGCAAAACGACAAGAGGAGAAATTAAAGAAAGAGGAAGATAGAAGGAAAAAACTCGAGGAAGAGCAGCAGCAAAAGAGGCAGGAAGAGCAGGAGCGTTTAAATAGAGAGGAAGAAACACGCAAAAAACAGGAACACGCTGAAGAGCAAGCAAAACGAGCAGCTGAGCAGAGACGTCGTGAAGCAGAGGCCCTCAAGAAACTTCAAGAACGCAGTAAAGCACCCTGGGCCCAGACTCAACACGCCGCCGCACAATCAGTCACAACTCACGCGGCCGCATCTCTCGTTGATATTCAAAGGCTAGAACGTGAAAAGAAAGCTGAAGAAATTCGTCATCAGCAACAATTACAGCAACAATTGGCTCAGCAAAAGGCAATTGAGGCGGCAAGAGAGGCTGCTGCTGTTACAACAGATTCATCGAAACGTTTGCAATTCAAGTGGGCTGAGAAAGCTGCACCTGCTAATACAAAGCCTCAAGTGAAAAGTTTGGCACAGATCCAACAGGAAGAGCAGGAACGCATTAGCAAGGTCAAACAGCAAGAAAAAGAACGACAGGAGAAAGCTAATCAGAAAGAAGCCGCTGTTGTGATGCAGAATGCTGGAATTTGGGGTACTGCATCACAATCACTTAGTTGGGCGGCAACATCTGGACAGAATTCTGGAAGTGAGACAAAGGTTAATAATAAAACATGGGCAGCCAGTGGATTTTGGGATGAACCACCCCCTATTACCATCCCTCAAAAAAATGTACGAATTTCAAAGCCACAGCATGTCAAATCTACTCCACAACCTGCTCCCAAAGCGCCAGCAGTCACTACTGGTGGTGGTGGTGCTAGTGTTGTTACTCAATCACAACAGCAGCAGCAGCAGAATATCAATAACATGAAAGCTACTAAAAGCAGAGTCAAGAAAGAGGAAGCAGAGCAGCTCGTTAAGAAACTTTTTGAGAATAACACTGCCAATGCAGATGATTTTACACAGTGGTGTTATCGTACACTCTGTGGATTACAGTCATCAGTTGATATTCCCACATTCATTGGTTTCTTGAGAGATATTGAAGCAGCCTATGAAGTTAAAGAATATGTTAGAATGTATCTTGGTGATAGCAAACAGACAACTGAATTTACCAAACAGTTTTTGGAAAAAAGAAGCAAATTACGCTCAGCCCAACGACCAAGAGCTGAAGCTGATGATCTTTGTAAACCAGCACCTGCTGTAAATCCAAATGCTCCAACAGAATTTCAAGAAGTTAAGGTATTTATTCTTTTTTTCATTTTATCCTAAATCACCTTAAAATCATCAATTTCGGAGAATATGCCTGCTAATTGATTTTTTTTCCATAAAATTTCTACAGGGCAAATCAAAGAAACCAAAAAAAGGAAAAATGTGTAAAGTAGACAGTAGAATTCTTGGATTCAGTGTAACTGCAGCAACTGATCGAATTAATGTCGGTGACCGTGACTACGGTGAGGGCGTTTGAAGCCTCAATTAAAACCAAAAGAAACACTGAAACGAAAAACAAACTCTTCTTGCTCTTGTTTGCTGCAAATTGGTTCGTTATTTATTTATATTTTTTTGAGTTATCAGATGATTAATAAAGAAAAAAAAAAGACAAATATTGGATAAACACCTCTAAAAACCACAGGTGGCAACAGTGAATTTTATAACGCCATAAATGAATGAAGATGATTTATGGACATGATCATTGCTTGAATAATTGTATGAACAAATGATCTGAATGTTACGAAGAAAATTAAATAATGGAATGTTCAAAACTGAATTGTTTAACTGTGAATGAATGAACTTGGCAATTGAATAATTCATTGTCCTATCATCATTATTTTTATTAACCACCTCTCCTTCATTCAAAGTCATACTTGTCTGTCAGTCAATGTATCACACACACACAGCAATAGAAATATTAATTCAGCCGAGTTTTAATGACTCTCAACTTGGTAATTTGATAAATACAAGACACGAGAAAAAAAAAAAAGTTATTGAAAAAAAATGTGTTTGTTGATTTGAAATTATTGACCTTCTTTAATTCCTGTTGTCCATTAAAAAAATAATGTCGCAAATGTATACACTTATTTGCGATTGGTTTTCAAATAGTTGTCATCCAAATCCAATTCTCACACTGGCCTCGTGCGCGCGCGCGCGCGCGACTTTCACGGCAGAGTAATCTTCTCAAGATTCAATTCTTTTTTTTTCTCATTTAACACTGATGAAATATATAATGCAAGGTATAACTTTACTTTAAGTGCATTTCGTGCAACAACAACGACAACTGTGCACTAATCTATGAGCAGGATAAAAGAATATCTGCAAAAGAATTTAATCATAAAATAAACTAAAGTGGTAGTGCTGCTCAAGTATTTAAAATTGACTCGAGATTCCCCCCTCGAGTTATCAGAGAGTATTAGATTTAAAAAATTATAGAGATCAACAAGTTTCTCATATAGACACACACACTGTCTTTTGTAATTAACAATGAATTGATATTTGTGGAAAACAATACTGAGATACGCGAATCGTTGATGCAAAAAACAATAAAGATTAAACATTCTAATTAAAAGATTTTATGTATAAAGAAAATTGATGAAATGTATAGTACTAGATTGCGAACGTGCAGACGAAATAATGAATTCATATTGGATCCGAATATTATTGTAATCTATCTGCAATATATGATTAAAAAAAAATAAATATGATTATATTTTCAAATAATATCCATTTTATTTAAATATTTTATGTTTTGAGGGTCTGAAAAAATTGATAATAACGCATCGCAAAATAGGGGCAAGTATTTTGTGTGAAATAATTATCATTTTGAATTCATCATTTGACGACCCCTCCCTCTCATTCAAAATGAAAGAAAAAACCAAGAAAATGTAAATAAAATTTGTTCTTATTCAAATTAAATACAATTTCTTTGTTCTATGCGTCATTATAATGTATAATATGTTCTTCTGTACAGAAAAATATCTCTAATAATTAAAAATAGCACATTATGAAATGCACATTTTGCGTAAACATTTGCGTAACGAATGCGAAGATGTGTTTTGAAATAGAAATTTTAAAAAAATGGTCCATGAGTGGAACAACTCACTACAGAAATTGTACTCTTTTTTGGTTGACACAGAAGTATTTTTGTTTTTTATTCAACATAAAATTCGTTGGAATGTATTTTTAAATGATATTCCGTTATCATTATGAATATTCAATAGACATAATTTTCTTGATGCAATAGCAATCATATCGTCGCCTTAGTCTTCTTACTTCAATCGCGATATCTCATGGGGCGGCATCTCCTTGCATGAATCAAAGAAGAAAATTATAGATAAGAAACCGGTCATAAGAGCTAGAAATTACTAACAGAGAGTCGCGCGTCTACACACACATGAGGGGTAAAATGGATGCGGTTGAGTTTTTGATGGCTATATTATGAAAAACTCTTGAAATTAATAGAAATACTACAGATACGTTTTTTCTCGCTGATCCATTGAAAAGCTGAGGAAATTTGCGGTGGAAATCATGTGTCAGAAATAATTTTTTTATACTTTCTAGAAATTTAATTTCTTTGGTCACAGTTTCTGAAGGCTCTTTCAATTTTTGAAAAACTTTTTCCAACACATCTTCGGTACTATTATTGGTCATAGTGTAGAAGCTCTGAATGGAGATGAAAAGTGATTTGCCATCGATTTATGCAGTTTTTTAAATTGGAAAATATCGATTTTCGAGGTATTCATGGGACAAAGACTGATATACACAATAGTGTCTATAAATACCTTAAAAATTGATGTTTTTCAATTGAAAACCCCATTAATCAATGGCAAATCAATGGAAAGGGAATAAACCCTCTCTCAAACCTTGACTAAAAGGATTTCTAAAAAATCCAAAAAAATCTAACATATAATTGCCACCGCAAATTTTATCAGCTTTTCAATGAAATCATCAGAACAAAAAACCGACCGTTTCATTCTAATGTGCATTTTCCTTCTCACTTTCCCAAATATCGAAAAAATCTTGAAAACAAATAGACGCGAGAGCGTCTCTGTATCAAAAAACAGTGAAAACAGAGAGAGAGACTGTGGAGATAAGATTTTTTCCATTTGTTACTAAGGCGACGATATTGAAATGAATTTTCTGATTTTACAATTTTTCATATGTGAATGTTCTGTAAATAAACTTTTAATTCAGTATTAACATCTGAGCGGAAGTAGTAATTATAATGATTGCTCGAGACAAGCATTTGAAAGTTTCATTTAATTAATATAATTAAGTATAAATACTACTAAGCTATTTTATCATTTTCTCTGTTTCGAAAATCTGTACTTTGTAACACGATATGGAACTGGCAAATACTCGTTAATTTGGCCAGTAATATTGTCGTCTGGTTGCTTTAGTATTTTCATTTTCTGTATAGAGTATTTGAAGAATATAACAATGTGTCAATTTTCGTCTTTTTCTGTACAAAAATTTGCGAATTTTTTTTATAGAATATCATTATTCTATCTCAGTATCTGGAAAACTGATACTACAATTAATTTGATCTGAAATTTATTAAAATTCTCCTTATCATCATCATCATCATCATCATCATCATCATTTACCCCCTGCTATGCTCTGAATTGTAAAGGCATAATTGAATTGCACATTTATGAAATATGCTCTCTTTGGATGGTGCCCCAACTCTCTGGTGCGATCACTTTCAATCGGCTGCTCTTCTTAGAAGACACACACACACACACACAAACTAGTTTTGAACTTTATACTACGTTTTTTCCTCTGAATTGTGCGTCTCCGACTCGGTGAGAAATCTCGAATGTTTGTAATCTTTAGCAATATCGATATACTGTGAAATATTTGAAAATATACTATTAGAGACTGAGAAAAATTGTAAAACTTTTGCAGTGAAACTCACCCTCCTTGGAACAAAGTATTCGAGAAGTTGTACAATTATATAGCACAGTGATACAATGAGCAAGTACGGTAGTACTCCACTCGATAAATAACTGGCCAATTGATGACCCAGTGTTTTCCGGCTCTCGTGGTGAACAGCGTCATACACAATTTCCGTTCTCTTTGTAACATCAAACCAATTATAAAAAGAAACGATTTTCTCATGAACTTGGACTGGGCACATGCTTCTTCCACTTTTATAATCGGCTATTGCTTTCTCCAATCCTTCCAGAATTGCATCGACAGTTGGTTCGACTAGATAAATTAATTCTGGTGGTAGTACCTCTGGGATGCCTCCAACTCGAGTCGAGACAACTTGCAACCTTGTGTGAATAATATCAAAATATATTATATATTATAATATGGTTTCACACAAGAATTGTATATAAAAACTTACCCACACGATGCTGCTTCGACGATTGCCATACAGTAAGCCTCCGTAAGACTAGTATTCAAGAAAATATGGCCTTTATTGAGTACATGCCTAACTTGTGAGTGCTCTAAACTACCAAGTAATGTAACACGATGCTGCAATAAATTACGTTCTCTAATTTCTTCAATGAGCCAACGTTTTGGTCCATCTCCACCAATTAAAAACTGTACATTGTCAAATCTAGCACATATTTCTGGAATCACTTGTGCCAATAAATCAACGCCCTTTCTGTACACCAATCGTGACACAACGACAATAGTTATGCAATTATTTTTCCTTTTAGTAATGTCCGGGATGAATAAAGCTGTATCAACTGCATTAGGAATAACTGAAACACGATCCTTACAAACTTTGGCTCTCAATACTGTATTCTCTTTACCAGTATGTGATACACATATGCAATGATTACAATCAGCTAGCGAGATCTCTAAACATTTATTAGTCAATACTGCTGATGCATCAGCAAATCCAAACAACGAGTGGTCTGTAAATACAGTTTTTAATCCCATTGATCTTCCAACTAACATTCCTTCGTGTGCTAGTGCAGAAAATGCTGAATGTCCATGAATTATTTCAATTCTTTCGCGTATAAAAATGTAACGAATTAATGGAATGGAGCATATCATTGTTGGTAATACGCACTGATTGTAAAAAACTTTTATTGGTAGATAATACACTTTTAGGCCATTAGTCATGTATCGTACACCCACACGATCATCATATGCATGGGTGAGTATCACAACTTTGTGTCCATGGCCCAGGAGACACTGTGATAAATTAAATATATGCTCCTCGACGCCTCCCATATTTGGGTAGAAAAAATCAGACACCATGCTGCGCAACAAATAAATCAATCATATTTTCAATTGGAATTTTTTCATTTCACATCTCCATTTGAGGTTAAACTCATATAATTATATATGAATCCTATTTACTACTTTATTAACTCACCATATTCTGTGCCTGATACGGTCCATTTTTTCATGAAACTACTATTATTTACATACTATCGAATCCATTCTATATTCCATAAATATTTACTGTTAATGTACACACAACACTCATCTGATCATTACTTGCCTCGCGCCATTTTCATTATCAATACAGAGAAAAGATGTTTATCACAATCGATATGAGCTCATCATAAAAAAATATACACACACGCGAGTGTGTAGAGATGTTCTCGGAATAGTCTCTCTTCTCTTATAAAATATAGAAGAAAAAAAATATATATAAGGGGGGATTATTAAAATGCTTGTGTAAAAAAGAGCCTTTCTCATCTCACACACACACACATACAAGTCGATTATGTTTTATTGCGCAAACACGTGTTATAGGCTGAAAAAACTAATGCTGTAGTATTTTATTATTTTATAGGTAAACATCACTTGTGTGAATGTCAGGGCACGAGTAATTTGAATTTATAAAGATTCAATATTTCACAATGAATCAAATATCAAGCGAAATTTTGATGGAAAGAAAGAAGTTATTTGAATTTAATTTGCAATGAATGCTGGGTAGAAATTATTATCTCACACAAGTGGAGAGTGCTGCACTCTACACATCTCTTCTATAGTGGTGTATATTCTCACAGAGATGGTGGTGTTGGTGGTGGTGTGGAAGGCCAATATTTTGGGCCATCGTATGGAAAAAGGGGTGCATCATCATCATCATCATCATCATCATCATCATCAATACAGACACTTTATAATTAAAAAAAAAGCAAATTAATAAATGGTGCTCCGTGCTCTGTTTAGCAGGCATGGGGTGACTCGTTAGCCATTTAATGGGCTCACAGATTCACCCAGTGTTTTATTATTAACCGCTTCATTTCGTACGATAATTATTGAAAACAAAAAAAAAAACAAAAAAAAACATTGAAAATAAACACAAGTTTTTCGTAAAAGTGTCCTTTTTTTGTTTAAATTAATTCGAAATGTTTCACCGAAGATGTGGCGACGCTATAAGTTTAATAAACAACAATTCTACAGCTGTGAGAAATTATTCAGCTTACGAGAAAGAACGTGTTATGGGTGCAGAACCATTGCAGAATGATGAATTGTTTGAGATACGTATTGACAAGAAAGTGAGATCATGGAATGGAACAGTGGAGATTGGAGTAACTACGTGCGATCCAGAAACGATGCAAGACAATCTTGGACAGTGCTGGATGCTCACGAGCACTGGGATACTAAGAAATGGCCATCCATTGTCAGATTCAATGTGCGATACAAATTTGAGTGAATTGGATGAAGGTAGTACAATTGGCGTTATGAGAACATCCAATGATGAACTGGTTTTTTATATAAATGGTATATCTCAGGGTGTATCAGCAACAAACATACCATTTTGTGTATTTGCACTCATTGAGATGTGCATTGATTGCATACAAGTCACAATAACAAATCCAAGACCACCACCGCCACTACTACCACCATCATCATCATCATCATTGTCGTCAGTTACAGCAACGAATGAGCCAAGAGATGAAGACCAGCAAGAAATTAATAATGATTTGACAATGGGTGAGGCATCATCATCATCATCATTGATGACCACGAGTATGGTTGCTAATCTGAATGTCAATCTCAATGTTAATATGAACGTTAATCTTCCGAAAAATCCGAGCCCAGCAGCGATACGAGAAGATCGCCTGAGATTTCATGAACGAGTTGGGGCACTCGTTAAATTATCAAACAATGCTAGAACCGCAGAGAGAAGGAGACCCCTTGATGAGTTCAATAATGGGGTGGTTATGACTCATCGACCACTCAGGGACAATGAACTCTTTGAGATACGTATTGACAGGCTTGTTGACAAGTGGTCAGGGAGCATTGAGGTTGGTGTCACAACGCATAGCCCAACAGCTCTTGAATTTCCAGCAACAATGACAAACATGAGATCAGGAACTACGATGATGTCTGGTTGTGGTATCCTGACTAATGGCAAAGGTATTCAACGGGAGTATGGTGAAATTAATTTGGATGAACTCAGAGAGGGGGATAGAGTAGGCATGATAAGAAGAAACAATGGTAATTTACACTATCTTATTAATGGTTTAGATCAGGGAGTAGCTGCTAAAGTACCGAGTGGTGTTTGGGGAGTTGTTGAGCTATATGGAATGACTGTTAAAGTGACAATTGTTGATAGGGATGAGCGAGAGGAACAGAATCTAGTTACGAGACGTAATACAACATTACATCTACAAGGCTTGAGTGAAGTAGGCGAGGATGATGAGCCACTGGATAGATTGACTTTTCATCCTTGCTGTGGTACTCATGCTGATGTAATCAATAATGGTAGAACTGCACACAGGCCTAATGCAATGGATGATTTCAATAATGGAGTAGTTCTTACACTGCGACCACTCAGACCAAATGAATTGTTTGAAGTTAGATTGGATAAAATTGTAACAAAATGGGCTGGCTCAATTGAAATTGGAGTTACTACACATTCACCAACTGAATTAGAATTTCCATTTACCATGACTAACGTAAGATCTGGCACTTGGATAATGACTGGTAATGGTGTTATGCACAATGGTACTTCAATAATTGAACAGTATGGACAGAATTTGGATCGTCTTCAAGTTGGCGATCGCGTTGGGGTTATGAGAAAAGACAATAGTAGTAGTGGTGGTGGTGGTGGTGGGACACTTCACTTTTTTGTTAATGGTGCAGATCAAGGAGCTGCCGCTGTTGGAGTACCTGAGAAAGTTTACGGTGTTATTGATCTCTATGGGCAAGCAACTCAGGCTACAATTGTTGATAACACGGACTTTTACAGTCCAACTGCTACGAATAATTCAAGTTTCAGTAATACGACACTCTACAATGATTTGAGATTCCATCATGTTCATGGTAAACACGCTAGAATATCGAATAATGGATTGACAGCATCGCGAATTAGAGCACTTGGAGAATTCAATGAGGCAATTGTTATTGCTAATCGACCTCTTAGGGATGGTGAGCTCTTTGAAGTCACTATTGACAAAATGGTTGGTAGGTGGAATGGAGCTATTGAAGCAGGAGTAACGGCAATAAGACCAGATGAATTGGAATTTCCGTCTACAATGACCGACATTGATCATGATACTTGGATGCTCTCGGGATCAACAGTCATGAGGGATGGAGTAACACTTCGACATCATTATGCATGTGACCTAGATAAACTAACTGAGGGAAATAGAATTGGAATGATGCGTTGTGCGGATTCTAGTCTACATTATTATCTCGATGGAATTGATCAGGGCTCAGCTTGCACTGGTTTACCAGCCCACGTCTATCCAGTCATTGATCTTTATGCCCAGTGTGCTCAAGTTACAATTGTTCAACCGGAACGAAGAGACCCAACTATTATGACCCAACAGTATTATCCATCGGAAAATAGCATAAGCCAACAACCAACTTCAGTTATTCAACCTCACCACAATCATCAGGTACAAACTGAAATTACTCATAAATTCCATGAATCCGTTGGCCTCAATATACAGCTGAATAGCGATCGTGTCATAGCAGCGCGCTGTAGAGAGTATAATCATGCTGTACTGCTCAGTGATACAGCATTGGAGAATAATGAATTGTTTGAAATATCCATTCAAGAGATTGCCAGTGAATGGAGTGGTTCATTAAAAATTGGCGTTATAAATAATGAAACAGGCCACTGGTTAACTTCAATGGATTTGGTACCTGGAATGACATCAATACCAGCTGATGACTCCAGCTGGTACCTCACCGGTAATGAAGTGAGACACAAGGGACTTGTTCTTTGTTCAAATTACTGTCCAAGCTTGGATTGGCTTCGAGTTGGTGATAAAATTGGATTGAAACAGAGTCATGAAGGTAGTTTAAAGTATTACATAAATGGTGAAGACATGGGTGTAGCAGTATCAAATATTCCTGACATGATTTATGCTGTTGTTGAGTTGTTTGGAAGCACAGTGGCTGTTAGCATTACTAGCAATAAACAGCAACAGGAGCAGCAGCAGCAACAAGATTGTGTAATGTCGTCAAATGCGAGTTTGAGCTTTCAAGATTCTCTCAAACTTATTCTCGATCCAATGATCACGAGAAATGACGGAGTAGGGGCGGCTACTATGGATACGTCAGTAGAAATTTCGGAAGTTAAATTAACGGAAATTCCCATCACTTCAGTTCAAGCTGCTGGTAGTGGTGGTATTGGTGGTGGTGGGGGTGGTGGTGGTGGTGTAATTGAAGAAGATTGTTGGTTGGAATATGAATTCCACGAGAATCATGGAAGAAATATTGAATTAGAGGGAAGAACTCGTGCGAGACGAGTTGCAAGTTATAATCAAGGTGTCGTTATGTCAAGTCATCCTCTCATTAAGGGCAAAATATTCCAAGTAGAAATTATAAAAACTAATGATCGTTGGGTATCCGGAATTCTTTGTGGTGTTTCTTGTATTTCACCGGAAAAAGCGAGTTTTCCACTTACTGCCCTTGGATTTAAAAAGCACTCGTGGATTATTTGTAGTGAATGGATGTCTCACAATGGTACTAAAGTTAAGACGAGATATGGTGCTAATTTGGAAAATCTTCAGCCTGGATCAATAATAGGATTATTAGTAGACGAAGAATCACGGTTACATTTATTTATTAATGGAGTTGATCAAGGAATCGCCGTGACAGATTTACCACTTTATGTTTATGCTATTATCGATCTTTATGGCCAAGTAGAAGAGGTATCTCTTATTGGCGCAGCACTTGGCACACAACCACTCCTAGACCACTCCGCTGTCTGTAGTAATAATGATGCTATTAACATGGCAATTGTACATGAAAATGATACTGAGCAAATTAATTCAAGTAAAGTAGATGAACCCGAGAATTCACGTGAGAAAGCCGATTTGGAGTGTCATGAAAAAGAAACTTTATCAGCAATTCCGTCCAGTTTCTCGTTGGATGATGATAAGACATTTGACGAGGACCCTGCTGCTGCTGCTGCTGCTGCACATTGTAGCTCTAATAGCAATAATAATTCAAATATTACAAGTAATAATGGTTTATCTGGAAAATTATTAACAAGCAGCGTACATTCTGATAGTAATAATTCTGATGTTGGCTCCGCAATGAATAACGACGATCCAATGCTCGAATGCTCGAAGATGAAGACCAATTCTGAACTGACTAACGATAGTAATACAATGTCAAATAATGAATTAGAGAATGAGAATGAAGCTAATGACAATGATGATGATGATGAGGATGATGAGGATGAGCCACTCCAATCCAATATAGTGTCGAGCCTCAAAAACGGTGGTGGCGGTGGTGGTGGTGGTGGTGGTGGTGGTAGTGGTGGTGACTGTACAAACGTAGAATTAAATAATGCAACGAATATTAATATTAAAAATGGCTCAGCAGCTTCATCGAGTCACATGTCGAGTTTCAATACAGCAATTAATTCAACAAATGCCAATAATGCGGTAAACGAAAGTATCGCAGCATCAAATAGTCAAATAAATAATATTTCATCATCTGGAAATTCAATTAATCAGGATAATTCACAGGGTCACAATTTAATGCAAAATATTCCAAATAGTGAATCAGTTAATGAATCACAGGATCATTCTACAAGTCAAATGTCAAAGAACAATAATAGTAGTGCCATAGCTCAGAATCAACAAACAATAGTTGCTGCAGCAAGTCCTCAACACCACCAATCATCAGCAGTGGTGGTTACGTCAATGAGACTTTTTACCTCACCGTCCATACCACAAATTAATTCTAATCTCATTATTACGCCAGCAGCCACCACAGCACAGCAACAATGTGAATATCTCAAAGCGTGTGCAAGATTAAAAAAATCACTGGTATTGCCTGATGAATTTTTTTTACTTGATGAGGTAATTTGTTACTGTGCATCATGTTACAAAGTTGATAGTGTCGTCAATGATGCATTGATGTGTAAAAAGGGTGAACCTCCAACTGAATTTGCCGTTCCCATAGGATGGGTTAAATTTCCATTGAAGCAAAACATTAACGCCAATCAAATTCCTCAGATAACGACAGATAAGTGGCACGTGGCTTTCTATGGAATCCGATTAGATGCAATTAGGTAAATATTGATTAGAAGAGAGGACAAGGTAGTAAGAACTTTATCAAATCTACATTTTATTATTTTTTTACAGATGGATTTTGGATAGAGGAGAATTATTAACTGTTGAGCAACTAGATACAAGCAATTTAACAACGATTATTAATAGCAAAGGCCAAAATCCCCAGGTTTTATTCTCTCCAAATATTAAAAACGTAACTTTTGATGAATGCAGTCGAAAATATCCGTAAGTCACTGAATCTCCAGATATTTTTATGACTTTTACGATATTATAATTGAGATAAATATTTACGCTCTTTTCTTTTTCAAAAATATACAAAGATATATAGACACGCTGTCAAATAAGAAACTGAATGCCTCTACGGCATTCCAACTGCTGGTACGGCCTGGATCATATACTATCGTGGGCTCTGGTAAAGATGGTAGTATTGACGGTTTGGAATCCCACACTGAATGGGCGACTAAGGAAGCAGGGGCCACGGTAATTGTTGCACTTTTAATACACCTCGATGAATTTTTCATCAATTCCAACTAAGCACTAAGCATTTCTCTATTGATTCAGAGTTATACTGAAAGATTTTCGGTGGCATAATTAAATTATGAAATATATATTTATATACTATTCTGCAGATGGAAATATAAAATGGGAAAATTTCCAAATTATCATTTATTTCATTGCTTTTAGCAAGCGAATTATAAATGTGCAAAAGAATGAAATCATGTATTTTTATTGTAATATATAAAGTTCAAATGTACTTGATTATCAGGATTTATTCGGAATAATTGCGTGCAGCACCACCACCACTTTTCTCTTCTTTTTTATGGGAATCCTTTTTTGGATAATGAATGCAAGTTCGGTTGATTTTTCCTTTGTTTCAGTCGTAAATTTTCGTGGTATTTATAAATAATGTATATGATATATGATTGTGTATGAAAAACCTACATCTATTCCATCTATCAATTATATTAAATTTATACGCATTCTTCTGTGATACTCGATTGCAGCGTATATGAATTGCAATTTATGATTAGCGCATTATCCATTATTATTTCATAATTACAACCAAAATTATATTACTTTCTCAATTTTTGTTATTATTATCAGGATTTTTCTTCAATTATTGTATTCTAGCAGCGTTTATAATCATTTAATTCAACAAATATTGTGAATTCTAGTCATTTTTTTTTAATAATATAATAATCACTTTGGGCATATAATGAGAACGAGTAAATTGTGAAATACGAGATTATGAAATTTTTTCAAGTGGATAAAGCAAAATATGATGATGATTTAGATGCACTCAAATTAATTGAATGATAATTGGTGGCGAGCAACATACTGTGCTATAGATTATGACCAGAAAAATAACCATCCACTTGCATTTAAGAATTTTCGTTGGAGGAATAGTTGTGAAATTTTCAAAAAAAGACAAGGATCAAATAAATCGCACATACAGCCATCCAGATATGAACCTAATAAATTATTATACTAATTATAAAGCGATGTCAATTTCACCGCTCATAGACGTAGATGTTATGATGCCGTGTGCCTGTAAAAACTCGAATAGATCAGAATTAAACAAATCACAAGCAATGATGCTCTTTTTCGTCAATAATTCGGTAAGCACCAACTAAAATTAATAATAGACAAATGGAGAAAATTCTTTTCTCCGTTCTATCTTTACTTTGGTTTTCGAGTTGAGGAATGAGTTGAGCAGGTGATGGCGAAAAATCAAATTGCTAAAAAATGTACGAGAGGAGAGAGAGAGAGAGAGAGTAAATGTAAATGTGAATGAATTCCTCAAGGCTTGAAGATGAAAAAAAAACTTTTATCGATGAAAAACAAAAATTATCTTGATTATTGTATTATTATGATTCATCTCACATTGTATAATGAATATTATGGTCTGTATTCACTTGAAATTGATTGTAATACAAGTTATCGGAGAATCAGAATGAATATTATAAAACAACTTGTTGTTATTTCGTTATTAAGGCACCAAGCGACAAGCGTAAATGAAAACCAAGAATAAAAAAATCAATATGAACCAAGTGATAATAATAATTCATGTGGCAGTGATTTATATGAATTATCGGCATCAATACGGGATAATAATATGGCATAATCACAATTATTTTGGTGGCGAAACGGCAAAAAACAGAGAGTTTTATTCAAATTATATTTCATAATTTTTCAGAATATCATCTAGTTCAATTAATAGCAAGAGCAATTTTATTTAATTCACAGATTATAGGATCATTAAATCACGAAATCAGACCCAAATCCTCACACTCTGATCCCAGGAGCAGCTGGCCACTGCCATTCCACTAGGTGAAACGCTCAGAGAAGTTACTCTATTTTCGTGAGCGCTCAGAGTTCCTTGAAAAAAGGAATGATCAATTGGAAATATCTGGTTGAAAATCTTGGAGAAAAAGTAAAATTAAATTCGTCATACCGTTATGCTGAACTTTGAGGGTATCCCATATATGAATAGAATTGTCATCACTCCCACAAAAAATGAATCTTCCACTCAGGGACAATCCACAAGACGTGAAACCAGGCGGTGCTTTCGGTGTTTCAAATTTAGCCAGTTGTTGATCAGATCTTAAATCCCAGATTCGTGCTGTTTTATCCTCCGAGGCTGTTACAAATCCTTGACCAGATGGATGGAACTACAGAGAAGAGGTGGAATACGAGAGTACTTGATAGAATTTATTTTATCGCTTGTTTCATAGTAGAATAACTTACACAAACAGAATTTACATCGGCCTCGTGCCCCAAAAACGTTTGTCTCGCTCTCTCCTCCCTAAAGTCCCAGAGTTTGCATGTTTTATCTACGGAACCAGTTACATAACTTTTTCCATCTGGACTGAGACTGATACTAACAACGTCTCCAGCATGGGCCGGAAAATCTACGGTTTTCTTGCCGGATTCCAAATCCCACATACATCTAAATATTAAATTGAGAATATTGAATAATTTTCACAATAGAATAATCGAAAAAAAATCTGAATCTAATGGATGCGTTACATTTTCATATCTCCAGAGCCGGTGATTAGAGTTTTGTCATCAAGAAATCGGCAAGAGGATAAAAATCCCTCATAACCGAGAAGTTCTCGAACAATTTTAGCAGAACCCGTAGAATCACGATTATTAACATCGTAAACAGTGCACATATTGTCCATTCCACCGCAGGCAACGAAATTTCCAGAGGGTGAAAAAGCAACTGACATTACCCAAGCCGATCGCAGAGGGATAACTTGGACTTTATTTCCAGTCCAAGAATCCCAGATTATGAGTTTACCATCCAAAGAACCGGTGACACAGTGCCTATTATGCATTTATCTTACATTGAATGCAGAAGAACAAATAATACGAGATATTAATGAATAAAATTAGTCGTCCCCCACCTGCTGTCACCACTGTAATGCACAGAATTGACTTTATTGATGTGTCCCTTGAGATTTCGTTTAACAGTGAGTTTAACTTTTGGCGCATCAGTAACTGAACTGCAGACCTCCTCCAATTTAGCATCCTGCTGCTTCTTTTGATCTTCCTTGATTTCATAAGAAAAATTATAATAAATATTGATTTTTTTCTTTACTCACTTGTTCTCGTGAAATATATATAGCGCAAACCTGGCATTTTTTTATCAACTCGTCGAGCTCTTTCTTGAGAGCCGTTGTTTCTGCATCGTCTTTTCCCATTTTGATTTCTTGGGGATATTGCGCTACACACTCGACGATAGAAGAGACTGAATGTAAACAACCAACTACTACTCGACTGGTTTCACACAAGTAATACTCGAGCTAGTTCTAGTTTTCAAACGAGTCTCAAAGAAGCCTCGTCGCAGGTAACTACTACTGGGCTAGTAATCATATTAAATAAATGTTAAATCCCATTAGTCCCATTGGCTGGTCATTGTAATTCAATTAGTAAATCCTTTATATTATTAGAGCGTCTTGTTACGATTCCAAAATCACTCATTATCGAGAGTAATAATTAAGAACATCTTGGAATTATTTCCCTCGGAGGAATAAATCGTTTTGATAATCCGTATGAGAATCCCTTCCTAAATCAGTGAAAATATTAAAGATTCGAGTTTCTTATACATTGCTGATGATTCCATTGCTAGAACCTGAGGAAATTACGTCTTGTCTTTGGAAAACAGCAGATATGTTTGAAATCTAATCTAATTCTTTAGAAAACCGAAAAATTCCACTTTTTCGAAGATATCTCCGACGCTACTCTCGTTATGGCTGATCGTAGCAACTTGCTCGCAAATAAAACTTGTGTCGAGGTACACAAATGGACAAAAATACATTAAAAAACTATATTTTTTTTTTTTGCATCACATGAATCAATGTCAAATGATCTCTTACCTTTTCCGTTCAAGACAAACCCTGTCTTGGACTAGAGATATCATTAAAAAAGTGAAAAATATTGAAAATGTAAAAAGGCTCTCATCTCTCCCTCATGAATGCCCGAAAAAATAATATTTCCATGAAACTCCTCAACTTTTCACATTGCGAAATCACAACAAAAAAAAACTCATCGCTAATCGTAGAACAACAGCAGAATCTCCATTCCCCCCCCCCTCCCCCTTGTCCCTCTATCAATCTCATGTCTACGTATATTAGTCCAGTCATTCGGCGAATCGAGCTAAATGAAATAAGTAATTTCCGTGCCATTTGTTAGAAGGGAATAGGTGAGAATGGGGCAAAATGGACACTGAAATGAAACGGTTAGGGATGGATTTTTTTCGATGATTCCATTGAAAAGCTAAAGAAATTTTAGCTGGAAAACGATTGTCAGATTTTTTTCTCGATTTTTTTGAAAATTCTATATTTTTCGGCATTTTTGAGGGGTAAAAGCCTTTTCTTTTTTGAAAATTATCAGTTTTTTGCAAATATCTCTGGTTCTATTGGTCGTAGCAATTAGGGGTTGGTCTCAAATGAAAGGTGAGCTCATTTCCCATCGATTTATGGGGTTTTGAAATCAAAAATATCAATTTTTAGGATAGTTATAGGCCAAAAACTGTTTCACAAAAATGCCCATAAATACCTTAAAAATCGACATTTTTAAATTGAAAACTCTATAAATCGATGGCAAATGATCACACCTTTAACCTCTCGTCGGAATTTTTACGCTACGACAAATAGAACCGAAGATATTCTCAAAAAACTGAAAATTTTCAAAAAAAGGAAGGCTTTTACTCCTCCAAAATGCTCAAAAAAGTCAAAATCAGTAAAAATTCAAAAAAATTAATTCCCGCACTTGTTTCCCGCCTAAAATTTCCTCAGCTTTCCGATGAAATCATCAGGAACAATCTACCGCCAATATTTCTATTAATTTCAAGAGTTTTCCATAATATTTGCCCACAAAATTTAGATGTGTCCATTTTACCCCCGATATCCATTTTGCCCCATCTTCCCCTATATTCTGAGCATAATGCCAAATTTGAGGGGTACTCCTGCGAGCGCAATATCGGGGAAAACGCGTTTAATTCGATATCTCGAGCTGATTTTACGCGAAAAACTATGAAGACCTTTTCCTATCTTTTTTTTTCGATTTTTCTTTTTTCGTCTGTTTTCCTGATTATCTTCCCAACAGTTCACTTGGATGCAATTTTACTACTTATCGAAGCTGTGTAGATATTTTAAATACCTACAACTTTTGTCTTGAAATGTTTTCTCTACTAATAATACTTACGGACTTGTTGCTTAATTTATCCATCGAACTGCACGTACGCACTGTTTCATGTATCATAGTGCGTGGATGGTGCGGAGGTCGATTGATTAACTGAGCACAAGTCCAAATTTATTGTTAGTAGAGGAAAAAGCTCGGGACAAAAGTTGTAATTGATTGAAAGATCTAAAACTTTGGTGATTAGTAAAATTGGATCCAAGTGAACGGGGTTAAGAAGATAATCAGGAAAATCAGACGACAATAGCAAAGTTCGTGCATTCCGAACGCAATAACTCGAGATAACTTTATTTTAGAAAAAAAAAGTTTGAAATAAACAGGTAGGAAATTCAACTTAGAAGAGAAAAGGTCTCTTCAGTTTTTCGCGTAGAATGAGCCGTTGCCCGAGATATCAAATTAAACGCGCTTATCTCGATAGTGGCACCCGCAAGAGTATGCTCAGAATATATCCCTTTAACAAATTGCACTATCCTAGAAATTACTTTATTTCATGTAGTTTTCCCCTTTTAGTGCGTCATAATGACCGGTCTATATTTGTATTCTTGCATTTGAAAAATTAGTTCTGCACTTGAGTGAGGGGATCAGGTGGATATCTGCCGAACCGACACGAGCACGCAGAACTACCGGGCCTCTTGGGCATGTGTTTACGCCTTGTTCCCATAATATAATAATAATATTCGGCAAGAAACATGGCCAAGACTAGTGACATTGATGGTCCTATTAAATTGCCAGTTGATGACAGTGAAGCAGGGAAGCCAAAAGGCGTTTGTAGAATCAAAGCCGAGTAAGTTGATTCAAAAAACTTTTTTTTCTCCATATCCTGTCAAGAACATTCCAATATTTTGAAATGTTTCCATAACCTATGGATAATATCTGAACAACATCATATCGTTGCCTTGGTAGCAAATGGTCGAGATTGCACAAAAACTCGAGAATGACAATCAACAAGTCTCCTCAAACCACTGCCAAAATTTATTTTATGACATTCTGGACATTTTTTTTTTTCTATAAATTCCAATAACAAATTCATGTCACTACTAATGTAAAAGTGAAAAAACCTCATCTCCACAGTCTCTTTGATTTTACTGTTTTTTAATACAGGGAAAAATTAATTCTCACGTCTATTTGTTTTCATGATTTTTTAATATTGGAGAAAGTGACGGAAAATGGACATGAGAACGAAATGGTCGTATTTGTTCTGATGATTCCATTGCTGAGGAAATTTGCAGTGCAAATTATCTGTCAGTTTTTTTGTATTTTTCGGAAATCCTTTTGGTCAAGGTTTGATAGAGGGTATTTCCATTTTTGAAAAACTTTTTTCAACACATCTCCGATTTTATTCATGTGGCAAAAACTGATTTTCACAATAGTGTCCATAAATCAATGGCAGATCCCATCTTTCATAGAACCGGTGTTGAAAAAAGTTCTTCAAAAATGAAAAGGGCCTTCAAAGGAATTGAATTTCTAGAAAATATAACAAAATCTGACACATGATTTCCACCACAAATTAGCTTTTCAATGGCGAGAAAAAACCTCTAAATCTCTAATATTTCTATTAATTTCAAGAGTTTTTCATAGACATAAATAACTGTATCCATTTTACTCCTCATGTGTTGGCCTACCTTCCCCTAAACAAATAGTCCACATGCGTTATTCACCATTTCTTCCTTTCAGTAAAAATCAGTGAATACAAAAAGACTGTTTGGAGACGCTCTGTTAGTAATTTGTTGCACCTACGACATCCCTTTCGTTATCTATAACTTCTCGATTCATGCAAGGAAGTGAGAGTAAGAAAAAAAGACTTTTTGTTATTTGTTATATGAAAATATTGGAAAAATAGCGCTTACGACCATTTTTTACTGAGGCGACGATATAACAATGATTTGAGTTTTCAATCCCGCCAGATTCATTATTGAAGATCATGTAAGAGGAGAGAAGGAGGATTTCTCGAAAAATGATAATAAAGAGGAGATCAATGACGAGTCAAATCTCTCTCCAATGGATGAGCCTCTTCAGAAGAAATTCAAAGGGAATGGAAAGAAAGAGAAACCCAGAGGACAGAATAAGCAGAGGCCAGCACCTTTCAGAGGTCACAAGGACCATAGTTTATGTCCGTGGCTGGTGGATCAAGTACCAGGTGAACTCGACAATCAATGTCCTGGAAAGAACTGCAGATTCATGCACAGTAGAATTGAGTACATGAAGATAAAACAGCAGCAGCACCCTGACATTGCTCCTGATTGTTACGTTTTTAATCTCACGGGGAAGTGCCCCAGAGGTGCAGCTTGCAGATTCGGCTCAAAGCATTTGAACGAGGACGGTTCTAACATAATTAATTATGAAAAGTATGAGAAATTCAAGGAAAAGCCATCAGCAACGAAAAATCAAATCCAAGGTAAGGCCCTTCAAGAGGAGTTGCGCAAGCGAAAGTACGATTTTTCCAGGAGTGAAAGAATTATGAAGAATGATTTATTGAAGAAGACAGAGGAAATAGAGGACAAGGATAAAAAGGAGATTGGAAAACTCTGGACTGACAAAGGATCCAATAGTATTGATGATGAGAAGAGAATTGGTCCAGTAGCAGATAATGATCTGATAAAACTCCGAGCCTGTGAGAAAAGAAAAATTGACTGGAGGGATAAAATACTGCTCAGTCCCTTGACAACAGTTGGTAATCTTCCTTTTAGACGAATATGTAAGGAATATGGCGCAGACATAACTTGTGGAGAAATGGCACTAGCTCCGAAAATTTTGAAAGCAGCATCTGAAGAATGGGCTCTTGTGAAGCGTTACGAAACAGAAGACATCTTCGGTGTACAAATTTGTGGAAATAATACAGGAGTACTAACGAGATGTGCGCAATTACTGAATGAACAGGCTGAGATTGATTATGTCGATTTAAATTTAGGCTGTCCTATTGAATTGATTTACAAGCAAGGCGGTGGAAGTGGCATGTTGAATCGCAAGAATGTCCTTCCGAGTGTCGTCAAATGTATGAGCCAAGTTTTGGATATGCCTTTAACAATAAAATCGAGAATGGGAGTTTACATGGATAAACCAATTGCCCACACATTAATGCCGCAATTCAAGGAATGGGGAGCCTCCATGATAACTGTTCACGGTAGATCTCGAGAGCAGCGATATTCAAAACTAGCAGACTGGGATTACATTGAGAAATGTGCAGTTGCTGCTAGTCCAATACCAATTTACGGTAATGGGGATATCATGTGTTATAGTGACTATTTGAGAGTGAAAGAACAATCGCCTAGTATTCAAGGAGTTACTATTGGTCGCGGTGCTCTGATAAAACCATGGATTTTCCGGGAAATCAAAGAGAAGAGGCTCATGGATATTCCAAGTGCTGAGAGACTTGATATCTTGAAAAAATATGCAAACTATGGATTAGATCATTGGGGATCAGATACAAGGGGTGTAGAAACTACCAGAAGATTCATGCTCGAGTGGATATCATTTCTCCACAGGTATTAATTACACAGAAATTATCTCTTTTTTTTTTGTTGATTATATTTTTGATGTTATAATCAAGGAAATCATTTTTTTCAGATACATTCCAGTAGGAATATTACAATCACCACCACAAAAAATTAACGAGCGACCGCCATACTACCGAGGTCGTGACGAAATGGAGACACTCATGGCCAGTTCAAATTGCGCAGATTGGATTAAAATATCGTAAGATATTTGATGAATTCTATATATCGCGTTGCCTTGGTAACACACCATGGTCGAGAGAGCACAAAAACGCGAGAATAAAAATCAACGAGTCTTCTCAAACCACTGCCAAAATTTTTTTTACAATATTTTTCATATTTCTTTTTCTCTATAAATTCCAATGTGACGCCACTACACAATGTAAGAGTATCAAAAAACCTTATCTCCACATTTATCTATTTGCTTTTACTGTTTTTTAATACACGGAAAAATTAATAACGCTCTTATTGTCTATTTGTTTTCAAGATTTTTTTAATATATATTGAGGAACGTGAAGGAAAATGGACATTGAAATGAAACGGTCAGCAATAGATTCTTTCTGATGATTCCATTGAAAAGCTGAGAAAATTTGCATTGGAAATCGTGTGTCAGAAATGAATTTTTTTGTATTTCTTAGAAATTCTATTTTTTTGGTCAAGCTATAAAGGAGTATTCCTTCCCATTTTTTGAAACATTCACTTTTTTCAATAATAACTCCAGTTCTATTGGTCGTAGCGTAAAATGTCCGAATGGAGATAAGAGGTGACATCATTTTCCATTGATTAAAACCCCATAAATCGATGGCAAACGATCTCACCTTTCATCTCCATTCGAAATTGTTACGCTACGACCAATAGAACCGGAGATATTATTGAAAAAAGTGAATTTTCTTAAAAATAGAAACGGCTACTCCTTCAAACCTTGACCAAAAAAATCGAATTTCTAAAAAATATGAAAAAAATCATTTCTGACACATGATTCCCACCGCAAATTTCCTCAGCTTTCCAATGGAATGGCGAGAAAAAAAATCTATTTCCATTATGTCTTTTAATTTCGAGAGTTTTTCATTATATAGACATTAGAAACTCAACTGTATCCATTATACCCCTCTGTTTTGCCCCACCTTTTCCAAAACCAGTAATCCCCCATTGGATACGTTATGCACAATTTCTTCCTGTCAGTAAAAACCAATAAAAACAAAAAGACGCGAGTGCTCGGAGACTCTCTGTTAGTAATTTGTGTGGCACCTATGACCGTTTGTTATTAATAATTTTTTGATTCGTACCAAAAAATGAGATATCGATTGGAGTAAAAAAAAAGATACGACTCTTTGTTATTTGCAATATAAGAGAATTGAAAAAATGGCAATGATGACCATTTGTTACTGAGGTGACGATATGATAATTCTAGTTGAATTGTACAGTAATAATTCTATTTCTGTTTATACAGGGAGATATTTCTTGGAAAAGTTCCCGATGGATTCCATTTTTTACCCAAGCACAGGGCAAATTCATGGAATTAATGTATCTTGATCATTTTTCTTGAATAAAAGACTTTATTGCAAATGATTGTTCTCGTTCAATCGTTGTAATACTGAATTGCCATGGCCATTTTACAATAATTTATACAATTTATTTCATCATCAATAATGTGCTGTTATGTCACCGAGGGTTGAAACCGGCCACATACAATCACATCCACTTGCAATTTCCTTTGTGTACGGTTCCCAGCACTCGCCACCAGACCATCGGCGTCTCATTAATGAGATAGTTCTGCTTCGTTGGACGCAATGGAAACCGGGATGAGCACACAGCTATGAATGGACAATGAAACAAAATAGAAAAAGAATAAACAATAATATATCGAGAAATAGCGCAACATAATTCAAGTATTCACCTGTCGACGAGGCTTCAGAGACGTGACGCTAGTGCGATCGAGAAGTGAATAACTTTTGCAGTAAATCTCGAGATAATGCGGTGGCTGATACTCATACTCTGAATCACTCAATTGAACCTTTCGAGTTTTCATTTCACACAAACTGCGATATTCCTTCAAGAAATAATTCAAAAAAAATATTGTAATGTCATTGTATATATAGTAGGGGCAAAATGAACTAAGACACTTTTTTTCATTTCAATTGCTCTTGACTTTTTTTTTCCACCCAAGTCCTTCAGTCTAAAAGAGAATTCTGGTGCATTTCGCTCCGCTCCATTTTCCATATCAATTGCGCCAAGTAAAATTAAACGAACGAGTATACTCGAGTATGTTGCCGTTCAAAAACCGTTGAACCACCGCCACCGCCACAATCATTGATAAAAGAAAAAAAACAAGAATACCGAATATTTATTTATTATTAAGAGCTTTGAGCTACACATGTGTCTATTGATCAACAACTCACAGGCCTCAAATTTCTGTCGACTCGCTCCATCAGTTGCTGGGGCGATTTGTTCTCAATTCCATCGATTGTCGTCTCCAATTCGCCGCTATTATCATTGTAATCATGTTCGGGCAAGTAAGCAATATCTCGCGTTATTATTGATGACGGCAAATTAGATTGATGGGGTACAGCCCAAGCAATGTTGTCGAACTCGGTATCAAGCCCAAGAAATTTTGTTCGGTTGATTGGTCGTTGCCGTCCCTCCCCCTCTATGACAAATTGCTGTAAGAACGTCAGAATAATGAACACCTGCAAATTAAGAGAATTAAGATTAATTAGCCTGCGATAAATTGAAAAGTTTCAAGTAAAGTGAAATTCAAAGAAGGATACGGATGAAGTTGAAGGGGGAAAAAAAACGTTACATTTGAGACCGTCCATTTGGGAAAGACAATTTTCAGTGTATTATGCAATTGTGATGAATTCATCATACGAACCGTAATATTCTTTCGTGACGTTTGCTCATCATGTTTGGCTGATGACGGAATTTTATCATTAATAATATACGATAAAGTCTCTCTGGATTTTTATCAAAGTCAAGTATCGATAATACGTGGAATGCATCGTCACTCGACGATTGGTGACAGTGATTTCCAATAAAATAATCAACAGATCACAATTCTAATGCGAAAGAAGCCGTGACATTGAGCAGAGGAGGAGGCACACAGGGTCTCGTCAGATTGCAAGATTCTAAAGGAGCCACTTAATCGTAATCGAGGAAGAAAAAATAAAAATAAAATTAATGGTGCAATCGCGCATTGTATCATGTGAATCATATCATATCATGATGATAGTTGAGCGCTCTCTGATTTTACATTGATGCTTAAAAAATAACGGCGGTCAAAGTTTCCCCGTGAAAATCAGTAGATCCCTGCACAAGGTCGTAACGATTTAGATCTTGTGCGATCTGTTGAATGAGACAGTATCATTCGTCGCGCACAAGATGTAGAATATGTATTAGTTTATAACGCCTCAACAATTTACAAAAAATTTACATAATACGTTTTTCTTATGTAAATTGAATTTTCTGGTAATCACCTTATTTGTCACTAGAATAACGTCAATCATAATTCACAGAGAAATTGACATGTCTATTAAAAAGTCTTTGTACATAACTAATGTGGGCTAATTTAAAAATTTGTGATTCCACAAAATTCAAGTGAATAATAATGTTGTTTGAGAAGTTGGGAAATTTCAAATTCCATTTCTCAGGGTATTATGACAAAACATATTCCTTCTCATGTGCGTGTTAATATAAAATGCATGATCAAGTGTGTAAGCTTTATTTCTCCTTGTATATATGTGGATGCGTAATAGGTAGTTATCCAATTGACTGAGTACTACCCCCCTCAGCACTGACATAGTTCAGTCGTTTACGAGCTTAGGATGATCCTACATCTCATCTCATCTCTTTCTCTCTCTCTTTCTCGCTCTCTCATTCCCAACTCTCGACGTCAAAAAATGACAGTGTATTGTAACAGAATTATTCTGTCTATTTGATTAAATTCTATTGTTGTTGTTGTTGTTGTTGTTGCTGCTGTGGTTACCTGTGGTGAATAACTGAAAGCTGTTTTGAATTTTGAAAAATTAGCCGAGTGTTCTTTCACAACTTGAACTTTCATTTGTTTCAACGATTCACACAGTACTTTACTATTTCAATGAAGAGTGAAAACTTTGGCATCGTGATTTTATTCCGAGTGAATTAGTTGAATGGTGCAATTATGCGAGAAAAATGCTTGAAATGGCTGCTGATATATGCCGAAGTGGTACTACATTAAATGCATCATCCAATAACAACAGGTACAAATAAGACTAATTAATCCTTCACCATTGGCGTATTGGTGTCTCATGATAATTCAACAATCTCTTACTAATAATGACGCGTTCATGCGAAATCATTGATGATAATTATAATTGAGATATTCAAATTAAGATTAGTACCATCTGGTGAGCAATAAAAAAATTGTATCTCTTTTTCCTCCACTTGTCACTGATTGCTGAAGCATCAAAATTTAGTGAAGAATGACCGTGAAAATACCTCTGGAATATAGCAGTGGAGCACTTGGGTGTGAGTTAATGAGTAATTGACTTGGTGACCTCTATACCCCATCAGGGTTCATCCAATTAAACTCCTCAATAGTCACTAAATCGGCATATTGAAGATGAAATGGAATTGTACAATGACCTATTCTTTTTAGATGGAATATTTATTTCTTTCTTTTAAACAATTTCTGCATTCATGGAACAGTATCAGCAGCATTGATCAAAAGAAAAAAACAATGAGAAAATTGATGAATGGTATTTATTCGAGGCTTTTCCATTGCCACGTGACTTCAATTGTCTATTTAAAATTACCATGAGCGTCATTCGAGTCCACTTGGTTCAACAAATATACGCTTCAACTATGAAATCAAGCTGTAAGCACATGAAACAATGTCTCTTACGGAAGAATACAAGAATCGTAAATCAGTCAGTTATCGTATCCTATATAATTGAATTCTTATTCGTGAACTTCTATTGAAACTAGTGCTCGGCACTTGATTTTACATTACTATACTAATAAATTTGGGAAAATTGATTATTATTCATGAGGTGATCTTAATAATTTAGTTTATTTATAGTATGAAATATTTCGTCATCAGTTCAGGCAACGACAAAAAGGGCTTGCTGGCGAAGGGGGACACTGTCTCCCAATTGTCAGCAGTAGGCGTTTCGAACAAGTGCATGTGTCAAGTCCATCCAACATGAAGTGTCAAATTAGAATCGCGGTGCATAGCGAATATCAAAATAGCATTTGTCCTGGACATTAAATTCACAATCCAAATATGAAAACTTTCTCATTACAAACAAGTCTATTTTTCATTCAAATTAGTAGAGAAATTGTGCTGACAATTTAACATTTGCAATTGAAGGGAATTGCATCTGGAATTAAGATGTCATTAGTTTGTCTAGATTTTAATGATTTCGAAAAAATGCTCTCATACTAACCATGTAAGATGATTAACAATACACACGCAACTTACTCGTCTCTCGTTACTAATTCATTATTAATATTAATCTTAATAATAATAATATTTCATTAGAAAATGTACTGTACTTTAGATGGAGAATTTCATCTTGAGTTAGTCTCAAAAATTTGTGTCATTGTCCAGTTAAGAATTCTCACCTTCATGTGAGCAATTTTTTTTTTCTATTCTTTGTAAAAGTAATTAGAAGTGTAGAACGCCAAGTGTACATGGAGTAGTTTAAATTTAGCTGCCACGAGAATTCTTATATTGTATCAACAAATAACAGCGGCAATGGACATTTCTGGATGGCTCGTGACACCGGATATTTTAAGAAAATGAAATCTTTGGACGTCACGTAGGAGATATTTGCGTAAACATGTGTGAATGAAGTTACTAGCCATGAGAATTCTTCGCTCATTTTCTTTAACAAATAATACATGAATAGATATACTGCATTAATGGGAAAAATAAAGGAATCAGAAAAAAATTCTAAATTTTTAGCTGGATTGAATTGAAACTTGGTAGAGTTTTCGTGATTATATTGAATTGTAAAAGGCACACTTGCCATTAGTGGTTTTCTCGATATTTTTGATTAAGATTTGATTTTTCAAAAAATTATTGTAAGCCTTTTTTTTTGTTTTTTTAAATTCATGTAAAGGATGGGAAAAAAAATCAGAAAAAACAATGCGCTTATTCTTGAAGAGAGTTTATTCAAGTTTTCGAAACCCACCGCTAATTTTCTGTGCGATCATGGGTTACTGAGATATCGATGATCCAAAACAAAACGATCCTTTTCCATTTCAAGTCTGTTATCTCGACGAAAAACGTTCGTATCAAGGGCATAAAGAAAAAAAACAAATTAGAGCTGAATGAACAAGCGGTCCATATGGTGGTGGAAAAAAAATGAATTTTTTTTTCACGGTACTCATTAGGATTGCGCGATGCACATTATTTTAAAAGAATTCCCGTCTCGAGAGCTCAACACGAGAGACTTGAAGCTTCGAATTGCTTTTTTTTTACTCTGATACGATCATTTTCGAGAAAGATACGTTCATTTGAAAAATTGCTCAAAATTTGGAATTTATGTTCTGATCCTTTGATTTTTCCCAAGTGTATATGAGACATATAAGATTATGAGGATATGATTATTTTCATTCGAAAAAAGTAGAAAAAAAGCATGCCGATACTTCAGTCGATTCAGATTAAATTATTTTTAGACCACAGAAATGGGGAGTTTACCCCTTTGATAGTGGCTAAAAATAACTTGTAAGGCCACAATCCAACTTCAATTATTCCATTTAGGTATTTAGGTGACAATCGCGCGACTGGTCGACAATTTAGAAATATTCCATTAGTTTTAGAGTAGTTCCCCGCCCCCCACCGGAGGGGGGCGGGGGAGAGGAAAGGGCTACTCTACACTATTCATTAAATGTTAACATTGGGGAACTCCAAGGCTTCAAGATAGATAAATAGAAAGCTCAGTGTTCTTATTTATAAAACAGTTTCAATTAAATTGAAATCATCAATTTCGTACGAAACTTGAGTAGCATTATGTTTATATTGAATGATAATGAATTATGAATGGGGAGTTCACTCTTACTTTTATTCATAAATCCATTACACTATAATCAGAAACGATACGAAAATATTTCTTGACCAGTGCGGCAAGACATGGAAAAAATTCTCATGCATTGTTATTTCTTGGTGGATAAATGAATAGTTAGAGCAACTGCCATGTCGTGAAGAAAGCCAGTTCTCATTTATCAACTCAAACAAACAATACCCACAAATTTAATTTTGGACTAGTAAAAATGAGAAATGAAGTTAATGAGAATTTCCCTTCCTGCAGCACTGTTGGCATCATGAGACAACGTAAGAATGGAGATATTGCCTCAAAGGACCACATGACCACTACTTCACCACCAGAAGAGAATCTCAAATTTCAAGACACGAGGTTTCTCACGTCATTCGTACTTGGCCGGAATCGGTGAGAATTATTTTATGCAATAAATAATTTAGAATTTAGAATTTACTTACTGCACATATATTCCACATGATTTCCCTTTCAAATAATTCCCAATTAATGAACGAATTAGTAAATGAACAAAATACAAAGCTATCGCACGGTAAACTGGTTAGTGATAACTTGAGTCTGATATCAAATTTTCTCGTCTTTAATTTATATTGGACATGATACCTAATTTCCTCATGTCACATGCGTCACTTGGGCGGACCCAGGGGATCTCCATCAAATCTCTGTACAAATAAAAGGGCTGATAAGATTTTCATCGTGGCATTAAACATTTACACTAAACTCCAAACGTCCAATTATACATTCTTAATTTTTTATTCATGCGAGAGAAACAGAGCTTTTAATCAATAATAAACGGGTGCCCCAAGCTCACGTACTTTTTGTTATATCGACTCGTGTGGAGATCATTAAATTAATGATTGAGCGAGCAGCCATGTGTCTCTCTCTCTCTCATATTGTCACTCTCTCATGAATTCGACAGTTTGTTTTGTCGCGATGCTATGAACCCCGGCAATCGAAGTAACGACCACCATCCCCCTGCTCATATATATATATATATATATATATATATATATATATATATATATATATATATATATATATATATATATATATATATATATATATGGACAACGGACACTTCGGTGACTCAATTTTTTTTTTACAGAAATACATCCCTACAGACCTATACTACCACCAAATTCAATATTTTTGGTGGTGAGCATAAACTCTCTTATATATGTGCGAAAAACTATCATATGGTCATTTTGATAACTCATCAATCACATCCCATGGTCATTTTGGTGACTCTATATAAAATTATATATAGTCATCAAAGTGACCATTCTATCTCCAACCATCTATATATATATATAAAGGATGTGAGGTGGTCATTTTCATGACAATATATATTTTATATAGAGTCATCATAATGACCATATTAGTATGAAATTTTTGTCATTGTTCAAGCCATCACATATGATAGACACAGTGCTATCGCCAAAGACAGTTTATCTGACGACAGTCATGAGACTGGCCACTTTGTATTAAGGCGGTTGGAAATCTAAAAAAACTGTGGAAATTCACCTGAAGTCGATGGAAATAAAATTCCTGGTAATTCTCACCATCGTTAGAGTCCCGTAATAATGTGAACTTCTTATTAGAGACATTTTGAATATCAAATATCAAAGTTTACATTATCGTATATATATTTTCCCAATAATAAGAATGGACAAAGAAAATTGTTAGCGTTATGACAAATAGAATTCAAGCCATTGCAGTCATCGAACTGCTCAATTGATCTAAACAATGTCATCAAAGAAGCCACTTTATCTAACTACAGTCATGGAACTGGCCACTTTGTATGAAGTCGGTTAAAATTATATAAACTGTAAAAATTCATCAGCAGACGTTAGAGAATACCTGGTAAATAGAATACCCGGTAACTCCAACCGTCATTCGAATTCTACTGAAATGTAAATTTGTTATGAGACATTTTAAATATCGAGTATCAAAATCTACATTGTCGTACATATATTCTCCAAATACTGAGAGCGGACGACAAAATTAGTAGAGTTATTACAAATATAATCCATGCACATGTTGCAGTCATTGAACTGCTCAATCGATCTGAACAATGTCATCAAAAAAGCCAGTTTATCTGACTATAGTCATGGAACTGGCCAGTTTGTATTATGTCGGTTAAAATTCTAAAAACTGTAAAAATTCATCTGAAGTCGTTGGGAATGAAATTCCTGGTAACTCCTACCGTCATTCGAATTCCATTGAAATATAAATTTTTAGAAGATATTTTAAATATTAAGTATCAAAGTCTAGATTATCGTCTATATATTTTTCCGATACTGAGAGAGGGAGAAAAAATTGGTAGAGTTATCACCAATGGAATCCAAGCAGGTGTCACAGTCACTGAACTAATCAATTGATCTGAGCAGTGTCATCAAAGAAGCCAGTTTATCTGACTACAGTCATGGAACTGGCCACTTTATATTAAGTCGGTTAAAATTATAAAAACTGTAAAAATTCATTTGCAGACGTTAAAGAATACCTGGTAACTCCTGCCGTCATTCGAATTCCACTGAAATGTAAATTTGTTATGAGACATTTTAAATATCGAGTATCAAAGTCTACATTGTCGTACATATATTCTCCAAATACTGATAGTGGACGGAAGGATTAGCAGAGTTATTACAAATAGAATCCATGCAGGTGTTGCAGTCATTGAACTGCTCAATTGATCTGAACAATGTCATCAAAGGAGCCAGTTTATCTGACTACGGTCATGGAACTGGCCACTTTGTACTAAGATGGTTAAAATTCTAAAAACTGTAAAAATTCATCCGAAGACGTGAAAAATGAAATTCTTGGTAACTCCTACCGTCATGAGAGTCCCATTATGATGTGAATTTGTTATTAGACATTTTGAATATCAAGTATCAAAGTCTAGATTATCGCATATATATTTTCCCAATACTGAGACTGAACGAAAAAAATTAGTAAAGTTACTACAAATAGAATCCGAACAGATATTGCAGTCATTGAACTGCTCAATTGTTCTGAACAATGTCATCAAAGAGGCCAGTTCATCTGACTACAGTCATGGAACTGGCCACTCTGTATTAAGTCGGTTAAAATTCTAAAAACTGTAACAATGCATTTGAAGACGTTAGGAATAGAATACCTGGTAACTCCTACCGTCATTGGAATTGCATTGAAATATAAATTTCTTATGAGACATTTTAAATATCAAATATCAAAGTCCACACCATCGTATATATATTTTTCCGAAACTGAGAGTAGACGAAAAAATTAGTGGAGTTATCACAATGAAATCCAAGCAGGTGTCACAGTCATTGAACTTATGAATTGATCTGAACAGTGTCATCAAAGGAGCCAGTTTATCTGACTACGGTAATGGAATTGGCCACTTTGTATTAAGTAGGTTAAAATTCTAAAAACTTAAAAAATTCATCAGAAGTAACTGGCGTCAGATCGTTTCGATGACAATATTTAGAGCATGTGGCTTTTTGAGTGACATTTCTCAAACACATTTATCACTTAGACGACTCAACAGAGGATCTATAATTTCATTGCTAACATATTCTTGAGAATTTTTGAAGTTTTCAGCTTTTTAATTGATTTAATACAAAGTGGCTACTTCCATGACCATAGATAGATGAACTGGCCTCTTCGATGACACTGTTTAGATCAATTGATTAGTTCAATGACTGTGACACCTGCTTGGATTCCATTTGTGATAAGTCCACCAATTTGTCCTCCCACTCTCAGTATTGGAAAAATATACATACGATAATGTATACTTTGTTATTCGATATTTGAAATGTTCTAATAACGAATTGACATTATAATGAGATTCTAATGACGGTAGGAGTCACCAGGAATTCTATGTCTAACGTCGTCAAATGAATTTCTATAGTTTTTAGAATTTTAACCGACTTAATACAAAGTGGACAGTTCCATGACCGTAGTCAGATAAACTGGCTTCTTTGATGATATTTTTCAGTTCAATTCATAAGTTTAATGACTGCAGCACCTGCTTGGATTCTATCTGTGATAACTCTACTAATTTTTTCGTCCACTTACAGTATTGGGAAAACATACATGAGATAATGGAGACTTTGATACTTGATATTTGAAATATCTCATCAAAAATTTACATTATAATGGAACTCTCATGACGGTAGGAGTTACCAGGAATTTTATCCTTGACGTCTTCAGATGAATTTTTACAGTTTTTAGAATTTTAATCGACTTAATACAAAGTGGCCAGCTCCATGACCGTAGTCAGATAAACTGGCTTCTTCGATGACATTGTTCAGATCAATTGATTAGTTCAATGACTGTGACACCTGTTTGGATTCCATTCCTGATAACTCTACTAATTTTTCTCTCACTCTCAGTATTGGAACAATATACATATGATAATGTATACCTTGTTCCTTAATATTTAAAATTTCTAATCATAAATTGATATTATAATTGGACTCTAATGACGGTAAGAGTAACCAGGAATTCTATTTCTAACGTTGTCTGATGAATTTCTACATTTTTTAGAATTTTAACCAACTTAATACAAAGTGGTCTGTACCATGACCGTAGTCAAGTGAACTGGCTCCTTTGATGACACTGTTCAGATCCTTTCATAAGTTCAATGACTCTGACACCTGCTTGGATTCCATTTGTGATAACTCTACTAATTATTGCGTCTACTCTCAGTTTCGGAAAAATATATATACGATAATGTATACTTTGTTACTTGATATTCAAAATGTCTCATTATAAATTCACATTGTAATGCGAGTCTACTGACGGTAAGAGTTACCAGGAATTCAATTTCTAACGTCGTCTGATGAATTTTCACAGTTTTTAGAATTTTAACCAACTTAATACAAAGTGGTCAGTTCCATGACCGCAGTCAGATAAACTGGCTTCTTCGATGACACTGTTCAGATCAATGCATAAGTTCAATGACTGCAACACCTGCTTGAATTCTATTTGTGATAACTCTACTAATATTTTTCGTAGTTCTTAGATTTTTAACCACCTTAATACAAAGTGGCCAGTTTCATGACTGGCGTCAGACAAACTTGAACACGTCTGCTGAGTTTTTTGCACTGACGAGCTAACATCAGAATAATAATCTACATTTGAGAGCACGGAGAAAATATATATATATATAATGATCATTTTGATGACCTATGTTATATATATACGAGTGATTGTATATATAAATCAGGTCATCAAAGTATCCAATTGAAGAGATTTTGGCTAGTATGATGACGTCATCAATGGACGCATTTTATGTTAAATAGGACATTATGATAACTGTCACCAAAGTGTCCCATATATCCTTCAAAAGTCACTTCGGTGACAGTCATCAAAATGTTCACTTCCTTGTACATCACTTCGATGACAGTCATCAAAATGACCAAAAGTCACCGAAATGTCCATAATATATGAGAAATAGTCATCGAAGTACTCAATGCACATATATATATATATATATATATATATATATATATATATATATATATCATGACCGCAATTTCTTCAACGTTCGAATTCGTTCTCAGGGGAATTTCCACTTGTCTCCTCTTGCTCTGTTTTAATTTTTTTCCTTTTCTTTTGTCGAGTTCCACTCGAAACCACTCGTGCACCCAAGAGTTTGAAAAATGCCTTGACAACGTTTAGAAATTTCTACTCGCCAGTGACGGGAGCAATTATCATTATTATCAATGTAGACGTACGTAGATATAGAAATTATTTCGCAAGTGTAAATTACTTGATTCCTTCATTTGTAATAAAAAGTTTTTTTTTCTTTCTTCCTTTATCCATATGAGTTTATGGAGAAATGGTGGCGACTGATTTCGGATACAACTTGATAAGCATCAGGGTTTTGATGGTTTTCATTTTGCCGTTGTCGTATTCAAATCGTCTATCAAACTCATTTTTTATTCAACACTTGTTCAGTTTTCAAGGAAAAATTTGTCAAGAAGCATTTGGAGCGCATTCTTGGAGTGGTTTCTGCTGAATGATTTGCTGCATGGTAGAGCTTTTGGGTAATCCAATTAGAGTGATATCGAAACCAGAAAGCCCTGTGCAATAGAATTATCCGCGATTCCACACAGAACTGGTTCCATAAAACTTTATTTTGATAGTCATGAACTTGATAGTAACATTAATCAGGAGAATTTGAACAGATGATAACTTATTGATCATGCAATTACTACTTTTTATCGAAATCTACGAACCCTACCAGAAATCAACGATATTTATGGATTCGTAAAAGTGGCTAAAAATATTTGTACTCATAGCCCATTTTGTTTTGTTAAATATTCAAAATCCACCTGCAATCCTTTGTAATCTTCTACGAGACATGTATCCCTCCAACACCGAGTTACGCAGTCATGTGCCCACGGGTGATTATGAAAGATAAACACATGGGACAACGCAGATGGCCTGATAATAAAAAAAAATGCTCAATTACACGGTTTTACCGTATTGAGTATTCATTGTTGAAGAGTCTCGCGATAACAGTTACAGGACAATCAATATTGAAAACTTTTTACGTGAGACTCCACGAGTAACACGATTCCATTTCATTTGCCTATGACGGAAAATCAATAGAAATTCATTGAAATCTGCACAAATAATTCGCAAGAGATTATTGCAAAAGCATTTAGGAAGCATTTTTCAAAGAGTAACCTCGTTGCTGAATCCACAGTTGTCCCTCTGTATAGTTTTGTATGTTCCCTGCAAACATGTATATATATATATATTATATATATATAAGAAGAAAAAAAAAAGTAAGAGCCTGTACTTTTGGTCTGTCTTTAGGATAATATCTCCAGATGTAATACCATCCTGTTCACCGGGGATATTTCGTCAAAAATCATTTCGCTCGATAAACTCAACGTCAGCAAGTGAAAATCAGTGCAGTACCATTAAAGAAGATAAAAAGAGGACTGTCAATGATATAATAAACGAAAATTCATGCGTGAATAAGAATTGGTCGCAGCATAGATTTGGTGGCGCCAACAGTGGTAACGGCAACTGCGGTGGTGGTGGTGGTGGTGGTGGTCTACTCAATCGACGGGGTACCAGAAATACCGCCAAGCATAATCGCCTCGGCACGGTACTGGCCAACAAAATGGCGTCTACAGGCACTACAGCGGTTATACAGGGCTGGCCCAATACCAAAGACGACTACGAACTCAAAGAGGTTATCGGTAAATATCAACATGTCATTCAATCATATTAATGCTAATAACAATCTGAACAATCTAACTTGTCAAATTCATTATGATATATTTACTTACTATTAAACACTCACTAATCATCACTCGCCGGATTGACATACAACGTCAGTTCTGTGTATATATGTGTGTGTGTGTGTGTGTGTGTTATATAAAAAAAAATCTCTAGCTCACGTGTCAAATACTGTATTTTTCATTTCATTTCTATTTGCAAATCAATTCATTGGTTCAATGACTCTTATTTTTTCTCAGCTTTTATTCTGGAAAAACCGGTCTCAATACTGCATAACCTAGTTCACACGGAAATTCTATGTGCTCTCTATGGTGGTAAATGAGAGAGAAGATGGAACGGGCAAAGAAGAGATTTACTCCAATTTAGTTCCAAGAATTTTGTGGACAATTTTTTTTCGGCTCCTCGAGGATTTGTAATAGCTATTTTCGCAGAAATTTGCTCCAGTGGATACAGGGAGAGATAATACAAAATTTGGCTAGACTCCAAAATTTTAACAAGCCTCTCGCGCTCTGTTGCTGTCAAGCAGTTCATAGATTATTTTGAACAGTGGATAACTGCTGTGTTGTTTTCATGACCTCATTCTGTATTTTGAAGCTTTATTTAATTAACATGCGAGAGTTTATAATCAAGTATATCGTCGCCTTAGTAAGAAGTGGTCGTAAGCGCCATTTTTCCAATTTTCTCATATGGCAAATAATAGAAAGTCTTTTTTTTCTACTCCAATCGATATCTTGTGGGCTCGCATGAATCCAAGAAAAAAATTATAAATGGAAAACTTTTGCAAGTGCCACAAATTACTAACAGAAAATCGTATCTCCAGCACTTCCGTCTTTTTGTTTTTACTAGTTCTTACTGAAAGCAAGAAATGGTGAATAACGCACGGGGGACTACTTGTTTAGGGCAAATGGACGTGAAGGGTTAAATGGAGACAGGTGAGTTTTTCATGTCTATGTCATGAAAAACTCTTTGAATCAATGGAAATGTTAGAGATGAGTTGTTTCTCGCAAAATCCATTGAAAAGCTGAGAAAATTTGCAATAGAAATCATGTGTCAGAAATAATTTTTTCGTATTCTTTGAAAATCCAACTTTTTTTGGTCAAGGTTTGAAGGCCCTTTCCATTTTTGAAAAACTTGTTCCAATATATTTCCGGTTCCATTGGTCGTAGCGTAAAAATTCCGAATGGAGATGAAAGGTGATTTGCCATTGATTCATGCGGTTTTCAATTTGAGAATATGGATTTCCGAGGTATTTATGGGACAAAGACTGAGTTACACAGTAGTATCCATAAATACCTTAGAAATCGATATTTTTTAATTCAAACCACCATAAATTGATGGCAAATCACCTTTCATCTCCATTTGGATTTTTTACGCTACGATCAATAGAACCGGGGACATGTTGAATAAAGTTTATCAAAAATGGAGAGGGCCTTCAAACCTTGACCAAAAAACAAATAGGATCTCTAAAAAATACCAAAAATTAATTTCTGACAAATAATTTCCACCGCAAATTTCCCCAGCTTTTCAATGGAATCATGAGAATAAATCCGGTTATTTCATTCAAATGTCCATTTTCCTTCACTCCCACTTACATTAAAAAATCTTAGAAACAAACTGACGCAAGAGCGTTATTAATTTTTCCCTGTATTAAAAAACAGTCGGAGCAAAGAGACTGTGGAGATAAGACTTTTTCCATTCTTACATGTGTAAAATTACGTCATTTTGTTATTGGAATTTATAGAGGAAAAGAAATATCCAACATGTCATAAAATAAATTTTGGCAGTGGTTTCAGGAGACTTGTTAATTTTTATTCTCGAGTTTTTGTGCACTCTCGACCATTTGTTACCAAGGCGATGATATTATTCTAATATATCAAATTATGTAATATTTCATATGCCTGTATTTCTCCCTGGTCATCTCGGAATATAAGATTCCATGGCATTCATTGGCGAGATAATCTTCGAGATCTCATATCGAGTTTTTTTGCAGCCACTTGTCGCCCATTAGTAATACATTATGTTTGTGTCGAATATTATCACAAGTGTAATTGTCATTGTCAACAGGTGTCGGAGCAACTGCTGTAGTTCATGCTGCCTTCTGTGTTCCACGCCAAGAGAAATGTGCTATCAAGCGCATAAACTTGGAAAAATGGAATACAAGTATGGATGAACTCCTGGTAAGTTCAATAATGAACAAAATATTGAGAATCCCAGGGCATAATTTTTTTAAAAAAGTGCATTTTCCCCTTTACAGAAAGAAATTCAGGCCATGTCATCGTGCAATCACGAGAATGTAGTAACTTACTACACATCTTTCGTAGTAAAGGAAGAATTGTGGCTGGTACTCAGATTGCTCGAAGGTGGCTCACTTCTTGATATTATCAAGCATAAAACGAGAACGACCAATTGTAAACATGGAGTTTTTGATGAAGCCACAATAGCCACGGTACTTCGGGAAGTACTCAAGGGGCTCGAGTACTTCCACAGTAATGGACAAATTCACAGGTATATATAGAGGATAAGAGCACAAAGTTGAGGATGAATTGATGGAATAATTGCGAATTTTTCCTCCTCGCCATTAGAGATATCAAGGCTGGAAATATTCTTCTGGGTGAGGATGGAACTGTTCAAATAGCAGATTTCGGTGTTAGTGCCTGGTTGGCAACGGGACGTGACTTGAGTAGGCAGAAAGTCAGACACACATTCGTTGGTACACCCTGCTGGATGGCACCCGAGGTCATGGAGCAGGTGAGAGAGGAAAGTTACACTACAATTTTCTAGCTTGCAAGATCTCGGCACCCAGGGTCCCTGGGCATTACAAGCATGTTTGTTCATGAATGATTGCATTATCAATCACATGCACTAGCAAACGACCCAATGATCAATCGAGACGTGTGGTTTTAAGTGCTAAAAATTGTATGCAATATATTCGTTATTGATGCGAACAAGCTTGCTCGCATCAATAACGAGTTACTACTACTTCTACTACTACTACTACTACTACTACTACTACTACTATTACTACTACTGTAATAATACACAGCTCGTTTTTACGTGAAATGGAATCGCTAATAGAACCAAAAAAAATAGTTTCTGATATATTACATATGATTCTAGTTGAATTTATCCAGTTCAAAACTGTTATCATTGTTGTTGACCTATTAAACTGTTTGATCTGCACTCGGAGAAAAGAATTGTGTGTATCTTGTGTGATACATGGATTTTTCATCTAGTGGATTTTTCTTGGGAAACATGTTATCATGGTTCTCCTATTGATTTTTACAGGATCATGGTTATGATTTCAAAGCTGACATATGGTCTCTTGGTATTACTGCCATTGAAATGGCAAGTGGTACTGCACCCTATCATAAATATCCACCCATGAAAGTGCTCATGCTGACACTGCAAAATGATCCACCAACTCTGGATACAGCTGCAGATGACAAAGATCAATACAAAGCTTATGGCAAGACATTCAGAAAAATGATTGTCGACTGTTTGCAGAAAGATCCAACCAAGAGGTATGTTGTTCCCTTCAATTATTACTTGTCGATAGTCAAATTCCTCATGCATACATGTTTGACTTGTAAAGGACTAAATTCTTTGTAGACCAACAGCTACCGAATTATTGAAGCATCCATTTTTCAAGAAAGCCAAGGACAAGAAATACCTCCAGCAAACATTAGTTGCGATTGGACCAAGTCTAGAAACACGTGTACAGAAGGCATGTTTTTCTATTGTTTATTATTCGAGCATGCTTGCATATATTTATTACCGACGCTATATGAAATTTTACAGGCATCAAAACGTCAGCCCGGAACATCTGGACGTCTTCATCGAACAGTTACTGGTGAATGGGTGTGGTCCTCGGAGGAAGAGGATAGCGGTGCGTCCAGTGGTGACGAAGGCAAAGAAGCATTACCAGTAAATACTATTGACAATGTTTCGAGTGAAGAAGAACAACTTGATCACGAGGAATCTGATGGACTGGTTAAATCAGCCTCCAGCCGACTTGTTATCCAGTCAGTTGAACAGAATATACCCATCAATTTGGTGCTCAGACTTCGGTGAGATGATTTATCTAAATGAATCATGTTAGAATTGAATTATTTTTTTTCATGCATATTTCATTTTTTATCCTTGTCTCCATTCCAGACGCCCTGATACTCGATTTACTCGTGAAGAAAAAAAAGCGTAATAACCTCCATTATTGTTTCTCCTATTCCCTTTTTATTCTAGCAAGCATTTCAACTAATTGATTTTTTTTGTTGAGAAAAATTTGTATCATTGTTTGCAGAAATCAGAAAAGGGAGCTTAATGATATCAGATTCGAGTTCGCAGTCGGAATAGATTCTGCCGAGGGTATTGCAGCTGAATTGGTCGGTGCTGGTCTAGTCGATGGCAAAGACATGGTTGTCATAGCTGCTAATTTACAAAAACTCATTGACAGTGCGGGACAATTACGTACCGTCACATTTTCTTTGGTAGGCTACTATTGCTATTTATACCATGATGAATTTGTTTAATCCACTTGCATTTCTCACTGATTCTCTGCTTTCTTCTCATGATTATAGAATTCTGGTCATGCTGCCAATGAAGTACCCGATGACAAGGCGTTAATTGGATTTGCTCAGATCTCCATAACAGATTAGGCGCATACTCGTATATCTCTTGGAAATATCGCCAATTTCCTTCTCGAACGAGAATATTCCCAGCATCCAAAAAGATTTCCCTATATGATATCAATTCCAAATAGCGAGCATGAAAAATATGGATAGTTTCTTTTTAAACCTTTTATCTGGTTTTACAAGTAAAATCACCAATCGAACCGCCCCCGCCGTCGTTGCTCGATCGTGGAAAAATTTCAAGTTTAAACAATTGAAAATTCCGATTGAGTGAAACAACAAACAAATATACTTGTATCAAATTTGTATTCCAGTATTTTCTTGTCGTTGAAATTATACCAAATTATCATGGTATTTCGATAACAGGGAATAAAAGTATCCAATATTCAAAGTTTATTCCGCGTTTGACAGTAAAAAAATGAAATAATAATTATAATACAATTGCTCAGAAATTCATTTCACATGAACAATCTGTTTACGCTCGTGCCGATACGTTCTATTTCTCAATATAGAAAATAATCAAATAGATATTCAGGAGACGAGCGATAGTGAAAGAATCGAAAAAGAAGGACATGTATTAATGAAAGGGACATGATCCCGCCACCATGGCATCAGGATTTAGATTTCATGTTGACACAACTTGTGCATGTTAGTTCAACATGATAAACTCCTCGTGTGTGCTACCTTGCCTGTTATATTAATTTATGTAAATATTAGTTCATCTAGTTGTTTGAAATCATGATATTTTTCCGCCAAGCATTGAAAAAATGGAAATGATTCATTATCAAGATATCAAGAATCATGAAAGGAAGGAAAAATGGTCCATGTGAATGAACGATTGGAGAAATAAATAGAAATCGGAATTCCATGTTACTTGTACGTGGAGACAAGTGGCTTGGTTTCATTTTATCAAGTGCAAAATTATCTTTTTCTCCTTCTTCATTGCAAAAAGTTTAATACGTCACAATCACCTGTTATGTGAAATTGATTCTTTCTAGTATACATGATATATCACGCTTCAATGCCTTGGGATTTAGAAGAAACACGAGTGCTAAAAATAATCATGATAATATCATGATACAGTAATAAATTCTTTTGTACTTAATCGACGAAAAAAAAGTTAAAAAAAAACATGTTATGAAATAGCGTGTTCATAGCTTGGTAGCTCTATAAATATAATATAAATAACCTGTCGTGAATTTGTAACTTTTCACTCGCCTTCTATAAAGAAATACATGTTCTCATGTTCAATATCCATTTATGGTCTCATAATGATCATGTAAAACGGCCATGCTGGAGAATTGTCATTGAAAAACCGGCAGGTTATTATTTTTTTCTATTTCAAAATCCGTTTTCAATTTATCCGTTTATCATGACCTTTCGTCGTTTCTCTTTTGTGGCGAACAATAATTATATTTTCATAAATTCTAAATCAGGGCATATTTCACGACGTCATGATCGTCGTCGAACTAACATGGATTGCCCAATATTTTTTTTAAATACAATCGTCAAGTCATTGATCCTCATGGTTCATGGCAGCGTGAGGTCGGATTTTCTTTTGAGATTCATCATGAATCGAATTTAATTGTAAATATTTAAGATATGTTTTGTTATATCTTATCAGAAAAATCATGACGACAGTTACGGTCATGTCATTTGCGGCAGTAACATGTATGACATGATGGTCAATTTTGAAAAATCACTGCAGTGATAGTAATTGAAGCCTATTATAATACAGAAAAAAAACGAAAAAAAATCCATGGCACTATCATTCATCTAACCCTTCGATTTATTCAGATAGGTACACAACAAAAGAAAACTGTTAATTTCTATATTATCTAGACGATCAAGTCAGGATAATGTAATGTGCCTTAATCCGAATTATTAGAATTTTTTTTTTTTTTGCATTCTTCAAAATTGATTTGAAAATAGAAAAACATGGTCCTGAACAAGCATGCTGAACCGTCATGATTCATTAGTGCATTATTTTGCGAGTGCCAAAACGATTGAAAAAAAATATATTGTATGTAGCATTTAAAGTTGTACTGAGGAAAATAATTTATTATTTGTATTAATAGCAAAAAGACATTCAAGCAAGATACACATGGTGCTTTATTCCAACTACAGAGTGACATGTTTTCTTCTCTTTTTTTTTCGCATTAAATATATATCTAGTACTTAATTCACAGTGCATTTTCTATCATTTACTGGATTATATGATTTTTGTTTTATATTTCAACAAGGAGAATCATGCTTTTGAAAAGGACAAGTACAATTCATTCAATTTTATTGGCCATAATAAAGATGAACTTGTTTCTCGAAACTTGGAAATTTATTTTGATTGAATTTAACATGGTTACATGTGGATTTCCATATGCCCTCCATATTGTAATGGCATGAGAAAACTTGTGGACATGTTAACCAAGTTCCTTATTGTTAAAAAAAACATGGGCCCCGTAAGCATGTTGGAAAATGCATAAAATTATTAATACAAGAAAATTTCACCCCATCCCAATAATAACCCCCTTGTTCCCAAGTTCCCGAAGAATCTGAAGCGATGGATGAATTTTTCTATATACTAGTGACTCCAACCTCAAGTTAACCTCATGTATGCAAAGGTGAGAAATTTTCGGAAAAATTTTCTTCAAACTAAATACCTCAAGTTGACCTTACGTAGGGGAAGGTGAGAAATTTTCGGAGAAATTTACTCCGAAAATTTTTAACTTGGAAATTAGAAGTCCAGGGTATTGATATATATTATTAATACAAGAGTTCCTCACCCCACCCCAATAAAACCCCCTTGTTCCCAAGTCCCCAAAGAAACTAAGGAGATAGATGAATTTTTCTATATACTAGAGACTCCAACATCAAGTTAACCTGCTGACGTATGCAAAGGTGAGAAATTTTCGGAGAAAGTTGCGCGAAAAATTTCTCCGAAAATTGCTCACCTTTGCATACGTCAGGTTAACTTGATGTTGGATTCTCTAGTATATAGAAAAAATTCATTTATCTCCTTAGATTCTTTGGGGACTTGGGAACAAGGGGTTATTATTGGGGTGGGGTGAGATGCTCTTGGATTTATAATATATATAGGTAAATATTTCCATAGATTCTTAATGCGATTTACCTCTCGTGTTTTCAAATTTCATACTGGATCGTCGTCTTGAGCACATGCGCACAAGTGCGAGTCTGACTACGCATATACACACACACACATATTAGTTTAGTTTTCATTCGAGTTTGGCCCGAGCAAGATCGCATGGTTGTGGTTATGTTTGATTATTTATACCGAGCTAATTCAAGCTCGTTATGATGGGTTTTCTTCACTAGTAGTACAGCATATTAAATAACAAATACCAGGGCTCCTAAAATTCTTCTTGAAAAATAATATTTGTATTTTATCCAATTGCCGGTAATGGAGCCTGGTAAAACGAAAAATTCCGTTCGATTCGAGTATCATGACCTCGAGCCAGCAGTTTTTATGCGGTCCATTGGTGGCGCAAAATAGAAGTGAATTTGACAAAAAATAAGCGCAACACTTTTAACGCTTCAATTCGATAATTCGCCTTGGAGCTCTTTCAAGAGGTTTGCATGAATTAATTATTTAAAAAACTCCTTGATTTCTCTTGATTTTTTTATTTTTATTTTAATCATGTATCGACAACATGCCACGCAGAAAACTACGTGTCTGTAGCTCGTTGAAATTCGCAATGAAACCTGTTGAGGTAATGCGCCTGTAGGCAAACGGAATAACGTCGACCAATATATGCTCAAAATGATATACTATATGTATTTTTTTTTAATTTTCTCTCTATTTTTCACCTTGAACACAAAATTCTACGGGCGCCACGAAACTATTTTTGTATTAGCACAATAGCAGGCCATGTGTACCTATTTGCATTGAGAATCATTCAGTAGGTGGTATTGTATGTGGAAATTTTGAATAGAAGATTTCTGTGAATCATGATGATTTCTCGATAGTTTGAAATGGTGTTCAGTTTGCTCCTATAAAAATTGAAAAACCTGTTGTTTTTTTTATTTTTCATGTTTTATTGATACCATGTAAAATACCCGCTTGATTGAGATATTTACGTGACTGTGCCTTTATTCTTAGTCGTGCAAACGCTGCGGCCTCCTCGCACATCATGATCAAGGGAAATATATTATATTCGTTTCACATGTTGTTTATCATGGACTTTCAAACTGAGTCTCCATGTTGTTTCTACAGTTCATGATTACTCATTTTTTTTTAACATGTCGCGAATTTTTTTGTTATCTATAATATATTGTCACTGACACATGTATATATAGTGCGTGTTGACATGTCTATGTACGGTATTTTTCAAGGCTTCAAATTAATAGGTTTTTTTCTTCATCTCTCGTCGTAATTAAAAAATTGCAGAACTCATGCAGTGCAACAACGAGATATCATGACATGCGCAAGTTGACAATAGAAAAACCGCTCCTGTTCGTAATTGCATAATAGCTGTGAAGGATTATTTAATTATTAAATAACACAAGTCTTTGGAGGACATGGACAAATGGTACAGAAATAGAAAATTTAACAACAAGTGATTAATAATAAGCGGAAACATGTGGCATATGCATATCACAGAATTCATAATCACTTGTGGGGTAGACAAATGTACAAATACATACATGGTGAAACAATGAATATTGTGTTTGTATCAAGAGGCATTTAAAAAAAGAGAGATAAATAATCATGGGATTTTTCAGACTTGTTATGAGTGGTGCATTATCCATGCATGATGGATTGGAACCGGAGACAGGGACCAAGAGTAATACCCTGGCGCCGGGTGCTACTGCTGCTGCTGGTGGTACAACGAAAAAATTGGCACGAGGTATATCCCGTGCTACTGAAAATGCTGCCATTGTATCACACGCTAGAACACAATTGGCAGCTTTTGGAACCGTAGATACTCCTGAATTTACATTTTCTCTACCTGATCTCTCAGTTTATCCCGGTAATTAATCCTGAATATTGTGTTTCAACTTTGAAAGAATCAATTTTAATTCTGAATACATATATGTCTTTGTTTTCGGTATGAATTAGATTCATTTCGACAGTTTTTGGAGAAAGATTTGATCGAGGGAGCCTGTCTAACTTGCTTGGAAAATGCCGGAAGATTGAATTGGTGGTGTGGTGGTAAGAATAGCGGCACTAGGGTATTGTGGCCATTGGCTACGACTGGAGATGGAAATTGTCTTCTTCATGCTGCATCACTTGGCATGTGGGGCTTTCACGATCGATTGCTCACCCTGAGGGATGCACTGCACAATACACTATCAAAAGGTGAATACAGAGATGCACTGTTTAGAAGATGGAAATGGAGGCAGATGGGGTTGAATGCAGCCGCAGGCTTGTCTTATACGGAAACAGAATGGTTAACTGAGTGGCAAAGTATTGTAGAAATGGCATCAGCAAATCCACGAGGCCAAACCACAACTTGTTATCAGAGCCTTGAGGAGGTATGAATTAAGAAGAAATTTCATTTAGTAAAATGGCTTGCCGACCATGGCATTTATCGAGAGAGAATATTTTGAATGAAAAAAAAAAAAAACAATGTATTTAAATGCTAATTATTATTTTTCTCAGGTACACGTATTGACATTGGCACTTGTACTGCGTAGGCCGATAATTATAATTGCTGAAACCATGCTACGTGATTCGGAAGGTGTGGCCTTGGCACCAATACCATTCGGCGGTGTTTACCTACCGCTGGAAGTATCACCGGAAAAATGCCATGGTACTCCATTACTTCTCGCTTATCATGCGGCACATTTTTCTCCATTGGTAACTGTAGATCATGGTGGTAATGATTTTGCGGATGGAAATGATGCTATTGAGCGTGTTAGTATACCACTCGTTGATCCAGATACTGGACAATTGCTTCCCGTTTTATTTGCGGTCGATCCTGGACCTGATTGGGATTGGTCAGTGACTTCTCAAGATATTTTACCTTGCCAACAGGACACAGTAAGTTGTGATCATATCATGCGTGCTGTATGAAATTCCGAATTATTGTTCTTTCGTTCTTGTTTTGTTTTGTTTTTCAATAGATGGAAATTCTAATTAGAGATTATTTGGACTGTGAATATCAAACATTGACTTCTGAAGAGTTGGACAGATTATCAGATACAGACGGTCCAACATGGAACAAGAGTAGGGCTGCTAAGCAACTTTTGGGTGTTGCTAAGCAATTTGGTTCAATTGGGAAGTCTGTCAGTAAAAGGCTGTGGTCAATGACAAAAAGACCAAAGAGCCCACCGGCATCATGTACTGGTGGTGCAATTACCGAGGGTGTACTCTGTGTGAGGCTCAAAAGCCGACGTCATGAGTACGTGGATCAGATGCTACAAAATTATCTACAGTGCGCTCACTCCAGGTTCGTCGTTGATCCCTGTGGTGATACGGTATTTTAATTTTACCAGTATTATTAAGCCATTTTGTATGTTCAGATACTTGGAGACACATGAGAATTACGGCTCAGGGACTGAAATGAATTATGGGGCTGGGAAATCAAAATTTTACGCCGCTAGTGACAGTGGTAGCCACGCTAGTGTCAGCAAATTGCAGCCAAAAAATACAAATAAAGATCGTACATTATATCTTTCAAGGTAATATTGAAATGAATCCGTTTTATCAACAACAGGGATATGGTATCGTCGCCTTGGTAAAAAATGGTCGAGAGGGCACAAAAACTCGAGAATTAAAATCAGCAAGTCTCCCCTCAAACCATTGCCAAAATTTATTTTCTGACATGTTGGATACCTCTTTTCCTCTATGAATTCCAATAACAAAATGACGTAATTTTACTTATGTAGCGATGGAAAAAGTCTTATTTCCACAAGCTCTTTGATTTCACTGTTTTTTTTTAATATAGGCAAAAATTCAATAGTGAAGAGGTGAAGCAGGATAAATCGACTTATCTTTGTGATCATTTTCAAGGAACTAGCTCGGAAACTAAGCAAGATAAGGCGATATTCCCTATCTTTTTTGGTAGAGAATTTCAAGAGTTACAAAAGAGTTTCAGAGCAAAATTGCTCTATCTCGCTTATTTTCTAACGTATTTCCAAATAATTAAATGAGAAAAAAATAGACTTATCTCATTTTACCTCTTCGCTACTGAATTCATTCTCGCGTCTATTTGTCTTCAACATTTTTCATTATTGGGGAAAGTGCAGGAAAATGGACATGAGAATGAAACGGTCGGATTTTTCCTCATGATTTCATTGAAAACCTGATGAAATTTGCGGTGGAAATCATGTGTCAGAAATTTTTGTATTTTTGAGAAATCTTTTGGGCCAAGGTTTGAGAGGGTATTTCCTTTCCATTTCTAAAAAAAAATCATTTTTTTCAACATATCTTCGTTTCTATTAGTCGTAGCGTAAAAATTCCAAGTGGAGATGAAAGGTGATTTGCCATTGATTTATGGGGTTTTCAATTGAAAAATATCGAATTTTTAGGTAGTCATGGACACCATGGTGTAAATCAGTCTTTGTACAATAAATACCTCAAAAATCGATATTTTTCAATTGAAAACCCCATAAATCAATGGCAAATCACCTTTCATCTACATTCAAAGCTTTTGCGCCATGACCAATAGAACCGGAAATGTGTTGAACAAAGTTTTTCGAAAATAATGAAAAGGGCCTTCAAACTGTGACCAAAGAAATTTAATTTCTAGAAAATACAAAAAAATCATTTTTGACACATGAAAAATTAAATTTGCTCAGCTTTCCAATGGAATGACGAGGAAAAAACCTATCTCTAATACTGCTATTAATTTCAAGAGTTTCCCACGATATAGACATGAAAAACTCAACTGTATCCATGTCACCCCTCATGTCTATTTTGCCCCACCCTTCGCTGGGCAAGTAGTCCCCATTGGATGCGTTATGCATCTTTTGCTCTCAGTAAGAACCAGTAGAAACCAAAAAAAAAAAGCAAGTGCTGCTGATACGACTCCCTGTTAGTAATTTGTGGCACTTACGACTGCAAGGTCGATTCTTTGTTATTTGCCATATGAAAAAATTGTAAAAATGGCGCTTACGACCATTCGTTACCAAGGTGAAAATATTCTTAGTTGTGTTTTTTTTTTCAACGGCAGGTCCACGTTTTACAATAATGAACCAACATGTGATGAAACACGCGCTGAAGTATGGAAAAACATAGATGCACACATGGACGTACGTAACATGATTCTACATGCTTCGAAATCTTAATGAAATTAGATTACTCGTAGATTGTGATTCGCTCTCATTAATATTTCAGGGAATAGTGAGAGCATGTCGCAGTGAGCACTGCCAATTTTTCGGCTCTCCAGAAAATCAATACTACTGTTCACAATGCTGGGCAAATCGCAGACAACGATAATCAGTCTATATGAATTTATTTTTTTTAGTCTTTCATTGCCCCCATGACAATAACCCAAGTATTCATGTTCACCCTTTTTGAGGAGATTTTGTCTCCAACAAATTTTACGCAAATTATCGCTTCAATCCGAAAAAAACAAAATTAATGGACATGTTAACATGTTAAAAAGAGATTCTTAGATTAATTATAATGACTTTTATTGAGGAATAATTAACATTTATAGCAACAAATGCGTTGCTTTTCGTATTTGAGCTTCGTCGCTGTTTCCGGTAAATTGCTTTATTTATTAACATGATAAGACCATTAGCATGATAGACTCTAGTGCAAGATTACGAGATTGAATGAAACTATGAATGAGTATAAATGAAAACTCCATGTCTTCACCTCTTACGGACGTAACCCACTGATAGCAATGAAATGGAAGAAATTAATAATACGAACGCACTGATATGTGCCTTGTGTCGTATAGAGAAGAAAAAAACAAGATAAAAGCCAAGAGGCAAAATACTCTGCACGTCTCACTAGACGTTCTTATTATTCATTATTTATTCTTTTCAAAACGTTCCACTTAACCAAGAATTACATTTTCTTTCTCCCAAAAGATCTGATTCTGTAATTAAATCATGAAATCCTTACTTTATGTCAATTAAATATCGTCTCCGCCGAATTAGTCTGACCCATTTAGCGACGATCTATTATGTATTCTACGAATTAGAGATTTATAAATGAATTAATAAACTTGAAAAAAAATATATCATGTCTCAACAACATGTTCAATTGCAAGTTTTTTTTTTTGCTTAAAATTCAATAATTAAGGAATAATGTATCATGTAAACTTGTGTGAATAAGATGAGATAATATTTTTTTAACCATGTTCTATCGTTCTTTTATTATTCACACCTACTTAGTCCAGTAAAAATATATAATTACCTTGGTAACAAATGGTTGCAAGTGCTGAAAACTCAAGAATGGAAATTGAAAAGTCGCATCACTCAAACTAGTGCCAAAATTCATTTTTATGACATGCTGGACATTTTTTTCCCCCATAAATTGTTCCCCACATTTACGTCTCTTTGCTTTTACTATTTTTTAATACATGGAAAAATCAATAATGCTCTTGTGTCTATTTTTTTCAAGTTTTTTTAATATAGCGGCAAGTAGGACAAAATAGACATGAGAATGAAACGGTTGGAGACCGAATGTCTTTTTGATTCAGAACCCCATAAATTCATGGCAAACGATCTTACCTTCCATCTATGTTCAGAATTTTTACACTACGACCAATAGAACCAGAGATATTTTGAAAAAGTGAATTTTTTCAAAAATGGAAAGTACAATCTCTTTAAATCTTGACCAAAAAAGTTGAATTTCTAAAAAACACGAGATAATAATTTTAGACACATGATTTCCACTGAAAATTTCCTCCGCTTTCCAATGGAATGGGGAGAAAAAATCTATCTTTAATATTTTTGTTATTCCCAATTCGTTTGTCACTCAGGCAACGATATAATCAAGGTATGCAACTAGAACAAATGAAATTCAGCACATAATTTTATTGAGAAAAATGTAATATTGAAGCTAAATTCTAGTCACGTTATCTTAGACTAGAATTCACGTTCCATCAATGCTATAAATTGTAATATTTTCGTTGAGTTTAAATAGACAGTGCGGCGGCTCTCTTTTGTGTTTAATGGCTCGTTCATGTCGAGAATAGCTCAGAACAAAGGCATTTAAAAAAGTTCCAAGTGTACATGGAAAGTAAAAAAAATGCACAATCGTGGTTAAGGAATACAGACTCCACACAGGTTTTTATTTTTTGTTTATTCTCTCTTTTTTTTTGTTCCCACAAGATATTTTTACCTGGGGGTTTTTATTATGAAAGAAACAGGAATAATATCATTGAAACAGCAAAGTGGAATTTTGACGTTATAATTTAAGGGAAAGACGACAGAAAGAAGAGACGGCATCGTGTACATTGACGACAGAAGGATCTTCTATCTTCTGTATATCGAAGCAGTACAAGAGGAAGAGAGAGGCGGAAGGGGGGGGGGGGGTCGGAGAGGGGTGAAGAGTGACTTGTCTCAGGGGTATCGCACTCGTGAAAACTCATGTTACAACAAGTATACATGTATATAGGTACGAGAAGAGGAAGGAGAAGCAAAAGGTGAATGATAATGGTAGATGTGTAAGGACACTCGAGTCCTTCCCTACATAGCCAACGTGGAAATTGCTTACAAGGCGCCGATGGTTTTGACCAAAAAGGTGGACGATCTTAGCTCGTCTACTCAATTATTCATCCCAGCAGTCGTGCTCAGAAAACCCCACGAGCTGATCCTATTCTTGAGCCCGTTTCTCTTTTCATTCCTCTCACCTAATTATAGATGGGGTAAAATGGATATAATATGCTGTTTCTATTTCTCTTTCCGACATCAAAAATAGATGCAAATCATAAATTTGGGAAAATGACAGAGGAAACGTTGATAAGAGATTATTCAGAGATAGAAAAGTACAAGACATTCAATGAAAAATTCAGGGCCAAGACAGGTGAGCAGAGAGACAGATCTTGATTCATGGCACAATCAGGCACATAAATATCCCAGTGGAATTATAGAAGGGCGCTCAGTGGTAGTGTGCAAGCAGATATTGAAGCGTCGAACGGGGTACCTCCCATCATAATTTTCCAATTCCCAGGGATTCCAGATCTCACTCAATCACACACATACACACACAAACACTGTAAGTCTAGTAGAGAGAAGTATCAACACGTACAACTACCTTGGAAACGTGTTTCGTAGATGGAGAAGGGTACATAGCGGATGGAAAATGTGTATTTCAAAGTCACCAAGGTAATAACATGTCGTGAAAATTCAGTTCACTCTGTTGATATATTTTGGGTATAAATACAGATAGTACATTTTGGTGGTTGGAAACTGTTTCACTTACACCCTTGGGTTATTTCGAACTGGCGATGACCTAATAATTTGACATTGTCTAAAATTTGATCCTGTTTTCGCGTGACACGTGCAACTTATTAAAATTGAATTTTATGATTGAGTAGAAAGAAATGTAAATTATCCATAAAATGGGGTAAAAAAAAAAGGAAGAATAATTGTGTGGAAATTCCAGAAGGTACTAACTAGACCTGTTGGCTCGCTATATCACACGAATATGCAATATTCCAGTGAATTTTGGCATGTTTATGCGAACGGAGAGAGAGCTGGAAAAGAGTAGAGTCATTGCCTTCAGGAGGTGGAATTATATCTCTGGAGAAAACCGTCTAGTGGCTTTAGCCTCGGGGCACGGCAAACCGCAGACGCATCTCCGAGATATGTAATAATTCTCTATTTGCGTATATCCATGGGTATTAATTTTATAATGAATTACCCTGGCCCCGTAAGTAACTTGTGTACGCGTGAACAAAGGCAGTGGATTACACAAGCCAATGTATTGCAATTTATGAGATTGGAATAAATATTTTCTTATCAAACAGGTGCTTTATTTTCCTTTTTTTCACCTCATTTTTTTCATTTTCTAAATTGATAATTGAATTGATATTGAATCCAGTTGGGACGATACATTTTTATAGGGGAAAGTCAGCATGTCACTCCAGGGGGCCTATTCTCGACGCATGGGAACGAATTCGTCAACGAATGTAGCATTTTCGCTCACCATTATTTCATTCACGGAAGATATTCATGGAATCAAATTTTTTTTTATTTCCACACGAAAGAGTTTCGTTGACGAAACGACTTTTCGATTTGTTTACGGATTTCACTTCCTTGTGAGACGTAGTCGATGATCCTCTGAAATAATGGTGAGCGAAAATACTATATTCGTTGACGAATCCTGTTCCCATGCGTCGAGAATAGGCCCCCAGGAGGGGAGATTTTATATGAAATAAAGTAATTTCCGATATAGTGCCATTCCTTAAAACTGAGTGTCTAATTTTCGCTACGTGTTGACAGTGCTAACGTTTGTCAACACTGAAATGAGCCCATCTTATCTTCATAAGACAATCCGAAAAGCTGACCAAAATGGATCATCAAAAGTGAAAATGTGATTTTCTGAAAATTTGGTATAGTTTGAAAATTAGGAAGATTCATTCGGAAGCACACTACTAATACATTAGCAGAAATTAAAAGGAAGAGATGGTGAATAACCCAGCAACAGGGGCCTGCTTATTTCCAAGATATCTTGGATTCTATTAGTGAGAACATGTTCCATGGATTTATGTAAATTTTGAGAGAAAAATTATCTATTTTTCAGGTATTTATGAATTATTTTAGGCAAGTCCAACGCAAATTTCCTCAGTTACTCAATGGAATCATCAGAAAAGTTCCATCTCAAACATGCCCTCAAATTTTTGGATATTTACATAGCATGTAGCATCGAACATAAAACAACACTCTCCCCTATGTATTTATGCCGAAAAAAATTTATCATTATCAATTTTGCCTCTCTAAGGCATTCTTCACTGTGGATTTCATACCTGAAAATTCATTAATATTAAGAGAGATATTGGATTTTGCGTGTGCTTTATTTCCAAGTAGAAAAGAAATATCACTTGGATGGATGTAATTTGCGGGCTGTAATACCGTTCTCGTCGTTTGTAACGTGTACGTAAAGGGGGTAAGGGTAAAGGAATGGCGTTCTTCCCTCTCTTATCTGACGCTACGAAGTTACTACGTAACCGCATCGTCTAATCGAGGGGGAGTGTTTTAACATCCAAACCGGAACAAAAGGTATATTGCTGGATCACGTGAATGAGGGTGAGAGGCTAGCAGTTCAGTCCTGTTAGAACTTCAACGTGAGAGAAAACGAATGGTTCTTTAATGTAAAACAATTTTGGGGTACATGGACTATTCGTAAACTCAACGGTGAAATTGTGTATCTATCACGGCAATGCGTCTGCCTTAAGCACCTTAAATTCTCAATGCTGTCAATTGCCCTAGTCAATTGCAACAACTCCAGGATAAACGTTCTGGAATTGCTGTTCCAATTTTATCCTCCAATTTATTATTAAACACTGATTATGATGATTATTGTTACTGAAGGACTATTTCACCATGTAAATTACGTTTGAAACAGTAATCGTCATATCATGATGACCAGCGGACTTTTGGTGTATAACTTGGAATAAGCAGTGGCAGTAATTACATTCTGCGGTTCCGCAATATGACGTTTACGAAAATTTTGCGCAGATGGTTTAATGGTCAAACGCTTCACTTTACTGGAAAGGGACCTCCTGTTTATTTTGTGTTACCAGCTTATACTGGTGTTGCAGAACTCGTCCCCAGTAATAAATGTACAGTAGTACTACCTCGATTACCAGCAATTAACATGTGATACGATATTTATGATAAGTTTAGCAGGGAATTTGAAGTCTACTGGGTTATTATAATTGTAACCTGACTTCTCGAAAATTTAGAATTAATTAAAGGAAACTCCCTGAGTCTCAATTCTCGTGAATTTTGCAAATGTCAAGTGTCTCTGCATATGACAGGATAAAAGATTTGAAATTCCAAGACTTTGGACGGATAGAAGGAGTGTAGAGTGGTTTCACCGAGTACGTTCGATTTAATACAAGTATATAGGGGTGTAGAAATTTTTCGGCGAGAGAGAACTCGTTTCTTTATATCTGTGATACATGGAATGGGGGGGGGGGGGTGGAGAAATAGATGTGTGGAGTCAGGTGAAGGGTATGCATTTTGTACGGGTCATAAGATCTTCTCTCGGGCCAAAAACCTATTTCTAGGGAACTGAGGGAGTTTCTCTCTTTCGCCGAGGTTACTGCACTTCAGGGACAAGTTATCCAGCTCTAACCGTTCTCATGGTACCCTTGAAAATCCTCCGTTTCTTTCTACTTGCCATGTTTTTCTCATATACATATATATATAAATTTCTTTTTTTTTCTCACCCCACTTGCACATATTCCTCGTATCATTTATATTCTGATTTCTATTCTTTCTCCTGTCACTCTATTCATTTTAATATGGAAATTCGAGAATTCATATTTGAAAACTAGTTTATTTGCAAAAGAATGGACTGAATAAACGTAGTTGAACTTACAAAGTAATGTAATATTAATTTCTAGCGGAATGTAATCTACATTTCTTTGGAAACTAACTATTTTTCATTAGTATTTTGAATGAAAAGGCCAGAGTATTCTGCACAGTAATTGCAGCATGGTAGTGGAATCATGATAGGAAATATTTGAGAGCTCTTGGTTTATTATTTATCTAATAACTTTTCATTTCAATCTGCCAATGTATTGTATTTAAATTACCAGGAGGAAAAATAATACTCTTTTTATCTCCCTTTGTCTACATTTTTTTTTTGTACTCGGGACGTTGGAACGAATGAAATTTTAATTTTTCATAAGCATTGGCTACGCTCTATTCTTCTAACCCCCTCTTATCTGTTTCCTTCCTTCTTCATTCCTTTTTATTCGCATATTTTCCCTTTCCTTTTTCTTCTTCATCTGCCTCATGGTGTTTTTTTTCATGTCTAAACTTCTCTCTCATACGTATAAAACGGGGGAGATATGGCTGAGTGTCGTTTTACAACGACGTTTAATATCCTACGATAACGGCCGTTGGAGGCAAACGTGAAATCCATAAAATAAGGAGAAGAGACACGAGAGTAATGTACACATGTGTTTGTTGTAAATAAAAGGCTAACTAGAGAATATTGCGAGAGGTAGTGAGGCTGTAAGTTTTGTTCAAATAACTGGAATTTCTATATGAGTAGTGGAAAATATAACGCGGATAAGAGTAATGAAAAGCAACGGATAAGTAACAAAAATTAATTACTTGAGAATATTTTGCATTTTTTCTCAGCTCTGAGATGAAAGAATTTTCATAACGAAAGATCGCTCATCTATTTGTAGATAGAATCAGAGTAGACACGAAGCGAGCCTACAGACGGAAGAGATACGATGAGAGATAGAATGAGTAGAAAGGTCGGAGGTGCAATGCAAGAAAAGTCCACCCCTCTTTCCCCTAGTTAATTACAAAAAAAAAAGCGAGAATCATTAAAACCATGCCCGTTCAACTCATCCACATTTTTTTTTAACCTATCAACTATAATTTTTCTTACTTTTATCCCTCGCTCTTCTAGTTTCATCACTCTGATACGAGGAGGACTGAAAGACTTTTCCTCTACTTTGTACGTCTCCAGAGTTATTTCCTTTGGATTGGAAAAAAAATGTATATATCTAAAAAAGAGACTCGTTCTTGTATTCGAAAGTTTTTTTTCTTTCTCAGTAACGGGGACTCCACATAATTCTGTGTCTTTTAATTGTCGATTTTTTTGTCTGCTAGCATTCAAATGGATATAATAGTAGAGTAAACTTGATTAACAAAATTTCAAGCCTACTACAGATTCCAATTTCGTCTATCTTTATTGTTGCACTATTGATTTTTGCACTCACCACTCTTCATTGACTTGAATCATCTTTTAACATCAACTTTTCTTGAATTTTCTTGTTAATTGAATTTTTTCTTAAGAAAGAAAATGTCCCCTCTAATCTGAAAAAAAAAATGAACAAATTGGATTTGAGACTCTCCGTAACTGAATTACACTGAAAATATGACAGCTAAAATCTTACGAGTTTCAAAGACACACAAATTCTCCATTAAGTAGCAGTAGTAGTAGTGGTATTGGTAGGAGAAAAGAAACAGCATAGAAGCTTCACTGAATCCTCTGTGTCGTTCGTTAAATAACTCTAAGATCAACTGCCTTTTTTATCATCTCAGAAAATTTTTCAGCTCTTGTCGGCTATTTGGCACGGCTTCCTTTTCTTTGAATGTAACCTTTTTAATACCTACAGCTATTTCCTCATCACATTTCATGTCTTCTTTCCGTTTTTTCTCGGTTCAATGAAAAAAAAGAAAGGAGAGAAAAAAGAAGGAGGCCGTCCCGGTGTGCATTTGACACGAAGTATTATTGTACATTAACTGTTTAGAATGGGACTTTCATTGGGAATTGGCAGGCCGCAAAAACATGCGATGAATTTCCAATGCCATTCATTTTCTCCCTCGATCACTTGCTTCCGTAATTTTTTCTGTAGTAGTGAATTCTTTCATTCCTCACTTCTCGCTCTTCATTTATATATTACATTGCAATCACAAGTTGAGCTGTTTGATTTATTTAAATGAAAATTTTTAACTCTATATTTGATGATTGTTGAGTGTCACAAAAAAGAATAAGGGGCGAGAGAGAGAGAAAGAGAGAGATGTATGATAAAGTGAAGAGGGAGGTCAGGGGGCCCCAGGTGAGATGTGCACATGCCTGAAACTCAAGCGGGTGTGGAGGGGCCGATTCGCGTACAGCAGTTGGTTGAGGTTGACGAAGGTGGTGGTGGATTGAAGCACACTGGTATGGCCGAATAGGGGTTCGCTCTCTTTCCCACCCTTAAATAGCGCCATAGCGCCCTCTTTGTGAACTAGACGAGTGTAGACCAAGCGGCGCTTTTCTCTGTCCTACTATAACCTTATCCTGGGCTGCGTGCTCCGTGTCAAGTCACACGCTTTTACGTCGCTCCTACTTTTTTAACTCTAGCAGTTTACTGCACTTGACTTGATTATTTGTGTGTTTCGAAGATATTATTAATTATTAAAAATCATCAGATTATATAATAAATAATTTTCATGATAATCATACTTCAATGAACAATTAACACGATATCCTTCGTTTGCTTTTTTTTTTAGATTTTATTTTGTTTTTTTTTTTTTTCAACGTTGGTTTATCCGTTGAACAGTCTTTGGTCGTTCGTTTGCGCGTGACTCGCCAAGGCCACGCACGGATGACAACGAGTGGGGTGAAAAAACGAGATAAAGAATAAAAAATATAAAAGCAAAAATAAAATTTAAAAAATACGACCTTGCCGGTGTTTAGGAATTGAGCGTTACACAGGGTAGTACAGGGAGTTCTGTGTTATTTTTGTGAATAAGAGAGCATGTGCAGCAACCTGAAAATACTTGAGAGTCTCGCTTAGAATTAAAAGAACAAAACCAAAGAGGTAAAAAACAAGTAAAATTCAACTGGAAGGAGAATCTGAGGAATTTTTTGCGGTGAGTTTACTTGACACATTTTTGTTATTTGTGCAATTTGATGCATTTTTCCATTCCATTGTTCTATATTTATATAATAATTCCATACTCCCCTTTTATGAATTAAATGAAATGTCAAGTCCTGTGTTCCTATTTATCTGATTGCATTGACATTTTATTAATTCACTCTCATGTTACACCGAGGAATTCATTTGATATTAAATGGAATCTATCTTTTTTCCTTTTTCATATAATGCATGTCATGTCGTGAAAATAGACGGATAACTGTTTCATTAATTTGTGTCATCTGTCGATCGAATATCCTGCCGACTACTCAGACATGCTCATTTCAAGTATTTAAAGCACCTGCACAAGCATTAATTATTAGGGTAAACTCGATGGAGCTTCATTTGGATTCCATCAAAATTTCTTCAATTTATTCTATTCTATTGCATTAATTACTAACTACAAAATGTATTTCCTAAAATATCAGCAATAACTGAAAAAGTTCTGACTTTGAAAGACAAACAGCTTTCTCGTTTCTCAACTTTTTCCTTTGGATATGGATGAGATGACAATTTTTTTTCTTCTCTCTCATTTCTTCACTTGCTGGTTGGTCTCCTTAGAAACCTTGCGGTAGTTATGCGCCGTTCAAACTGCCGCGAGTGTAGGGGATGTGCCAAGAAATAAAGAGGTGGTAGTGAGGGTAAAGGGAAAGAGGAGAAAGAAGTGTGGGGAGGATCGAGGTCCTGAAACGTGACTTGGATGCAATATTTAAAAGCCACCTCTACGTCAATACTCTTCGCGACATTCTTACGCACCTCCTATTCCAATATTCGTGTTTTCGATCTCACATGTGTTTTCTTTTTCTCGTGTCTTTTATATATATATATATATATATATATATATATATATATATATATATATATATATATATATATATATATATATATATATATATATATATATTTTTACTTATTTTTTTTTCTATTTATCCGTCCTGTTCTTTGAGAGAACGTGAAGAAAATCGTTCAAGGAATCGCGAGAGGGACATCTGACCTTAACCCGAAACTGTATGCCACGGTGGCTCTACTCTCCCTTCAACTCAATACATTTCTTCCATTCTAGTTGCTTCTCCCTCGATTTCTATCCTTCAATGCTCCAGTATGCCATATAGTTACTGTATATACTCAGAAAGCTTTCGTCCTATCTTATTATTTGCTCGAATATCAGTGATATCGCGGCCGGTTCGTTTTATCAGGCCAACGATTTCCTTTACTCAATTCCAGAAGTAGTAACCATAATGGAACTCAATACGCCCGAAATCGAGGAGACATTACAACATGATCATGTTAGTGATACAATGATTCTATTTTGATTCCTTCGTTTTCTTCATCTATTTCATTTAATATTTCACTTGGGATTTTAATTTTTTCTCTCGATTATTTTCATTTGACAGTATTAAGTCTCTCAGTTTCTCTGAGAATGGATCTTTGGACCTGTGTGATATTGGGAAAATGTAGAAAGTGACAATTATGGGGTTACAGCACAGCATGCGACAGTATGCGCGAGATTCGTGAGCTGCCGCACCATGGCATAACGCGGAAGTGAATGAGGCAATGAGAGGAGGGCAGAGTAGTGATAGGGGGTTATACATATAGTATCAAGAGAACCAGAGGAAATGTTGGAAACGAGTAGCTGTGCGACGGGTCGTGAAATCAAATTGGAACGAAAACGATCGTTTATAAAATTCGACAGACTGATCCGCTGCTCTTCTACGCAGTATAGACCAACTTTTCCTCATTACATGATTCTTTTTATTCTTCTTCTTTCTTTTCTTTTCCATTCTCGATTGAGTCTTTCCTGTGAGTGCCCTTTCAAGCTCATCACCGTCGTCGCTGCCATCGTCGTGGTTATCAAGGTGCTCGAGGCAATTAATTACATAAGGCATCTATTGAGCCGACAAATTCAGATATGAAATTCAATAGAAGAACAAGGGCAATAGTGGATAATTGAGTTTTAACTCTGCAGATAAATCATGGTGTCTATAACAAAAAAATTTCACATCTCAAAAGGGATTAATTTGAGTTTTTTTTTTTTTTTTTTTTTCAAGTCCTGTCAAAGTTTGTAATTCTCACTTTTTTCCCCTTTTACCAATTTTCTCTGTTTCTATCCAAGTAGTTTGCTCAAACTAACGAGCTTGCCCAGTGCCCCTCATCCTACAGGCACTCTAACCATTAAAGTCTAGCCGATCGATTAAGGTCAATTAAAATAAATATTTAACTCGACGTTGGTAAATTTATTGTAACTGTAAACACACACGCCGATAGATACGCACATAGTTACATGCTTAACGAACCAGATAGAGCTTACAGGTACAGTTGGTGGGAAATAAAATGAAACGTATGGGGAATGTGAGTGAGCAGAGAAAGAGAGAAGCTGGCTGTTGGGTCTGAGGCGAGATACTTCCGGAGGTTTGGATTTATGGGCGGTTCTGGGTGATCTCGCTTTCTCGGAATTTCCAGAAATTTAGAGGCACATGAGAACAGCCACGAGGAGAAGTACAGTGGGCGTCATTTTATATGTATGTGTATCTCAGTAATGTGTTCACTACTAACGCGCTTTGTGTTGCAAGTAAAGAAAAAGTGGGCAAAGTAGAATGAGGGTGTGCCACTGCCAGCAGCTTGAGGAGCGCTAAAATGTTAACACCCACAATATTGTAAGAGTGTGACCGCGTTAGCCTCATTTTTCAGTTGCATCCTCGTCGCTTCTCTCTAATATTTCGCTTATTTTTCTTCTACATTTTCTTGGGAGTAAAGAGAGAGAAAGAAATCCTCTTAGGTTTACGAATTCTTCTGACACGTTCGAATTTTTCAACACTATACTGTGTAATCTTGTTCTGCATGAAGCTCTAACTTGAGCGAAAGGAAGGGAATGAAATTAATGAGAAAGAAAGAACATGTTGCTGGACAACAGAGATGAGATCCTTTATTTCTTCTTCTCTCCCCCGATGAAGGGAGAAACTGAATACGTATGTAAGGGACCGAGGAAATAGACGGATTAAGGTAGCCCCAATAAATCATGACCCTCTGCACGTTGGTAGAAGAAAATTGCTCGTCGAATGAAATACTTGAACTCATTTCTGTAGTAATTACATATTGTACAATTGTCTTTAATCATCACCAATTAAACTAAATGTTATTTGGAGTTATTATCTCCATTTTTGCCTGGCCTCATCTTCGTTTACTCTCTCTACTTGTTGTGATATTGATTTGAAATTGCAGAGGAATGGGTCTAGAGAGGAGGAAAGAAAAGGAGTGGGGGGAGTGCGAATTGGTTTATTTTATCGAACGCTACCACACGGCAGAGATTCCTTCTCGCTTGACAAACGCCAACATTGCGGCTCGTTTGTCCAGAATCATCGGGTGGTACCAAAACCCACGCGCTCTATATTGCAATTCCGGTTATTTCCGACTGGGCGTACTAACTGTCAAAGTGGTTTATCATGCCAGGATGTGTTCCAAGCATAAACTGTGTAAACTACCGATTGAAAATCTTGTTATTTTGTCTCAACTTTTATTCATCACCACCCGTAAACAATCAATTAAATTTTCACTATTCCACTGCACAAGCAGGACAAAATAAACAGGGACAAGTGGAATAAAATGGATATGCCAGTTCTATTGAAGAGCTGAGGAAATCTTGGTATCAACTTGGCAGAATTCTAAAAAAAAAAAAAAGTCAGCATGATTATCATGACCCGAGTCACTGAATACTCCAGGGCTCATGTATCATTTGATTTTTATTTTTCTCTTGCCATGTATGATCTTTTCGATCTTTTACATTTTTTCTTTTCCTTTCCCATCCCTCCCCCCCCCCTCCTTGCGACCCCATGGATCGGCTCTTTGCCATACTGCACCGCATTCGCCGGGAACCAGAGGAAACCATGGAAGTCCCTGATCAGTGCAGTCGGATTCATACAGAGCCTTAATATGCCTTTCAGTCACGCTGACGAGAAAGGAACAGTAATTGCACCTCACCACTCAGTTTGTTATTCGGATCCGCGTACGGCAAGCGGTCACCCATCCAAGTAGTAACCAGACTCAATGCTGCTTCATCCGGTAGACCCGCCGAGTCGTGCGCAGACCGGACAGCCAAACTGTCAATTTTTCCACGGCTCACGTATTTTTTTCTTTTTATAATTCTCCTGAAAAGAAAATTTCTCCATGATATTATGTTTATGCCATAATACATCAAGCTATATAATTCTCGTGATCTTTGCAAGTAAAACACCATATTGCATTCCGCATTGTCCTCCGAACATGCCGGCAAGTAGTGTCATATGGACACTAGATACAAGGGCCATCACACTACTACCTCTAGTTAAAATGTTAGTAAAACATGCCCCCTCCCCCTTGGCTCCAGACAGTAGAAATGGATTTTCTAGTCGGACGTGCCTGTTTATACTATAGTTGAGATTGAATCTAAAAATTTATCACGTGAATTAGTGTACGCGCGTTAATGAGAGCTTCCATTGAATTACAATTAATTTTTCATTCTTCTACACGGAGAGAAATTTCTCTGAAAAATCATGATGCTCAGCGACATAATGTGGATGCAAAATACAGGCTGGAGGTATGTCATGAGTCTACTAATGGAAAAAATGTCCTTTCGTCAGGAATTAATGCATGGGCCGATTCACTTTTTAGGAAAAAGTCTCACATTTAATTGTGAAGTGGCATCATGAAAATATTAGCCAATGCCTTTCTCCTTGGCAATTGAAGAAAGCCACTCAGAATCTTTACACGTTTACTTCCGAATTTTTCCGATGCCAGCCTCATAATGTGGTAGACGAAGGGGCACAGTGGGATACCTTCGACTGTTTACGGTACACGAGCCATTGGTCATTTTACACTTGGCTTTGGATTGAAATATCTCGGAAACTATGCAAAATTTATCGAGACATGCTGTGAATGAAATTTAGAGGGAAGATTCATGAAGAAAATAAGCAACATGCCGTTTTTCTACGACGAGTAGTTTCCGAGATATCAATTTTGTAATGAGTAGTTCAGGAACAATGGACGAGGCCCGATAGCAAATGAATGGGCACGCGGGCGTCCTTTTTGAATTTTTTCTGAAAAAATTAATGTCTTAATAACTAGGAGTCATAGAAAAACGGAGTTTTTCTTATTTTATTCGTTAATGTTTCCTCTAAATTTCATTCACAGCATGTCTCGATACCTTTTTAGTAGTTTTCGAGATATTTCAATCCAAAGCCAAGTATAAAATAGCTATTTTTTTGAAGAAATAAACAGCAAAAATTATGATGTGGAGCATGGGACTTTTTCGGTCGTGCTTCATGGAAACTCCTCCATTGAATGACAATTTTTTGGCTCAGAAGCAAATTGCATTCCGTTTATGGAGCGGCATGGTAATTTTTTTAAAAATCATTTAGAAAAATTCCTATATTTTTCTCTCCGTGTAATTAAACTCAATAAAAGATATTAGCTAAATTATTAAAGTTATGCTAAATATAAATCCATGAATTTTGTGAGTATGAAGATGAGTTTCAATTTGAGAAAATAATTTTTCTTCCTTCTGAATAATCTTTATCTTGATAAATCTAGAAAAATAAGAAAAGAAACGACAGACAGCTATTGCTTACAGTATAACAAAGGGCCTGATGCCTCTTTGCCATTTCGCCACCTGTCGACGGTCGATAGACCGGCTGTACCAGGAAATATCCGGCTTCACGTCCTCCAGATATATAGAAAATGTGTCTCATGTGTACATGTACATGGAAAAAAAAGTATCTATATACCAGGATGTATACAGGATGGTTCCAAGCGGAGAGAAGTAGGTCGGATACATGACGCGCCACCTCCTAGAGCATGGATGTAAAATGAAAACAAAAATTTTTCGCTAGCGTGTGGGGTTCATGCTGAAAAAATACGAGATTATTCATTCCAACTGCTTTGTACTACTGGAGCATGTCTGCATATGAATTGTCAATTTTATCTAGATTTGATAGAAACATGGAGAATTTCATGCATGGCTTGAAATAGATGATATGGGGCATCATGATCGGATGGTATTGGAAAAGAAAAATACTAGAAATCTAGGATTATAATGAGTGACCTAGATTAGTGATCCATTGTTTTCACAGTGGGTGCGGCTTCATTGAATATCTGTCTCTGCGTCCATATGGCATTTCCACCAGTTTCCTATTCAACAGCCCTCTCTCTACCCCGTTGCCCAGTGTCATCGACCTCACAGATAATAAAAGCTTCCAGACATGCCTATTATCACTGGAAAACTTTATCCTATGTTGAAATATCAAGGCAGCATGGTGAATTCATTTCTCACCTAGAATTTTATTTGCAATTAATTGAAGGAATGAATGAATAGTGACAAGGGAAAGAGTTACGAAAATTCAATTGTCAATTTCTCACTCCAGAATGAAAGTCAATATTTCTTATTTTTTCCTGGATGGCTTGAGAGACCCATATAATTCTTGTAAACCTGTTGATTTTACATCTCATTCTCCAATTTGCCAATAGATAAAAGGAAAAAGTCCATAACTGTGGAACAAGATGACGCACAAGGTATGAGCTATTCAGTTGTCGCTTCTGTGTGAAACCAGCTAGCTTGAAAGAGTCTGGAAAATATAACTCTCTCCTGAAGGTAAAATTATGCTGGCGCTAGAGAGGCGATAAAATAAATCATGCTTCACTCTAGCCCCAGTACCATTCCAACACTTCCAATGGTCGCGAGGACACGCCAATATTATTCTCTGGCAAGTTTTCTCCCTCCTTATTTTTTTACCTTTCATTCTTTCATTATACCTCCTTCTTCGCTTGTCTCTACGAGCAAGAATTGTATACTATTCTTATACTCCCTAACATGACCATTTCCTCCTCTACCACACGTGCCGAGACAAGAGCAACTTCCCTTGGGAAATCAGAGAAAGATGCACAGCCTCGACTACCATGGGTACTCTCTATCCGACAACTTTAATATATGCATACACCTTTACGGTTTCCGTGGTTCATTCGTCTGCATCTCGTATCTTTGAAAATTTCTTTTAATGCAAAGATTCACTCTCTCAAGTTCATTAATGATGAGGAAACTATTTAAATTGTTAAAATTATCTCTATTCCTCAATGAAAGTGCCATATTTTCGTTTTAACATCACTAATTGACTGATGCAAGAGTATCAGAATCTATTTCTCATTATTGTTAAATTAATGAATTATCATGTAACCATATCGGTTACCCAAAAGGTAGTTCATATCGGTGAGGTGTACCAGATGGTTGCCTAATTGCGGTCGTTGGATATTGCGGGTTAAGTGGACCATGAAACGAGAGAAATATGAGAATTCATATTAATTCAATTCTGGCTGAGAGATTGATGATTCTCAGTGATTAGTCAAGTTGAAAATGTGGGAAAAATTATGTATGCAAGAATATTGTGGGCTTTAACTATTTCAATTAGATAATGAACATTGAATGTGAATAATATTTTGGTCTTTTTTTCTGTTGCAGGTGGTTCCTGAACTACTAAACTGAATAAAGTCAGAGACATCTCGTGAAACAATCCCCCAGTAAGTAATTTAAATCGAATTTAATCACTGAGGGTCTTTGAGAGAGGGAAGGGGTGAAATGTTATGAAATTCTATGATTATTGGAAATTCTAGGACTCGATTTTCAGCAGTTATTGATATAACTGCTGAAAATCCAGTCAAACTGGATGCTTGATGCGGTACGATCATTGTACGAGCCAAATGGTCGGTTTAGACTCTATCCTCTTCGTTATCGTACATGGATGATCCTCATGTTAATCGATCATGGATTCACCGCCAGCCAGTGCCTGGGTTCTATCCAATTCATATCGTTTTTCAATGTCGCTGAAGCTAGCCGTGAAAATATCCGTAGAATTTCCGCGCGTTTTGGGTCTCATGTCAATCATGAGACCTACAGCATTTATTCATTTTCACTGATTTAAGGGTATTTCTCGTAATAAAAAACGTTCATCTCCGTTTTTATTTGAAGAGATTTTATAAAATACAAAAAACAAGATTGGCTGACAAAAAATCGATGTTTTTATGTATCTTAGGTTAACGTATTGGAGAGACTGTGAAGGATTAATTTTATGAGTCAGTCCCTATTGCGAATTGCGAGCCGATTTTTTTTAGTGCAAGATGATGATATTGGAAAGCCCTTGGAACGGGAAATTTGAGGGACGTCATATTGGGGGGGAAGATGGAATTTTTTCAAGTTCAAAATTTATCATTTTTTGCGTATATTTTTTTCATAAGTCCGGTTCTATGACGAATTGAGAGACAATCCTTTTTAGGGTGAAGGGTGAAGGTGTTTGGAAGCCCTAAGAACTGGAAATTTGAGGGACATCATGTTTGGAGGGAAGATGGAATTTTTTTAAGTTTGAAATTTCTCATATTTTGCGTATTTTTTTATCGTCTCCCAAATTTCCGGTTCCGAGGGCTCCCCAATATGATCGTTTTGCACCACAAAAAGAATCGTCCCTCATTTCACCATAGGGCTGGACTTATAAAAAAAAATATGCAAAAAATTCCCGGTTCTGAGGGTTTCCAAACACCTTTGTCCTTCACCCTAAAAAGGATCTCCTCTCAATTCGTCATAGAACCGGACTTATAAAAAAAAATATGCAAAAAATGAGAAATTTTCAACTTAAAAAAATTCCATCTTCCTTCCGAATATGACGTCCCTCAAATTTCCAGTTCTGAGGGTTTCCAAACACCTTTGTCCTTCACCCGAAAGAGGATCGTCTCTCAATTCGTCATAGAACCGGACTTATAAAAAAAAATATGCAAAACATGAAAAATTTTTAACTTAAAAAAATTCCATCTTCCTTCCGAATATGACGTCCCTCAAATTTCCAGTTCTGAGGGTTTCCAAACACCTTTGTCCGTAACTCTTAAAAGGATCGTCTCTCAATTCGCCATAGAACCGGACTTATAAAAAAAAAGATGCAAAAAATCAGAAATTTTTAACTTAAAAAAATTCCATCTTCCTTCCGAATATGACGTCCCTCAAATTTCCAGTTCTGAGGGTTTCCAAACACCTTTGTCCTTCACCCTCCAAAAAGATCGTTCTTCAATTCGCCATAGGGACGGACTAATCAAAATCCTTCACAGTCTTTCCAGTACGTTGATCTAAGATAGATAAAGATACATAAAATTTTTAAGATACATAAAAACATCGATTTCTTTGTCAGCCGATCCTGTTTTTCGTGCTTTATAAAATCTCTTCAAATGAAAACGGAGGTGAACGTATTTCATTACGAGAAATACCCTTAAATCAATAAAAATGAGGAAATGCTGAGGGTCTAACATTGACATGAGGCCCAAAACGCGCAAAAATTCAACGGCTATTTTCACGGCTAGCTTCAACGACATCGTTTCTCAGTGTCCATTATCCTTAGTTCTCTCGATTTCGAAGTAGGATTCAATAATTTACACCAAAGTGATTTATTCCTCAAAAGTTTGTAACAAAACCGACAAAGATCAATTCTCTCCAGCATGTAAAGATGTAAAAAACACCACTGGGACAGAGGCGATCCTGTGATCGTGCGAATAGATACACATGAAGAAAGAACTGGAGATATCCTCCTGGGATGTGTTCGTATTATCTATACTTCTTTCCGTCTTGCGCTATTGTCGTTGTGCTCTCAGTTCCGTTCGATAATCGAACGGTAAAATATTTGTCTCAAACAACTTGCAGTTTGGAGATCAGGTATTGGTGTGTCTGGATGTTGAGAAAAAGGAGAAAAAGCCATGGTGCAGTACACATATCCTTTTGGCGTTTCCCATGGGATTAACCTTCCGGATTTTCTTCGGGCTTGGCCACATGTGATTGAGAGCCACTTGCACAATTGAGACTCATTACTTTTCTCCTTTTGGTATGGGGGTTAAATCAGCCATCTAGACCATCTTACCACATGCAGACATTTTTCAATTGCCATGCTGCTGTCTTGCCTCGTCTAATAGCTACCCTATCGAAACCTTGACACTTGGGAATTTAACTCGATTTAATTTCATCATGCCATCATATTGAAATAAAAATGCTTTTGTTTAGTTGAATTCGTAGTTCAGAGTTTTTCGAATAATCAATGACGGAGGTGAATCCACAGTTGCATCAGTTGAAAACGTTACATTTCAACGTCAATGTGGTAGAAGCAGATATTGAAATGGTTTTGTGCTCATGGTGACTATTTCAACATTATCCGAAAATGGAATCTCGATGGATTTCAGAATTCCCATTTCCTCACTGAAGTTTTTTAAATTTATCTATCGAATTATGCGATATATATCTGCATAGATGTTTCAATGGCGTTTAAGCTTTCGAGAGTGGTCAATTTAAGTTCTCATCTCTGATAAAGCGAATTAATTGACATACTTCATGCACTTTATTTTTAGTCTCATGAAGTATTCACAATTCCACTATTGATCATTCTTATTTCGAGATTCCAATTCATTGAAAAATGATTGAATACACAGTCAGGATGAATGGAATGGTATCAACTAGAAAGAAGAAGTGAGAAAAAAGGCATGTGAAAAAAATTGTCTAGAGTCTTGTCTCCTAGTTGCTCTGAATGCTCCCTCGGCTATGAAATAAAAAAGAATGGGATTGTGTAGTGGTGGTGGTGGTGAGGTATACAAGAGAAAAGCGAAATGCAGTACTTTCCGTGTAGTGTGGGTCACCATCTACTCTCGTATCCATTGTCACGCATTTTACGCCCACTTCGTGGGTCACACAGAATGGTATCTTCTATTCTTGTTGGAACACTAGGAGCACATCACCATCTCCACCTTTTTCCTCTTTTTTTTTATTCTATTTTCTACTTTCGCCATCCCTCTGTATTGTTTTCTGAGATACGTTGTCGTTCTCTCCTTTCATTCTTGAACACGCCCGACTTCCTTTTGCGCCTACTACTCTTTTAATCTTCCAGAAAAGATACTGGAGGATGGGTGAAGCCAAAAAAGAGCTCGAAGGCCTGCTCCACTTTCATTCATTTTTATTATAGTGGAAAATATCGTACTGGCCATGGACGGGAAGAAACGGAAAAATTTTCAAAGTGGTAATTTCATTAGACTAGTATCTCGTCTTGAACTAGTAAAGTGAAAATTAAAGTATTCACCATTTATGAAATAAATTCTTTTTTTTGGAGGCTCCTAGAATAATCGCATATACACAAGATATATCGTCGCCTTAGTAACAAATGGCCCCTAAGCGTCATTTTTTCCAATTATCTCATATTGCAAATAACAAAAAGTCGTATCTTTTTTTACACTCCAATCGATATCTCATGGCCTTTCCTTGCATGAATCAACGAGAAAGAATTATGAATAACAAACGGTTGTAAGTGCCAAAAATGGGAAAGACATACCCCATCGAATCTCGATCAATATAGAATTTCTAAAAAAATGCAAAAAAATCATTTATGACACATGATTTCCACCGCAAATTTTTCCAGCTTTTCAATGGAATCATCAGAAGAAATCTATCTCCAACCGTTGCATTCTGATATCCATTTTCCTTCACTTTCGCCAATATTAAAAAATCTTGAAAACAATTAGACGGAAGGGCGTTATTAGTTTTTCCCTGTATCACAAAATAGTAAAAGCAAAAAGACTGTGGAGATAAGGTTTTTTCACTTTTACAGTAGTAATTAGGTCATTTCATTATCAACATTCATGGAAATAGAAATGTCCAGAATGTCATAAAATAAATTTTGGCAGTCATTTGAGAAGACTTTTTGATTTTCATTTTTGAGTTTTTCGCACTCATGACTATTTGTTGGTAAGGCGACGATATAATCTTGAGCGTATTAAAAGATGGTGTGTCAGACACGGTTGTTTCATCGACGTCATTCATTTATCCAGTTCGGTGCTCTATCGCCCTGTACTGACTTCATTACACGGCAGTATTAATAAATGGCTGAAGTAAAGCACCTGGTATAAAGCTCTTCCTTTCTGAAGCTCTGCCCTTTGCTACTGTTGCTGTATATGCTGGTTCAACGTAAAATAGGGGAACATCTCAGATAAAATGTGTGGTCGTTTATCCCATGTCCGCTAATTATCCTTTGCCTTCTCATGTAAACTCGCAAATGGTTATAGAAACTTAAAGTATGAGTTTCTTTCTTCAGTTATTCCTCGTTTTTCAACTCGTCGGAGTTTTTTCCACAGTCGCTCCACTCAATGGTAACTGGGCTGCAAGTATACCCATGATAACCTTCGTATCGCTACATTTCCAGGTGGTCTAACCTTGGATACATATCTGAGAACAACCACTCATGTAAATTAAAGCTGGTTCTCTCCTGTAAAGCTCTTTCTGGACTTTCTTCGAGCGTGACGAAGTGGTCTGGCCTTTCGTTTCCGTGTCATACTCTTTTTCCACTCTCAAACTAGTTCAAATTTCCGTCTTTTTATACTTTTTTTTTTCTTTCATTTTCTGTCTCACTTTTTTTCCATACTTATTCTCCTCTTTATACTTTCTATCTTCCTTTTTATCCATGTGTTTGTTTGTGCACACTGCTCGGGAGGAGTTCATGCAGTTGCTGCCACTTCACCTGTACTTTACGAAAATACACGACGGAAAAAAAATTCACCACTCGTTTGTATTACAGGAAAATACATGGGAGTTTTATTTGCACGCATGATGTACTTCAGGATTATTCTTGTAGGAGTTTTTTTCATTTTTTTTTACAAGAAATAAGAGTTACTTCAATTAATATTGGTATCGTGGATGTGAGATGTCCTCGGAATTTACAATTTGAAGTTTCATTCCAATAAAATTTGTGATGGAAATGTAGAAAAAAAAAGTATCATGATTATCGTGGATGCATATCGGGCTAGTTGTTTGCACTGGTTTCCCCATACGAGTCAATTACTGTTGAATATTATATGTAGTACAGGCTGCTCTATCGATCTCAGTGGTTGCACAGCAGCAAGTATACTCGTAATGGTTTTATAAAGTCTCATTTGAATGCGGCACTCGTCGATCGAATCAGTACACATTCCCGAGTATATTTAGATTCACACCGATAGAATATATTGATCTATACTTCTTTTTTATCCACCTCTCAGACACGTGGAGATCTGTTTTTGATGCGCAAGTGCTATTATATTCTGGGAAATTGAGGGGAAACCCTCGCTCGAGTCTTATCATAATTGCATCGTAATTGTTGGTACATAAAGCAGCCGTAGTTGGTGCAATGGAGCCAGGAACAATTGTGTTACGGTGGTTATCCAAAGAGACCGTCGTCGAATTCGAGAATTCCCCTATACTGGCACTGGGAAAAGTGCTCGGGCTGAGAGCCTCTGTGGGTTGGCGCCAGGTTGGCTAGAAGCTTCAACCCTCCGATCAATCAACCTGCTTCTGTTGTTGTGGCTACTTCCACCTGGTTTTACCTCTCATGATTTTCATCAATTTCTTTTCTCTCATGTCTCATATTCATGTGAGTTATTTGAAATACTCAAATCATGATACACTACTCTTTTTTACGTAGTTATAGGTTCAAGATTTTATGATTTTTAGAAGGGAAAAAAATATATTTTCCAGTGGAGCTATCAAAGATCGAATTTTATGGATCAGAATTGATTTTTCACGAGTTTCTTGAAATTTCAATTGCTTTGCCCACAAATTGAACTCCCCTAATCTATTTCTTTTTCAGAAAAATATCACCATTTTTGGAATATCTCCGGTTTGCGATTACTTATTGCGTGAAAATTCCGAATTGAGATAACTTGCCATCGATTTATAGGGTTTCAAAAACTGATTTTCTCAAAACGGCTCATAAGGAGCTTAAAAATCGATATTTTTTTCTTGCCAAACACCATAAATCGATGGCAAATGATCTCACTTTTCAACCTCCATTCAGAATTTTTGTGCTACAAAAAAATGCAAAAAATCACTCGTGATCCATGTTTTTCCACGCAAATTTTTTCACCTTTTTCCAATCGATTCAAACGATTTTCATATTGTAAATCATGAAGTTCATAATAAAAAAAAAAATTGCTAATGGAATGTGTGATAAGTATCGCATGAATTTGCTTTGAATTCCATTCTTTTTCAATATTTATTCAGTATAAAAAAGAAGAAACGTCTCCGTGTGATATCAAAGAAATTTTACTTCTATTTCCCTACCTATCGCTTGTTGAATAATTCACAAGTTTTAAAGAATATCAAGAGGGAAATTCTACAAAAGTTTACAGTATTCAAAATTGTCTCTTGAGTCCTTTACAAATATACTCTCTAAATTTGAATCGAAATAGCTCGTTATTATTGAGAAAAGTACTAAACTGACAATTTAAATGGTAAAGACTTTAAGAAGTCATAAATCTGTTCAAGTTGACTATCAAACGATTGGGTTTTGTGATATTTTGAGAATTTTAGTTGCGTGTTGCGTTTACATTCGTGCCCTGTCACTGAATTTATAAAGGCAAGTTAACTTGACTTTATTCGATTTTCATCGTATTTCACATTGTCAGAAGAAAAGAAATGCAAATGACACACCTTTGGGGCGCCCGCCTGGCTGGCGGATCTGTCATTCAGCTCTTTCGATTCTCTGATATCAAAGCACTGACCACCTGAATCACGACGCACCTCAAATAGTGGATGTCCTAGTGAGCTAGAAATTCCCATCTACCCCTCTGGATCATTGTCTCGATTAATTTTTTTACCTAACAAGGGAAACAGCTGTTTTTTGACTTCTAAAAAAAAAAAATAATTCATTGAAATTTCCTTCTTTATTTAATACTATTGAATTTGCATATTCTTGTTCGAATTAAATGATTCTACGACGTTCGAGGAATACTGTCACACGTTCATGCTCACCTCGGGACTGCACATTGTATATATATGCATGTAAATTGTATTATGTTACTGTATCGTTTCACGGTCTCAGTATCGTATACTGATCTCGCCAGATCCCTCCTGCATGAGATTCATGATACTGGCTGTAGAAACAGAGTAGCTACGGCCCTGTTGCAGCTGAGATTATGCGAAATCCGCACCCACGTTCATGTTAATGGCGCCATGCAAAAACTCATCGACTCGTTGGCTTCTGCCAACGGCAAATGTGTACAAGTTTTCTCATGACGCCTACACATTATATACAGTTCCACAAATTCGTGTCAGTTATCGTCATGCCTCGCTGTTAGCACAGTCTTATTCACTTTTTCATGATGATACTGCTAATTTCCAAAGTTTTATCATTGCTCGAGAGTGGTTTTTTACGTAGTGAGAAATGTAGAATATTTTCTCGACATTTCATGAATTTAGTATGAACATAATCTAAATTGAGTGGTGGCTTATTGGAATTTTTCAGATAAATATCAGGAATTTGGTGCGGTAACCAGAGTATCCAGTATAGGTACGTTTCTGTGATACCTATGTTGTGCGGTGAACTTCTGAACGGTGGCTTCGTGAGTGCGGGTGCGGTACCCGCGGTACCCTGTGGTCTCCTTGGCCTTTGGATACCTGGCTGTGTGCGTGCTACGAGCCCGCGTTTACTTACGTCTCCATATTTACCACTGTTAGCTGAACTCCTTGCCGCTGGCTATCTGGAGCAACGGCATCTTGAGTGCCAATCAAACATCGAGGACATGGACCTCGTAAGACGTAATCAGCATGCGAATACTAATGGACAATCGACTGATCTAGATCTTGACTTGGATAATGACGAGAGTGCCTTCCTCGGTGAGTTTATTATTGGTGATATTTTGTATTCTGCTGCATACTTGTGAATGTTTCACATGCTTTTATAATTGGCAACCACACAAACTAGCGAGAATAACAAAAAGTTTTTTGCCTTCAGTAGTCGCTACATTGTTTCATCTTTTTTTTTTTCCTTTCTTTGCTTGAAAAGAGACAAACAAAAAGTGTAATATAGAACGAAATATCCTCATCCATAACAGCTGCAATTGACTTGATATCACTGATACCGTATCAAATTGCCAGATGACCACATTCTGCTATTTCCATTGACACTCATATAATTCTTTTTGTATTTTTTTTATTCCCCTTCGCGAAAAAATTCGACAGCTATATAAAGCATGACTCTGCAGTAATGTACATATTTTTCAAGCAATTAGCATCCGTAAATGAACGGCAAACCAACAAAGTATTTTAATTTTTAATACCGCTACTACTGGGTAAAATGAATTTATTACCTAATACCAGTGAGAGTGGAGAATTTATTTGCTGTCACGAGCCTGTCGGGATGCACGTGTAACCGTGGATGTCTGAAAATTTATTCGGAAACATTTGGAAACTCCATTCTCGAAAATAGTATTTTATTTCATTCGTTTCGATTTTCGGAAGACATCGATTAATAGTGCTAAAATACAAAATTGAATTTTATTTATCTTTGTTGGCTCATTATTTTTAGAAAAGCTCCTCGGTGAATATTGAAGAACTCTTGGTATGTACAGAATGTTATCAACAACTCTTGTTTCTAAATGTCCCGAGATTCATTAATTAGTAGTCCTACAGTAGGAGGAGTTAATTTTTTTTTATTTTTAAAAACCAGAGAGGACCACTTATTCCGGGTGCTGAAGTTGCATCAAAGTGGTCGTCATTGGGTCTTCGCTTTACTACTCGGTCTCAAATTTATTCGTTGAATGAGACAGAGTCGTACATAACGCAAAAGGAGGGGCCAAAGGAGGGTAACGGAGGCTGTCGAAAGTTGAAAACTATTCGGGCGAACGGGAAGAAACGAGCGACGAATTCTCAGTGGCGTACTTGGCACGACAAGCGAAGTGGCTGCGAGTTGAACGTGCAAGCACTACGGTACCGGGAGTAGAAAGTTCGTAAAATTAAATCGACCTACCTTTCTCTCTTGCATCTGACCTCCATCTTGCTCCATTCTCGCTCTAAGCCACCACCCGCGAAAAAAAATGCTCAAGCTACACTATTCTCCCCAAACGCTCAACGATTTCACGACGAGATATATCGACCTGGGGAGATCTCCACATAAACCAAGAGTCGGTTACCATTTGTTATCGAGCCTTGCAATAAATATTCTCCTCTCATTTGCCTTATCACAGGATCAAATTTCCATTGACAATAACGAAAAAGGAGGAGAAAAAGAAAAGAAGAGTATATTATTTGTATGGAGCAAAGTTTATCCTCTCTTTTCTTTTTCACTCCATCAAATAATACAATTTATCTCTGAATAATAATAATTTATTGCCACATCAATAATTCTACTAGCAAAGAATTCGATAAGCCCGATGGGCTGGTAAAAGGTTGGAAAATTTATTACTAATTATTTTTCACAGTGAGTCTCTCGAATTCAGCACTTGTTCTTTCCTAGTTAACTGATATATATATATATATTTTTAAATTTATTCCGAATATGCAGAGAGTATTCGCGCAGTAGGAAAAGACGTTAATGCAGAGAGTAGGAGATAGCGAGTGAAATGGCGGTAACAATTGGAATGGTGCAGAAGCAAGGGTGGTGGTATGAAGGGTAAGCGAATGAAGCGCTGAAAATGGGATATTCAGAGCTCACCCACTGTGCTATTATTTCCTGTTTGCTACGTCGGGACACGGTCTAGTTGCCTTCATCTGTTGGTCTCGTGGGTTTTGGCGATTTGTGTATTGCTACTGAGATCCAAGATTATACACAGGCTCAATGAGTTCTATGTGAATAAACGAGTTAACGGCTCTTCATCCTAGAATATGAATTGCCCTTATTAATTTTTCATTCCTATTTTCTTGGCAAATGAAATTTATAATCTGCGATTCAAAGATTTTATCAATTTTCGTTGCCATTAGCTAGTTGATTGGTAAATTGATATATACGTGGAGAAATTGAGGCATTACTCACTGGGATATTCCCGATTACGTGGAATGGAATTTTCTGGATGAGTGAAACGTGGACAATGTCTCATTTTATGAGATGAGTCACGGCAGTTATTAGTGCATTTCTCTCTGTTTTTCTGCATTGGAAATTTTTTGGACAGATATCTCGTGGTTACTTTCCTCAATCAATGCCGAAAGATATTCGGTAATAGAGAGATTCATGTTTTTTTTTCTTTTTTCGGATTGAAAGCACTCGTTAGAATGGAAATTCAATATAATGTGACTCGGAATTAGATCTTTATTAAACCAAACTAGTCGAATATAAAATCAATGGAAATATCCAATATAATTCATTGAAATTCTTAGGGGAAAAGTGAATTGACGTATTTAACATTCTTCCAGTTTTGAGTCGTGTATATACATCTGTATATATATCTATATATCTCTTTGTCGCCGTGGGCTCTTCTCGCCATCGTCCCTCAAGGCTTCGCTCAACTCTGTACGCTCTATGCCATTGCTCTCACTATTTCCCTTCCCTTCTTCATTCTCTTTCTCTTGAGAGCACTTGTGTCTTGTGTCCCGACGGATCCCAATGGATGTTCTCCCGTAGTGACGCTTGATCACTTCCGTGAGCCCCGTCGTCGGGGACCACTCGTTTTCCAGTTAAAAAAGAGAAAGAATATGAGACGAGTCGTCAAAAAGGAAGAGAAAGAGAAAGAATGCATGAATCTTCATGCAGTTGAAACACGAGAAATAAAAAAAAAATTCGACTCTGATGGTTTTGATGATTATCATTCGGATTCGGGGAAACCTCATATCTAGGGTAATTCTCATTGGTATGAGATGGTATAGGTGGAATGGGAATTTGATTTAATCACTAATAGAAATCAGAAGATCGAATTCCGATGCTCATTCGAAATCTACGATAATAGACATTTTATTCGCATTTATATACAAAGTGTTCCACCCTAAGAGCTCATGCAACTGTCCAAAGACAAATTGACCGTTAACCTGACGATAGAAAGTCCAAGTAGCAACGTATCTTAAAGACGTAGTTAATCTCTCGTTGTTAAGATTACAGAGGAAATAGTTCCTCAAACCATTACTTTTTCTTTTTTATCGGCTCCAACGTTATGCGAAGGAAGTATATTATCAAAATTCCATCGTAAATCCAGCTTGCCCCTCCTTGATCGACAAAGTCGAAAGTATTAGCTGGTAGGGGCACCTCTATTCTCGTTCCCAGATCTCCGAGAGGTAGTATACAAGACGAGAGGGAATCACGTTTGTAGCTTAAGACTCCCGACAGGTCGTTCGATCCTTCACCGAAGCTCGAGGTTAAGAAGCAATTCTCCAACGATGAATTTATGGCTGTTCAGGATTAGCGCGTTCACCTGCAATAAAAGTCACGTGGATTTTTTTCCTTCTGCCCATCTTTTTCTCTCCCTTTGACCTATCAACTTTCATCTTTTCTATTTATTTCTCTCGCTGGGCCTCTCACATCTTGTCACCATTGAGATAATTAGCGATCTAACACTAGCGCCATGAATTACATAATCATTAGAGTCATTTTATACGATGCAAGAAATGAAAAATCCATCAATATGTAATGCCTGAAATTTATTCCTTTCATTCATTCTGGTAGATAATCCTCTTCCAGTACTTCAACCCATACTTTCACCGAACTAATGGAAAAGGGAAAAGCGAGACCGGAACGTGTCGCTAACGCAATAACATTTCAATTCAGAGGACGGAAATTGCCAAAGGGCATATATATACGATCACACTGTACCCGTTCTCCTTCTCTTTTTCTCTCTCTGGAGAGGGGTGGCCAAAGCTGTCTCCTGTTGGAATTTTATTTCATTGCCGTCATATTTTGTTCTTTTGCCTTTTTTTTTCCTTTATTTTCTTTTTATTAACTCCATCTATATCTGTATTTGCTTTTGATCGCTCTTCTCATTTTTCATTGTTTCAAAAAAGAATTCGATGAAGCTCAACCATCAGGAAAAAGCTTCAATTAACGAAGAAATATATATCTATATTGTCGTTTTAGTAAAAAAGGATTGGTGAGTGCCAAAAACTCAAGAATGAAAATCAAAAAGTCGCATTTCCGCAAACCAGCTGGCAAAATTTATCTTATGACATGCTGGATATTTTTGTTTTCTATAAATTTCAATAACAAAATGACCTAACTAGCAATGCACAAGTAAAAAACTTTCATCTCGACATTTATATCTCTTTGCTTTTACTGTTTTTCAATACAGGAAAGAATTGATAAAGCTCGTGCGGTCATTTCTTTTTAAGATTTTTTAATGTAGGGTCGAGTGAAGGGAAATTAATATTAGAATTTCGTAAATGACTTTTTCATATTTTTTAAAAATTCTTTTTTTTTTCAAGGTTTGAAGGCGTATCCCTTTCCATTTATGAAAGAATTCACTTTTTTTAATATATTTCCGGTTCCATTGGTCGTAGTGTAAAAATTCCGAATAGACATGAAAGGTGAGATCATTTGCTATCGATTTATGGGTGTTTCAATTTGAAAATATAGATTTTTAAGGTATTTATAGACACTATTGTGAAAATCAGTTTTTGTCCCATAATGTTCAAAACGTGCCTAATTTTAAGGTAAATTTCAACTAGGAAAATTCGATGCAACTCGCCTATTTTGCCGTTGAGTTTTTCAGTTTTGTGGACTGTATAATGATCAGCTGTTTGATGATTATAAGGAGTTTAAGTGGCTTTTCTCGAAGATATTTGACACGTGGTTTATCAAGAATATACTCTTTAATAAATAACGTGACTAGATACAAATACTAAATGATAATTTGCCTGCACTGACTTTAGATAATGTCTATTTGATAATTCCCTCATTGTAACTCGCACAATTCTTAATACCGGTTGTAGGTCGTTATTAATGAGTTTGTTAATGATTGACTCTCGATAACTGACTCTCATCTCTAAACAAAACCCGTTAAACAATTGCACATTGTTTAATGCCACGCGTCTATCGACTCGGCGTCGGTTCCGGAGATTTTATTGGTGAAGGCGTGAAATTTTTTTGTGTAACACTTGAAGATGTTTATGAGCCCTTAGTTTTTGGAATTTGCGGGAGATGACCGAAGGGGGGTGTTAGAATTTTTTTTCACCGTCACACCATAGATTTCCGAATTTTATTCGTTATAAGTCCCCCCGAACTGAGGGCTCGTACACACCTTAAGGTATCACATAAAAAAATTTCACGCCTTAATTCGCCATAGAGGAGAAGATATAGCTTATGAAATTGCAAAATCTATGGTGTGACGGTGGACAAAAATTCTAACACCCCCCCCTCCTTGTAACCTCCCCTGAATTTCTGAAACCAAGGGCTCCCAAATGCTCTCAGGTATTACACAAAAAAATTTTATGCCTCTGTTCGCCATATCGCCAAAGTTATTGAATATTATCTCTTAAATATGGATAAATCGTAGCTGTCATAAGGCCCAAATTCCTGAGCATGTTTTCGACCATGGCTTCAGCGACATGTGTATGTATGAGGCCCGAAGTAAGGCTGGCACCGATGAAAAAATTGTTTCATCAGCGGGGAATCGAACCCACGGCGTGGCGAGAGACCCGGGATTAGAAGAGTTGGCCTCAGCCAACTGCGCCACGCATCCAGCTTCCGTTTGTGTGTTGTTCTTTCAGTTTATGTAGCACGTGTGCCACTACATTCCCCTTCGAAACTTGACCAAAAAAATTGGATTTCTCAAAAATTCAAGAGAATCATTTCTGACACATGATTTTCACCGTAAATTTCCTCAGCTTTCCAATGGAATGGCGAAAAAAATCTATCTCTAATATTTCTATTACTGTCAAGAGTTTTTCACAATAGACACATTAAAAACTCAACTATATCCATTTCACCCCTCATGTCTGTTTTGCTCTACCTTCCCCTAAACAAGTAGTTCCCCATTGGATGCATTATTCATTATTTCTTCCTTGCAGTAAAAATCAGTAAGAACGAAAAGACGTAAGTGCAGGAGATACCGCTCTCTGTTAGTAATTTGTGGCCCTCACGATCATTTATTATTTATTATTTTTTTCTTTGATTCATGCAAAGAAAGCTCATAAGATATCGATTGGAGTAAAAAAAATATATGACTCTTTGTTATCTGCTACATGAAAAAATTGAAAAAATGAGCGCTCGCGAACATTTGTTACTAAGGCAACGATATGTGAAATGTTCTTACTGTCACTCGGCTCTTTCCCTGGGAAAATCATTGTTTACAACTCGTTATGTAACATGTGGTTGTACTCACGCTGGAAATAATGTAGTACTCTCAGTGGATTGAATCACGTACTGTCATTCCGAATAATCTGAAATTTCCAATTTCACCTATCTCCATTAAATCCCCAAATCTACATCTAAATTCTAAAGCAATTAATGAATTATTGTCTCAGATCCATCAATCTGTGTTTATTTGAAATATACCAGTGTAATTTAAAGGTAATATTGTCTGAATTCCATGGAGCAAATACGTTTATTGGGGCAGGGTTTGAGTGTTTCAGTGATTATGTATAACGGTGATTCTAGATAATAAATGATATACAATGAGTAGAGTGTATCATTTCAGACACTTTTGTTGAATTTAATGCAGGAAAAGCACATGATATTGTCTTGCTCGGCTGTTAGGCACGATTACTCCTTTCTTTTCTCGAATGAAATTGTCTTTTTTCATTCTTAAACCTTGATAAATGAAATTTCAATTGATGTAATATCTGATCCTCCAGAGGATGAAATGTAATGATTCAATCAACTTCTTCGACTCTGTTCCTTTGGTCTTCTAGATACAGGAGAGAAGCGCATTCCCCTTTTGTCACTTTGCTTCTGCTGTTCTTCTGGGTTCTCCTTTTGATATTCGTCGTCCCATACCCATCAAATCTAGGGGTTTGATTTTTATTTCTTCCTCACACTTTTCACCAGAAAATCCGATACCATGGTGAATCGACTCACAGAGAAAGTCTTTTGACCCAGGCATTCATTTTAGATTGGAAAGGGAAGCCCAGAGGGAAGAGCATAAAATCTTGCACGCGATACTGAGAAAATGAAGGAATCTTTGCACGAACTGTTATACTTGGACTAATGATAAAAACAGATTTTCTCTTGTTTCATTGAAAAAGTATTTTCCCTTTTTTTTTAATCACTCAATATTCATGAGTTCATATGGAATCAACTATGCACATGGTATGGAAGGAAAAACTCGATATAGGTATATGGCTGACAAGTGAATATGGTCCGAGAATTGGTTCCATGTAAGTGTCCAAACCACGCACAAGTCCACACCCCCAGACTGATTCATAGAGGTCATTAGGCCCAACTCTATTCCACTTGCTCAGCCATTCAACCTGCAAGCTCATATAACTGCACATCATATATTCGTTTAGCATTTCATGCTCTCTGCTTATGATTCTCGTTTCATTTCATTCCGTTTGTTCTCTTTTTGTTCATGGAGTTTTTTTTTATCGTCCAGCAGTCTCCCTTGAGGACTATAAATTTAGCGTGTCGTTTCAGCACTGTACAATCGAATTATTATCCACGATATTCTACCTAGCTTCTGCATTATTCTCTTTTGTTTTCATTTCATTGTGGCTCACCATTCATTTGACAGATTTTTCACTCGACAATATTTCTCCACCGTGAGAAGTAGAATTTCAGACAATTAATTTGAATAACAATTAAAATGACAATTTAATCTCGAAATTTTGAGACTCTTAAGAAATATCGATTTTTTCTGTGCGATACATGGTATTATATCGTTGCCTCATTAAAAAAAAATGTTTAGGGCAAGGTGGAGCAAAACAGACATGAGGGGTAAAATTGATACGGTTCAGTTTCTGATGTCTATATTGTGAAAAACTCTTGAAATTGATAGAAACATGGGAGATAAATTTATTCTCGCTATTCCATTGAAAAGCTGATGAGATTTGCGGTGGAAATCATGTATCAGAAATGATTTTTTTGTATTTTTTAGAAATTAATTATTTTTAGTCAAGGTTTGAAGGGGTATTCCGTTCCATTTTTGAAAAACTTTTTTCAACATGTCTCTTGTTCTATTGGTCGTAGCGTAAATATTCCGAATGGAGATTCAAGGTGATTTGCCATCGATTTATGGCGTTTTTAATTGAAAAATATCCATTTTTAAGATGGTTATGGGGTAAAAAATGATTTCCACATGAGTGTCCCTGAATACTTTAAAAATTGATATTTTTGAAATAAAAACCCCATAAATCGATGGCAAATCACCTTGAATCTCCATTCGGACTTTTAACGCTACGACCAATAGAACAAGAGACATGTTGAAAAAAGTTTTTCAAAAATGGGAAATACCCTCTCAAACCTTGACCAAAAACTATTTTTAAAAAATACAAAAAAATCTACTATTGCAACGATATCCATATTTTTTCATATTCATCAAGAAACATGTTTATTTCTCAACCCTGTTAAACATGTCTCTTAGTATCTATCTTTCTCTCCGCTACATGTTCTCAATAAAATCAATCAAAATCAATCTAATATAATTGGATTTAGTTTCGAGGGGCCCTTGCTAAGGGAATTGTGGAGAGGACTATTGGCAGATAAAAAAATCAAGTGAAATACCATTAGAATGAGATGCCGTGATGAGACTAGGGATGCATCAACAGTTTTCAGTAATTAATTCCTGCAAAATCGATTGAGCTCTGTAGGTGACACGGTAGTCACTGGTGGTGGTGCTTTTACAATGGCAACCTTCCATGTTCCTCTCAACTCTGCAGAGGACATGACGTTACACTTCTACCTACATGAAATCTCGATTCTGTGAGCAGAGAGAGAGGCAGTCATGATAACTAAACTCGAGGGCACCAGAATGGATTACAAAATAAAATTTACCATTGGTGTAATTAGCGCTGATTATTGTTTTTAATTATCCGAAAATTTGACTAGTCTTTTTCCATGTGAGCATGGAAATAATTATTCGCTTGTCTCCCTCACATGACACTCGGATTCCATGTCTCATGAATTTTTCGATGCACCATGGGACACTCGATAATGGCATGATGGTAAAAAAAAATATTTTACAACACGCCGATAAGGATAAGATAGAAGCTTTTTATTGACGGAAAAAGAGAAGGAATTTAATCTTTATTGGGCGAGTCGTTTGCTATCCGCTATTCTTTGATGTCAAAGCTATCTTGTGGGTTGAGGAGAAAAATATGATAGAAAAGAAAATGTATCAGATCTTTATTAATAGAGAAATCGATCGACCAGTTTGATATCTTTGCAGTGGTAGATAATTCAGTCCAGCAATAACCCTCTCATCTATAAAACTAGTTTTCCTCTTCTATTGAGATTTGTTACCATCTCTTCATATCGATTTTTCTGATAAAGCTCAGACCATTCTCAATGAGGATAGTTAACAGGACATTTCCCAACGAGAGATTTGCATTTTATGAGGAGCAGTTGTGCCCTTTTGCTGCAATATTATGCAGCGGGAGAATTTCATTTCCCAGAGGATTTTCGTGTAGCACGCTCACAGAAGCGGCTGCACGTTGGAAAACGGCATAGCAGAAGTGATCTCTTTGCTTTGAAAAATCCCGATCATTCTTGATGAAAATAATTCCAACGAGTTATTCCGTTTTTTTATTTTTTTCAATTTCACTTATATTCTCCTGTTCAACCTTCCTAATTTCAAAGATTCATCTCAAAATTCTTCAAAAGAAATTGCGAAAAAGAAAGTATCTGGTGTAGAACGGTAAATTTTTCACAATTTCCAAGAAATGGTAATTCATCATGTTAATTCCTAATGCGGAGGTGAACTAAACTTCACCGTATCCCTCAATTTCACCTCAATACTGATGCTCTGGAGGGATTTGATATTAAAAAGCACTGCAGTAGTAGTTGTTGAAACTGATCGGACACCAGTAGTTTATGACTGCATTTGAGAAAGTATAGCTCTGAAAATAATTTTTGGAGACTGAGAACCTCTGGATGACGCAGTCAGTACGCTACTGATTGGTCTGTGAAATGATCACGTGGCTTCAAGACACCCTCTAGCGGGGTAGAGCTGTGATGCGAAAGACAAGGACAACAGGCATTGACTGTGTATGACAAAAAGATGGTGAGACCAGTTGAAATTGCAATGTGGGAGAGAGAGAGAGAGAGAGAGAGAGAGAGAGAGAGAGAGAGAGAGAGAGAGAGAGAGAGAGAGAGAGAGAGAGAGAGAGAGAGAGAGAGAGAGAGAGAGAGAGAGAGAGAGAGAGAGAGAGAGAGAGAGAGAGAGAGAGAGAGAGAGAGAGAGAGAGAGAAAGAGAGAGAGAGAGAGAAAGACATGTTATGAGGGAGGGGGGTGGCAGTAACCAAGTGGGATGAACGATGAGGGGTAAAAAGCGTTATACGGAAGAGGAAGGGAACGAATGTGGTCATCAAAGTGCAACATGGAGCAAGAGAGATAGAAGTGCGCATAGGTATTAGATTGTGTATTTGTGCGCGTGTTGGAGGAAGACAGCTGTAGAATGTACTGGGGTTGAAGGGAGAGGGCGCCCATGTACCTCGGCAGTCACTGCGACGTTCGCGACGCCCCAACGTCTATCGGAGTTTTATTGGTCCGTTTTCTTCGCGAAACATTCACCACGTATTTGTAATACTTCGTACATTCTTTTATTATACATATTTTCACGATTTTTCTATTACGCTGTGAGGATTTTTGTCTGGCGATGATTGAGCTGCAACAGGAAGCGTGTTGATTTACATGTGCAATGCAATTAATCTTTCAATTAATTTTATTTCACGTGTTCATAGATCATTAATATTGAATCAATCCATTGTATCACATGGAATTTATTGAATGCATGGTAGCGATAATTGAATATCGAAAGTGGGCCATGTCATTAGAGTGAAAACTAATTAGTATTTTACTTGGTTAATCGACATGATAAGTATGATTCTCGGTACATTCGGAAAAATGATTGGCGTTCGTTAATTATGAGTTGAATTAAAGTGTATCAGAGTGCTTATTTTCGGTGAAAAGGGGAACTGAATTATGAGTTCATTTAACTGATAAAATAAAGAGCTTATTTGGAGCAGCTCTACTGGTGGAGGAGGAGGGGAGGGGGGGTCAGAAAGCTTGGTACGTGACACACGTACGTTACTTTTTTCTTTTGTTCTTTTTTTTGCTTCAATTTTTTTTTTGTTATTTTTTTCTCAACCCAAGTGCAAAGGGTCTCAAGCTTGAACGGTGGCACCATGGTTCTGCACGGGACAAGCCGTAAGTTCATTTTATATTTTTTGCTGTTCAATACCTCCTCCATTATCCTCATCATGCCCATCTATCCACTCATATTAAATATTTATTTATTTATCCGTTCATTTATTCTTCCTGTCTCATGACAATGGTGCGACATGATCTAACTCAAATTTTAACTGATGGGGAAATTCTATTCGACATAGTTCATGTTCTTTTAACTTGTTTCCTTTTATAGCTTGGATACGACCATGACCAGGCTCACGGATACAATCGCAATAATGAAAGACATGTCGCGTGACAAGACGCGCGTCTCTGACCTTCTCAGTTCTTTCGATATGCACGCGATAATAATATTCTCTTGGATCGAGATGGTTCAAATTTTTTCATGTGCTTCAATTCTTTCATTCATGTTTCCTTTTCTCGAAAATTCGAATACCTGAAGGACCATGATCAACTCACGAGTTGCAGTAGAATCACACTTGATGAGGTACAATTATTGAAAATGGATAGAAAAGCAAAGGTCAACATGTGTATAAAACTACTACTGTACATGGAGGAAACATGTTGGGGATAGAATCTCGTGAATTGACATGCTCAATAGATCAGCTCAATTTTTATCCGTCTCAATGCATTAGCTAATTGTTGCAGCAATAAACGTAATTTGTTCAATTTGTCCAATGGACTTTATGTAACTTTGACGCTCCACTCATGGTCTAGTTTCATTTATCGGATGACTTGTCCCTGTGATTTTACCTTTCAATTTATGAAATTATTCTTCACTCCCTGAAACACAATTAATTTGTTTACTCTTACTCCCTGGTCTATTCATAACATGCAGTGTTTTCTGGATGAAATCATGCTGCCCTTCTATTATAATACTTTTCAAATGTCATAATTTTTTTCTTCAAAATTTCAATTCTCATGGGAAACGACTCAAAATTGTCTGATACCTCGAGAAATCATAACTAGAAAAAAATTAGACATGCATGTCTGTCTGTATAGCCCAGCGACCCGCTATTACTCGAGAACGGAGAGAGATAAAAATCTGAAATTTTGGCAACATGTCAGTTTTGATCAAGTGAATGCTCCATAAAAATTTCGGGGAAATCAGCGAAACAGTTTCTGAGATATAGCAATTTTGTTAAAATGGTTTTTTCACAATTTTGAAAGGATACCCAAAAGAGAACATGAAAAGTGAAAAAGTGATTTTTCATGTAAAATTTAGCATGATTTGGAAATAATTGAATTGATCAAATCCCAATTATTGGATCCTATATTTGGTTTATTCATGTAATATGCAATTAATTAAAATTTCTTTCAAGCGACATGATAAAAAAAATTCAGGGAGAAGCATGCTGCTAACTCTTTAGCAGAAATTGAAAGGATAACGCAGAAGAAATAGCGACTAATGCTGCAATGGATGCCTGCTTGTTTTTCTCTCAAATAATTGTCCAAGTTACAAATTGAAGAGCATGGTGGAAATTTGAATTGAACATGTTACTCATTCATTTTTAAATTGAAAAAAAGAATGAATCATGATAGCTTTAAAAATGACTTTTCACCCTATAGAATAGCAATTCTCATCATTTTTAATGAGACACCATGGCAATTGTCCTAAAGGAGCAAGACGTTGCAGTTTGCATTGAGCAGCAAGTCAGCCTATTTCATGTGAATTGATATCATTTTCAAGCAGTAAAATAATACGGTCTACTAGCCTTTTTAAATTCACGTGGGACGCATATAAATGTTCCAAGTTCCACACATAACGATATTACAATGGTAGCCCAGTAGGATCGCGTGTTATCGCAAGCTAACACGGCCTAATCCTTCGAAAATCCTATCTCGATTATCGCATACCATATTCTCGGCATCAAGTGATCGATAAACAATTATCGTGGTTTATTCACGCCAAGAGAGCACGCTTTCACAATATATAACATGTTATGTTTGATGTGACTTGGTTTTTTTCATGCCGGTTTAATTCCAATCATTGATTAGACATGTAAATTTTTACCAGTAGATTATAATTACCTTGACAATCAACTTGCAAGTTATCATGCTCCATTTTTCGTTTTGATAATGAAATGCAATTACGCGCTGGAGAAGAGCATGTACTTGATCATCTTGCTCGCAAGTTTGGAAGAATTTGATACGAGAAAATACCTTGCACTTGACAAAGATTATAAGACAGCATGCTCTTCCATCTGCGAGTGGAAAAGGAAGCCATGTAACTACTCTGTAGCTTTCATAGCTGAGAGTAATAATAAGTGTTTCACATGACTATCCATCTCGAGTAGCACGCTTGGTTGGATTTTCTATAAACTTGCTGAACCATTCACCAATTTTATTCACGTACTCGTATCAACACATGCACACAGGATCCAATTATAGAACTTGTATGAGTCAAGCGTCTCATGATAAGGATGACTATTAGTTTCCAAGTGTCTTTCTAGCGTGATATCTATAGCGTGTGTAGTCTTTTTTCCGGATATCCTGTTTTTTTCCGGGAGAGAAATATATGTCGTGATAAATTCTTCCATATTACATTTTCAACATGATGCTCTTTAGTTCGAGAAAATATAAATGAGGAAAATTTGTTTCATAAGAGTTATCAATGTATGATAAGCTGCATAAATGAAAGAACATGGAGCATATATTTTTACACGCATGTCTCTCGACGTTTTCAATAGAGGCTCCAGAATTTTTCGGTCTCTCGAGCCCCAAGTTGAACTCTGAATTACTAGTAGACTCGATAGATATAGCCATATCATATGTATGCTTATATATGACTTGCTCGTCTTCTTGGAGGACGGCTAAAGTACAGTCTCGTCTCTACTCCTTTTTGGTTATATTCCCTGAAAGGGGCAAGTACCAGTACAGTCTGGTGTCGTGTTGGCTTTCAACCTGTTATGAAACGTCACACAAACTCCTTTTACCCTATAGCAAACCGCCAACACACATGTCTATAAACTCACACGTCTATGGCCTCAACTACGATTCCCAAAAGTCCATACTACCTCACAGGTAGAAATTCATATGTGCATACAAGTATAACTGAGTAAGAGTTATGAAATAATTTTATACGATTGCGATATAGGGAAAAGTGAGGTAAAATGGGAATTCTTTTGAAACGGTTTGAGATGAATTTTTTTTTATGAGTCCATTAGAAAGCTCGGAAAATTTCTGGTCAAAATCATGTGTCAAACTTTTCTTCATTCATTCAACAAAAATTTGAATTTTTTGGGTATCAATTATAGGGTCCCTTTCTATTTTCAATTTTTTTTTTCACTTGTTTCAAGATATTTTGGGCTCTATGGGTCATAACAATTTAGGGTCGATCTCTAGAAATCCTTCTGGTCAAGGTTCGAGAGATCGTCCCTCTCCATTTTTTAAAAAAATTACTCCTTCAATTTTTACATAGGTAAAATTACGTCATTTTGTTATTGGAATTTATAGAGAAAACGAAATATCCAAAGTGTCATAAAATAAATTTTGGCAATGGTTTGAGGAGACTTTTTGATTTTCATTCTTGAGTTTTTGTGCGACCATTTTTTACTAAGGCGACAACGTGTTTTGAAAAAAAAATAAAGTATTTATTTTTAAGGAATTTATTCGTACCTTTGTGAAAAACAGTTTTTGGACTGTAAATGCTTGAAAAAACGATCGTGTTTCCTTCAAAGCTACATAAATCGATGGCACCTGATCTCACCTTTCATTTGACAGTCGCTTCGGCCATTAGAACTAGAGATATCCGCGAAAAAGTGAAAATTATCAATTTGGCAAAGGGTCAGACCTTGATTTTTTTGCTAAAAATGTCGAATTTACCAAAAAATTATTAAAAATAAATTTCAACCTATGGTTTCTAATGCTAATTTCCTCAGTTTTTCAATAGATTCATTCGAAACAACCTATTGCGAGTATTCTCACTGAAGATTTGCCATGATTTTCATAATATAAAACATCACCAGTAAAATGTATTCTTTTGACTTCACCCCTTCCACTATATCGAAGTGAAATATCGGTTTTTATTTCTTCAATATCGAAAAGAGAATTTCCCTTCAGAATTCTGTAAAATGGGTTCACCAATATGTCTCCCTGTAGACGTAAAAATCTGATACATGTTTACCCTGTATGACGCATGTTATATAAACTCTCGAAGGTTGCAATCAGTCTACCGCTGGAGACATTATCGGTTTCACATCAAAAGCTGTCTTTTATTGCTGTCCCCTGGGTGTCCCATATTCTATTCTTCACTTGCACATGAGTTTCTTCTTTTCTCCTACAAATATATATATATCATATTTCCATATTTCAAACCTCTTCCACATGCCTTCACACTAGTCCAATGGGGTTGGAAAATTGCCATATCGCTTTAACTTGAAGCTTTTGAAATACTTTTCCTGAATCGTTTTCGATAGTATGAAATGGTAGATGTGAGAAGCAAATCTTCAAAATTGTCAATGATACTTTTTTGCAGAAACAAAAAAAATACCGAAGACACAGTGAAAGAACCAATGTACTAATAAAGGTGTTTTGCTTTCGAAAATTCAATTTAACATCTGGTTAGAAAGTAAAAACACATCAGCAGAGAAGAAAATTCTTCTCTGCTATCACGAATGGTGGAGGAACAATTTTGTGAATTAATAGACCTCCTAACGGGGTCTTGTCTTCTCATGCATAATACATGCAGTGCGAAGAGCAATATGTCGTGCTCCTCCTCTCAAACTGTCCCTTCATCTTGTTCCATTCTCCTCTACTTCCCCTTGTAATTTCTTTTTTCCCCCGGTCTTGTCCTAGCCCTCCTGACCAACCATTATCTAAAGAGTGCTTCATTTCACTGAGGCCACATGCTCAGCCATGGTCACTTGCACCATGTTCGTTCACTGGTACATTAAAGTGAAGAAATAGCCCACTTTGGTTATCTAATGGGAGAAGCGTGACTCATGTCCCACCGAGCTTATTACTCTTTCTTTGAAAAAAGTTATTAATTCATTCGGCCAGATATTTATTTCGAACATGAAATACAGGCTACATGTGCTTCCAAAGTGGTCCGTTCTTCTCCAAGTGTTGGTTCGAGAATTTATAGCAAATTGTTTTATCCACGTCCCCACTGTGCCACCTGGTGCACAAAATATACGTGGAATATTAGCCTCGAAGGTGTTTGAGGTCTCCAAGAAGAAAAGCCGATTTTTTAGGTGAAACGAGAGGCGATATTGCATCAAGCTACCAAAGAACTGGAGAATGAAGCAAAGAGGATAAATGGATAGGAAGCTATAAAAAAACACGAAGGCATCCACAAAGTAATGAATGAGAAGATGAAAAACTCTCCAAGTTGTATCTTTTCTTGCTTGAGGACCGAGTTTGCAATACATCAAAAATCGGTGGATTTCCATCGAACAGCAACACGTCAAATGAATTAAAATTATTGAACATGTGAGAAAGAGAGAGGATGAAATATGTACAAATGTAGCGCACATATAAAGTTTACTGAGAGAGTAAAGAGAGCTTTCAGTATACGTTCCTAGTTCTTATTCCACTGGGGGAACAAGCTCGAGAAGTTTTCACCAAGAGAAACTGTTGAGAAACGAAAAGTAAAAGATATAGAAAATATCTTGCAGGACTACCAAGAAAATTGAAAGATGAATGATAAATGGGTAGGCTGAATTATACTTGCGTTGAGTCCATCTCAGTGAGATATGGAGACATGCTTTTAAATATATCATGGATTTAATCTCGGCGAGTTGTACTTTCGTTGATGAACTAGAAAAAAAAACATGAATTCATACTAAAGGCCTGTAGTAGATTAGGGTGTGAATGCAAACTTGCGAATGATTTTGTCGTTAGCCTTTGGCTGACAATAGAGAAAGAGAGAGTAACAAATAGAGAATGCCAAGGTCCAAGCATTCATGGAGCATGTTGGTAGAGAAATTTGAGAATTACGCGGCCGAAATGGAAACTAGTGCGAGTATCACGCCTTGGAATACCTTCCGGGGATCGAGAGAGCATGCCAGAATATTAATGGAACTTCTGAATCCCATTCGCTACATGATAACGTTTCCCTGTTACCAGTGTTCTCCTCATTTTCCCACAAGCTTCATCTTTCAATGCTATTTTTCTGATGATTTTTTCTACGAATTACCAATTTCAAACATGCGTTGAATATCGTGTTCATCGCAAGATAAAAGCCATGGTGAATGCATTCATTATAAATCTAATACGCATCATGTCCGTAGTTCGCATTGATTCATTACAATGCTCGTTTTTTTATCGCATCGCCTGTAGGGCTTCCGCCTAGGATAATATAACAAACAACCCCCATGCACATTGGCGGGGATCGATATGAAACAATTTACATATTCGTTTGCTACTTATTCTCGTTTTAATGAAAAATCTGATATTCCCAATAAACCCATCATCAAACTCATTTCTTTTTTAATTTAATTCTACAGTCAATACATGCCAAAAAAAATTGGATCCACAGGAATTATTGTTGGAAAAAAAAATGTATCTGTATTAATCGTTGACTGTATTTAACCAGCATGTCATATAAAAGTCATCTTCTTCATTCCCCTTCGTTCCAATGAATTCTTTACTTTGTCTAGGGAAACGGCCACTTGTGCCTAGTAGAATCAATAGTTGAAATATATTGCTCACGTATACGGAGTCATTCACACAGTCCTGTATATTTTTTTTCATACTCTAGTATCTTGACGGCTGTAGTTATTCTTCGTCTATCGGCTCTGTGTTATATACATATACTTTTCCCTATTCTTCCAATAGTATTTTATTCCTGGTACTTGCTCGGAAAAACCACCAATGCAAATGAAATTACAATTTCGTTTTATGTACTTGCTGCACACAAGTTTCGTAGAGTACCGTGTGATCGACATTATCACGTTATTTCACCTCTCATCCTACTACCACGTACAATTCTTTCTCTCTCTCTCTCTTTTTATTTTCTTCACCCTCACTCACAACCACGAGTTATACGTGCCACATCACGCAGAAACACGTATTTGCTCTTTGGCACTCGCCACCAGAGTTCTATATACTTCAACTTTCCATGTATTTGTGTGTCCGTGAAAACGTGGACGGGGCACACCCATATTGAATCGATTCTTTTTGAAAACAAAAAAGAAAATGTGAAATATACATGTATTTATATTGGAGGAAGTATATTGCAGCTCGAGCTCAAATAATTTGCCCTCGGTTCACTCGATTGAATGCATAGAGAGAAAAAAAACACACAAGAGCCACAATTGAGCCTATAAAATAAGAACTGCAGTCATAAACGGTTTATTGGAGTATTATATTGGTAAAAATGAAGGTGACGCTGTGTTCTTTTTTTCTATTTTTTCCACTTCTATATTTTATATTGAATAATTGATTCTTTTGGAAAAAGCCATATTATGCAATGAAATTCTGTGTATCGAGTGATTCTTAAATCATAGACAGATGACTCTTGTAGATATCCATCAAGTAACACTTGTATAATTAAATTGAATATAATGGTGGTGAAACCCCTTTGTTTCCATTTGTGTAAATATCCATGTTTGAAGAAAAGTTGAGTAGTACATAGTTAGCGATTAATTACTGAATTCTGGGGGTACACCATATCTTCGCCTCAGTAACAAATGGTCGTAAGCACCATTTTTCCAATGTTTTTATATTGCAAATGACAAAAAGTCGTACCTTTTTTTCCACCCCAATCGATATCTTATGGGCTTTTCTGGCATGAATTAATGAAAAAAATTAGAAATAACAAACGGCCGCAAGTGCCACAAATTATTAACAGAGAGTCACGTCTCCAAGCATTCACGTCTTTTTGTTTTTACTGAAAGGAACAAATAGATGCTACTTGCTTAGGGGAAGGTGAGGCAAAACAGACATGAGGGATAAAATAGATACAGTTGAGTTTCTGATGTCCATTGGAAAGCTGAGGAACTTTGCGGTGGAAATCATATGTCAGAAATAATATTTTTGTATTTTTTAGAAATTCATTTTTTTTATCAAGGTTTGACGGATCACCCTTCTCCAGTTTTGAAAATTCACTTTTTTCAACATATCTCTGGTTCTATTAGTCGCAGCATAAAAATTCCGAATGGAGATGAAAGGTGATTTGCCATCGATTAATGGGGTTTCAACCGGGGTGTAAACCGATTTTCAGAATAGTGTCCATAAATACATTAAAAATCGATATTTTTAAATTGAAAACTCCATAGATCGATGGCAAATCACCTTTCATCTCTATTCAGAATTTTTACGCTACGATCAATAGAACGGAAGATATGCTGAAAAAAGTGCATTTTTTCAAAAATAGAAAGGGATGATCTCTCAAACTTGACCAAAAGGATTTTTAAAAAATCCAAAAAAATCTGACACATATAGTTTCCACTGCAAATTTTGTCAGCTTTTCAATGAAATGATCAGAAAAATCTATTTTTTTTTATCCTAATGTCCATTCTCCTTCACTTTCTCCAATATTAAAAAATCTTGAAAACAAATAGACGCAAGAGCGTTATTAATTTTTCCCTGTATTAAAAAACAGTAAAAGCGAAGATACCCGTAAATGTGGAGATGAGGATTTTCGACTTTGACATTGGTAGCTAAGTCATTCAGCTATTGGAATTTATAGAAAAAAAAATATCCCGCATGGTATAAAATAAATTCTGCCAGTATTTTACAGAGACACTTTGATTTTCATTCTTGAATTTTTGTGCACTCGTGACCATTTATTACTAAGGCATCGATATTATCAAATTCTGTTGGAAGGAGGAGTATGACTAATCTGAAGATTCTGTGCTGAATACTATGCGTTCCTCCATTTCCCCATCTCTCCCGACTACTAAACCCCTATTATAGTCAAAGGAATTTGGACCGTCCACCTCTGCATTCGAATACTCATCATTGTCGCCCGGAATTGTGGAAATTGCCAAGCGTACTAGTGCGGTCGCGTATCTCTTTAGCAACAACGCCACCGAGTCAGAGAGTTCTACACTTTACACTAGGGACACTGAATCCATTATATTCCCGAAAACATTGTTATGGCTAACCTCTCCTCAGTTGATCCTGGAGACAATGCTTCAGTCAGACTATCTCCTCGGATGTTGTCACTGGAATTCCACTATTTGGCCAATTTCCAAGTAATTATTTCATAGATAGCATTATATCAACAATCAATCACATAGAATTCTCATTACATTGAATGTGACACTTTAATTTATTTCGCTTTCTTCTTCATATCCCCTTCTCATTGCAGCACCACAAGCTCACCCACAGGGCTCATTATCTAACGCTATTAACAGCATCTAACTAGGCTTGTGTCTTATTCCCATATTATGACTGGTGGATAGGGGAAACTTTGTTAGTCAATCCAGACTTTTGCTGCTCACCTTCAATGTTTCAGTGTCCCAGGGTCACGATTAACCCAACACTGCATAATGTGAGATTGCGACGCAATCCTCTGGGACTCTTCCGTATAATTCCGCCGTGTTGATAGAACCACCACGTAATGATAATGACGTTGAACATTTAGCCCCAATGTGCAATCATGTGAGAGTTTACAAATTAAAATGTGAAAAGATTTTGGTGATCTCAAAGCACATGACAATGAGCTCAGCAATCGCCCTTATTCACCGTATTTGAAAATTTTTTTCCGCTTTCTAGGAAAAAGGAATCAGCATGGTATTCTACATGTTATGATTATTCTTGTTTACTCAATTATTTTGTTATGAGCATGGTAGGAAACATGAGAGTTTCGAAGGGATATAGAATATTTAAAACGGGAATAACACACAAACACATAACAAGATTATCCCGGCGAGCGTGGATTAAGGTGTGAATGTAGAGCCTGGTATTAGCTAGCTTTGATGGGGAAAAAAAAGAAAAGACGAGGGGAGGGTATCGAGAGGGGAAGCAATGTTCCACTTGAAGCCCTCCAACACAGCCATGGTCCCTGATATGCATGACCGTTGATCTCGTTACTGTTAGCCACGAACGAAATTGACAGCACAATTGAAACCGCATTGACTTGAAGCTCCTGAAAATTTTTTTTTCACCTCCTCCCTGATTTCTTTTGTTTATTGTTACGAGAGTGAGAGATCTGTAGGATCGATAATTGCAGCAAAGCTTCGTTTGGCAGCTTTCAAACTGGAAATTTTATAAAGCACAACCCTGTGTGGTTATTGTCTTCAGTTTTGCATTCTCCTGATTTTCTCCCTTTTTTCAGAACAAAAAAATGTCTCTGCCATAAGCATTATAGATTACACTGGGAGTTGTTTTTTTTCCTTTGCACCACACAAATATTCTTCGCTCAAATTCATCTCCAAAATGTTGAAAGAAAACGTTACATGTCAATTAATTGAATGAAATTGGTAAATTACATTCTGCATGGATCTCACTCATTCTGTTTTCGTTACTGCGGAATCATGTTTTGGTCTCACCGTATTGACTCGTAATTTCCTCAATAATCCCGTTCATCTCGTCCTTAATAATAGATCTGAATCAAACTGTCTTGGCTTTGTAAGTAATGAATCGAAGACAAATTACAAGGGAATTGGCTTCCGTGCTTCAATAGCAAAAAGATCCCTCTCTCTCTCTCTCACTCCTCTTTTGTCTAAATTTTACTCAAGATTCGCAACCATAATATCTAACTTGTGGCAAATTTTGATGAATTTAATCCCGATATTCTACGAGTTACTAATTTTTTGTGCTTTTTTCCAAAAACTCGGTGTTGCTACCATAGCTCGATGAATAATTGACTTAAAGACTTCAAATTTTTTCTGTATATGCCGTTTCTGATAAAGATGGTTGGGATTGGATCTGAGGCATATCGGCTGAACGGTTCTCAAGATATTTTGAATTGAAATTTTTCCGAAAATAGGCTGTATCTTCCAAACTACTCATATGATTTCATCGGTACAGAGCTCAAAAGATTCGTCTTCATGAGCTGAACCAACCCTCAATTTTTCAAATTTCTAGATCAAGTTCTCCGCTTATTACATTAAAAAATGTATTTTTTCTCAATATTTCCAAAAAAAACTTAAAAAAATGCAATTTTTCTCGATTTTCTTGAATAGACACCTCTATTTTTTATTTGGTTTTCTGAAAGAACACAATATTCTCTTTTAAATAAGCCCCTACTCACCTTTGTAGGACAATCAGAAACTGTACCCAAAAGAGACCCTTAAAAGTGAAAAAGTGATTTTTTATGTAAAATTTAGTATAATTTCAAAATAATTGAATTGAATGAATCCCAATCATTTTATCTTATATTTTAATTCATGATAACACGAAAAGAAAAAGAAAAAATGGAGAAAATTCACAGTGAACCATTCGGAAGCATTCTACTAATTCATTAGCAGAAATTGAAAGGAAGAAATAACAATTTAAAGGATAACGTCAAAGGAATAGCGAGTAACGCAGCGACGAATGTCAGCTTGTTTTTATATCCTATACTTTTTTTTTCTTCGAGTCACTCATTTCAATTACACATGGTTCTCCGTTGCCCTTTATCTTCGCTGATTATACAAACTAGAGAAGCTATATCAGTGTAGATTGCTAGAGTTTGAAAATTATTAATGCATTCTCCCAATTTTAGATGAAGCATCATGAGTCAAGCAAGTTTGTTGAGATATGCTTGAGATCGATAGCTTGAAAATCTTAGTTTATCCCCAAGATTTCGCGTATTCTCACGCGATAGGCGAATATTCTGCATAACCTCTCTTCCTTCGTCTGCTCAAACTACATAAACTTTAAGGGCGGATTACGACATTCAATCTCGTATCTCATAGCTGTACGTGTCAAACTTTTCTCAGAAACTCTCACTCGACCAGATTATCAACGACTGTGTGGTCTTGATCGTGCTACGACGCTCTTCGGTCCATTTAATTCAATTGATTTCACCCTTAACCTCAGTTGTGCCTTCAATTTTCCAACTACAGACTACAGACAAGCAGCCGTTGAAAAGTTTCCCACAAACGTAATTTATCTTCACTTTAGCATTTATATCTAATTGCATTTGATATCCTTATAATTGCAGAGGATAATTAAGATAATTAGATTCTTGAATTGCCGTTTAAATGGACCATACTTTCTTCCAGGGGCACCTAAAATTTTACATTTTTGTACCAGTTTTCCTCTTGTCTCTTCCCACTTCCCCCCCCCCCCCCCCTCCTCTCTCAAAAGAATCGGCGGAGAACTTTGTTTCAACGTTGAGAGTTTCTTGTGAGGGCTGGAAAGAAACGTAGTAAGTAGTGTAAAGGAAAAAAAAGGAGGGGGGGGGGGAAAGAAACGAGACAACTTGAATCTCGACCTGAGAAGATTTTCGTAGTTTCTCGAGGCAAAGCTCCAGGTTTTTCCTCGTGGAAATACTCCCAGGACATGCAAATATATCCGACAGTTTCATTCTCATATCTTACCTTATCTCGACGCACATGCTCTAAAACTTGGATCCTCTAATTTTTTCTTGTGTCATATAAAGATAATGTTGAGGAAGTACATGGTAATATAATTATTTTTGGGATAGAAGAGAGGCTATTCGTGTAGTGCATGGGAAAGAGTATGAGAAATCAAATAATTTACACCCAAACAAAAATAATTAGAGAGACTGAAAATTTTTTCGTTTTTTTTTTGTGTTTTCCAAAAGGCTGTAGCTTTGCGAGAAATGATCAAACTTTTTTTTTCGACTCAACTCTTTCCAGGGTCCTTTTTCTCTCTACGGAAATTCATTATCGAGATATCGGCAGTTGAATGAAATAAGCAAGAGCCTAATTGCACGCAGTGCCTTGCAATTCAACATGAAATTACACGTAGACAAGAGATTTTACCATATTAGCTCATCCCGCCTCCATGTCATCTGCATGAAAATTAGATTTTCCATATGGATAGGATCTTTCAATCCTAAATCAAAAAAAGCATGGCCTTCTTTCATGTCACCACGGGACGCTATACATACATTATATTATATATAGTATAGTATACTATGGTATGATATATATATTACATATATATAGTATGTATATAGTATATATAATACAATATATTGTATATGATATAATATATGATAGATATTATGTATATTATATATTATATATATAAAATTTACATGCATGAAAATCCGGTGGGGCTTGAAATTTGACTACTCCACATGACATTTTGAAAGGGGGGACCCCATATTCTTGACATGAGGCCACTGTAGGTGACGATTCTTGACCGTAGGGCATTGATCTATCGGCTATAGAGCATTCCCTCTCTCTGTTTTCGTCTTTCTTCCTCCAATTCACTCAATATGCCTTCTAAGGAGTTCGAACTTTTATGCAGGAAGTGGAAATTAGGATCCGAGTCGATTTTCCATAAAACTTTCAATGTGTAGTAAGCATGGACCACTGTAGGTGACTTTTTCCAGTTGCAGGAGCTTATTTCATCGGATTTGGAGCATTCCCTCTCTCTGTTTTCATCTCTCCCCCTTCAAATCACTCAATATGCCTTCTATGGAGTCCGAACTTTTATGCAGGAAGTGGAAATTAGGATCCGAGCCAATCTCCCATGAAACTTTCAATGTGTAGTAAGCATGGATTACTGCAGGTGGTTTTTTCCAGCTGTGGGACCTTATTGCATCGGATTTGGAGCATTCCCTCTCTCTGTTTTTATCTCTCCCCCTTCAAATCACTCAATATGCCTTCTAAGGAGTCCGAACTTTTATGCAGGAAGTGGAAATTATGATCCGGGTCGATTTTCCATAAACTTTTCAATGTGTAGTAAGCATAGACCACTGTAGGTGACTTTTTCCAGCTGTAGGACCTTATTTCATCGGATTTGGAGCATTCCCTCTCTCTGTTTTTATTTTTCCCCCTTCAAATCACCCAAAATGCCTTCTAAGGAGTCCGAACTTTCATGCAGGAAGTGGAAATTAGGATCCGAGTCGATTTTCCATAAAACTTTCAATGTGTAGTGAGCATGGACCAATGCAGGCGACTTTTTCCAGCTGCAGGACCTTATTTCATCGGATTTGGAGAATTCCCTCTCTCTGTTTTCGTCTTTCTCCCTCCAATTCACTCAATATGCCTTCTAAGGAGTCCGAACTTTTATGCAGGAAGTAAAAATTAGAATCCGAGCCGATTTCCCATAAAACTTTCAATGTGTAGTAAGCATGGACCACTGTAGGTGACTTTTTCCAGCTGTAGGACCTTATTTCATCGGATTTGGAGCATTCCCTCTCTCTGTTTTTATTTTTCCCCCTTCAAATCACCCAAAATGCCTTCTAAGGAGTCCGAACTTTCATGCAGGAAGTGGAAATTAGGATCCGAGTCGATTTTCCATAAAACTTTCAATGTGTAGTAAGCATGGATTACTGCAGGTGGTTTTTTCCAGCTGTAGGACCTTATTGCATCGGATTTGGAGCATTCCCTCTCTCTGTTTTTATCTTTCCTCCTTCAAATCACTCAAAATGCCTTCTAATGAGTCCGAACTTTTATGCAGGAAGTGAAAATTAGGATCCGAGCCAATTTCCCATGAAACTTTCAATGCCATTTTTGGACTTCGATCTTGCACGTCGACGACACATTAATTGAAGTCAATAGTTCGTAGTTAAAACAAAATATCAAGAAGGCTCGGCAAGTGTTCGCTGACAATATCGAATATTTTATGAATTTTCGATCTCTCAATCTCTCTCGATAGGATTCTGCTAAATTTGCGAAATCCTATCATTTGGGAATTTTTTCATCAAGACCTATTCCTCAATTTATACATACATGCTCGGGCTAGCCCACCGAGCGAAGTTCTACGCGCGCGTAGTGCGCGGAACAGCCTAGTTATTGGAACTTTTCGTTGAGACATCCGTTACTAATTCCCTCGTGATAAATCATGTAGTGAACAATAGCGAGGAGAAAAATGAAGGAAAAAAATTATTTCAACTAGTAGTCTCATAAATGAGAGACAAGTGTGCAAACGTTATAACCAAGTTGGATGAAAATTGCAAACAATAAGGAGACATGCGAGCGATTTTTTTGCTCGCTGGGTACATTGTAATTACGATAGTAAGAAGCATGCGAGAAAAAACATGGGGCTTTATCGCTGTCTCGAAACTTTTTCACCGCATTTTCCAGGAGACGTTAATGTGTTTACAGAGTTGCATTCTCTTTTTCAAGCTACTACTTTTATAATTTCTTCCTCAACTGTCTACTTTTGTGAATCGTTTTGAGCTTTCTATCTAGCCAGCTTGACGAATTATGGTTTCAGTGAAAAAAATAATAAATCATGAAGAATTTGTAAGATTTGTTGATCATCACTTGATAATAATAATAATAATAATAATAATAATAATAATAATAATAATAATAATAATAATGGATCGAATGCTTGGTGCACTCTAATCAAATGGCTCTACATTATTCAGGGAGGATTATTGTGATTGTACCTGTATTAGAAAGACTTTTCTCTTCCTTCCCTCCTATCCGCAATTTTCTCCTTCATTTTCATGTTTATCGTTCATTTACGATTACTCAATCAGTCTGTGTCATATTCTTTTCACGCATTTGTTTGCTTTCATTCACGCAAAAAGGCAAAAAGGTAATTGAAAAATATTATACAATGCCATGAAATTTCGCTCCATGTGAAATTTTCCCTCCACATTCTTCTGGTACGAGAAAAGGTAAATTGAAATGAATAAACTTCTCAAAAGAGAATGAATTGGTTTCCGTGTATTTTATTTCTTTCATGCCTGCTTGAGATAAATTGTTAAATTATATATCTTCGCTGAGCCTAAAGTGAAGCTGAATAGGGCAAGTAAACTTCTTTTACGCCTATCTCATCTCGTTTGCCAGCACTAATTAGAATTATTTTACCCACGGTCCTGAGAGCCATTCTTCAGTGAGATGTTCACAAGTTGCCCAGTTTAATTACCGTCTCAATCTTCCATGAGGAAAAGAAAAAAGCGCGTATAGTTTTATGATAACAGATTTTCCGACAAGTTATATTTCCGTGTGAAATCAGTTGAGTACAAAGAACAGCTATTGGCCCCGATTAATTCCATCATCATGTGCAATAAATACTTCATGATGTATACAGCTTCTATACTTATTTAATTTCGCAAATAACATTTCCTCCTATATGTAATTAAATTTCACACATGATTCCTGCACACACTAAAAACTTTACTTATAATCAAGAATAAAGAAATTTCCAATGTGGAGTCCATAAAAAATTTCAAACGTATGAAAATTTACATGGTCGTATACAAACCATGTTTTCAGGTAAAACTTTGCATCACATAATATATGTCAGGGTGACTGGTTCCTTTTCTTTTGACATTTATTGATTTTAATATTTCAACATGGGAGTAGTAATGGAAGTGAATGATTACAACAAAAAAGAAATGAATTTTTAAGATCCGGTTGGTACGATATCAGGGAAAGGTATGTGATCAGTTGGGATCAGCAAAAGCACTGCTCTAATAAAAACGAGAATAAATTTAAAACATTGAAGAATATCATAGGGTCATATATCGAACGAGATATACGAGCGGTACAATAAACATCGCCCAGGGAATAGGTTGACGGTAATTCCAAGCGAAAAGAGACCTACGGAGTCGCTCTCAGAGCTCACCCTTTTCCCACTTCTTCTCTTATACTACCTGGCCGTGCTCCAAGCGGAGGTCGCACCGATCAGACAAAGCTCGAAGAGGGGATCCTAGGCACGTACTGTGTACTGGGACTTACTCGTCAAGAACGTGTTTACAAGTTGTGGTTTGGTACAAGGAACCAATGAATTTTCTTTACATTCTCCTCAAACGTCAAACCCGTAATGACAAAATGTGTAATCATGTTCTAAAGCTCATTGGGATCATGATGACACGTCAAACATGAATGAAAAAGTAAAATTTGGGGATTTAAATTTGGCTAATCAACCGAATTACGTGATTTGAATAATTGGCAAGTAGCTTCTCAGAGAATGCCTTTGTTCGATCAATTGTCCACACTAATACACAAAGAGAAACACGAGCTATTTTTCATTCTCAACTGGCCATCCACCGACTATTGATTGCCTCCTCGTGTTGGGGATATGCGCCACTTTCTAAACTATTCCAAAATGGCGTCACGAGTAAAAAAAAAGTGGAATAAAAAAAGTGTAATGATGGATCTTTGGCATAAATGCTTGAATTATTATCCAAAAATTGTTAACCAAGCAAGGGAAGCTGTTTGCCGTAAATGGATGCGATAAAGAAACGATGGATCTTGATTAATTGCAGGTCTCAAACTTGATTGCGTGACCTGTAATTTTTCAGAGGTTCAATTAGTATATATTTTTTTAATCAAGCATCATCCCTCGATCATGTAAGATACCAAACACCTTGGGGACTAGTACTAATTACGAATAAATAACAACGTGGATATTATAAGGCTCTACTCAGTTAGATAGGACTTTCATAAACATATTATGGATATTTCCACTCTTTTTCCACGTAAAATTGCAGTGTCCTTCGTGTTATTTCTTCGGTAATCGCTGGATATTATGAGCATGCAAATTTTTCTTGTTGGCTGAAGTGGAAATGGTATAAATGCGTTAGGCTTGTTGGAAACTTTTTTTTTTTCATCAATAGAAGAGGGATAATACTGAGAGGGGCTGAAATTAAAATCGATTGACGAGTATATAAAAACGGAAAATACTTTTGACCATGTTCATCTGTTTACTGGGAACAATGCAGTAGATTTTCATGGAAAAAATAGTGTATCTAGATAGGTAAAGCAGGAAGGGTATATGCCTTAGGGAATAAAGTCAGCATGCGAGTAATGGTGTTTCAAGGCTTGCGTGCGGCGCCGTGCAATAGTTGGCGTCGCGACGTCTCTCCGCCCAACGAACGAGTCGGGGTTAGCTACTAACCTTCCTGTATTTTAAACTTATTCTCATTGCATTTCCATCCAACACCCGTTCTCTACAAGAGCTTCAAAACAAAATGCTTTTGCGTGATATTCACTTTATAGTGAAAAAGTAACTTTAAATCACTAAATTTGCCTCATATTTTTTCTTTTTTCATCTATTTAGATTGATTAAAGTGATGAATCACTATTGTCAGTGATAATTTATTTTAATTCAATCCAATTCTATTCTCGTGAAAAAGAGAATTTTAATTAAATAGATAGAGTTGTTAATATTAAATGAGAATTTTATATTGAAAGCATTTCAAATGAATGAGAATTTGAGTAAAAACACCTAAAGAGATCATTTGCCATTGATTTATGAGGTTTTGAATTTAAAAATATCGATTTTGAGGTATTCACGGACACCATTTGTAAAAATCAGTTTTTGCCCCATAAATATCGTGAAAATCGATATTTTTCAATTGAATACCCCAGATAAATCGATGGCAAACGATCTCACCTTTTATCTCCATTTGGAATTTTCCTCAGTTCTCCAATGAAATCATCAGAGGAATGCTATCTTATATATTTTCATTGATTTCAAGCAAATTTTCATAGTGTAAAAAACATGAAAACAAGAAAAAATATCCCCTATTTTTCAGAGTTAATATCAGTTGAATCAATTCCTTTTCTTTCTTCTTTCTTGAAATGTCTCGCTGGATAATAATCCCAAACAATGAAATAGAGAAGAGTTCAGAAATGAACGGTAAGAGGAACGAAAAAATAAAAGAGTCAAAAGAATTGAAGAAAAGAATTTTACGAGTCTTGCTGGCTAGCGAGGCGAATGGCAGCAGGCAGATATAGAAACCCCGAAAAATCTTGACCTCTCGTCTGCTACCATTTGTGAGCTGTAAAGCTTAACGAGCGCTTTTGCGATTGGTCTAGCCTTTTTTCTCCTGTAACAAGTGAGGGAACCCCAACAGTTGCTTCAATTTTTTTTTTCTATATAGTTCTGGCATTCGAGCATGCTCCTGCAGATTAACAGAACAGGAAAATAACACGCTTGAAAATAACCCCCTAAAACTTACCAATTAACTCGCCAGTTTTCTTGTGTTTCACTAGCCACGATAATTTACAAACTGAATGTTTCTACTTAAAATACTCAATTTTTTTTATTCCTTCATCTACCAGTGAATGAACTTCCGTCAGAGCATTCAAAAGATACAGTCTCTTGGGCATGACTGGACTATTTTTGTTTCGCCCATGAAATTCAATGCCCCGAAGACTTAGAAAATAAGAAGAAGTGTAGAGAAAAAACTTGGAGAATATAGAAGAGAGGGAAACACGACAATGGAAAGTTCCACCTCATCGATGAGGATCGATATACCCTCGGTGACTCATCTAGGCCACAACGAAAAGCCAATTTTTTTCTTTCTCTGTCTCCGTCTCTTCAGCAATAATCCTGGAGATTTTCGTTTCTCATCTCCGCATCGCCGCTCAATGCCTTCCTCTCATCATTAACCATCTAATACTGAAAGCATCCTCAGAAACTTTGGTTGGTTACTGAGAGAAGAAAACAAATGGGTTATTGCTTCAGGCATTTTCTCTTTTTGCATCTTCTTGCACTGTATGTGGAGTCTTTGTTTCATAAGTATTTCTGAAGTAACATCTGCATTGAGTTTTTTCAGTTCATTTTCCTTTTTTCCCCTCATTTTCCTTTATTTTCAATTCCTTTGTCTTATACCAGTTGGACTCAGTCTGAAAATGGTTCAAGTTTTAGCAGGCTATTTGCACTACTAAAAATAGATACATATTCAACACTATGCGGAGAATTTCATATTTGAAGGAAATGAATTAATTCATATTTTTGATTGAATAAAACATGAAAAACACTTTAAATACATAAACTGCTAATTGAAATGACTTTATTCAAATGATTTTTACGAATAAAGAGCTATTCCGTTCAGATGAATTCTATTGGATTTTTCTATAAATTCCATGTGGATTGAAAAAATTCATGAATTTTCATAAATAAAAATAAAAATAATTTAAATATTTAAGCCACAAATTCGGCTATTATGTGACAACATGCCAGCCGCGAATGTCGCTTTTGCATGAGTCTCATCGTGGTTGGCTGTTGGTGACGTGCGAACATTCCACCGACATGACAGCTTACACAACGAGTTATGGACGTATTTTACCGATGTCTGTGCAACATCCTTCTTCGCGGTCTGCGGCTCTTGAGGAGTTTGAGTGAGTGTGCGGTCGGACGCTGAGGCCGCCGGATTTTCTACTCTCGCATATTCCTACATCACTGCCAAAATTCTGTACTTGACTAAATTTTACACTCTCGCTCTTCTTATTCAGCTTCCAATTTTTCACATGCTTTTTGTGTTTAATTACACTTGTGTTTCTACATCCTCAATTTGTAAATTGAATTGAATTTACCTTTGGGAGTAACTTTCAAATGCACACGAGCACTGAGTTCAGCAAATAGAGAGTGCAGATATAACAGAAAGAGAATTAACAATAATTCATATAAAGTACTGCGATATTCGATCTAGTGTGTCTACAACGTTTTAATGAAATTGGATGAATATTTGTCATGAGTTTATAATTTTTATTTATTGAGTTGCATATATTTTTTTTTTAAATAAATTTATATAATTTAATTAAAAAATTTAAATGTCTAAATAGATTCATTTGTACATCATTTATTTTCATCAATTTCTAATGGATATTACTCTTTCAATTTACAGAAAATGGCCTCTTATCCTTTGAAAATCCCAACTATCATCTTGAATCAGCGAGATTCGACGATGCACTCAATAGCAATGGCACAGGCAACTCGTTATTTGATGAGTTTTATCAGGAGCTGGTAGTTGGTGGTGGTAGAAGTGGTGAAGTTACAGGTGGAAGCAACGGTGCTACAAGACACGCACGTAGAACATACGCAGCACTCGATCTTGGTAGCATGGGTGTTGATGTCACACAGGGACCTTTAACACAAGATCCAATTAATCCGGAAACTCCAGACAATACAGCTAATCACAACCTAGGGTGAGTCTTATAATTAGGATAATATTACTCCCGTTTCTATGGTCCATTTCAAGGGAATGATGATGGTATAAACAGAGTCTCGAGGAGACTTTTTTTTTCAAAATAATTAACCACTTGACAATAATATTTTGATTAAAGAGTACTTTGCACTGGCTCGATCAAACTTTACAGCGAATGTCTTCACGTTTGAGAGTTGGTATAAGAGGAACTCACCAACATTTTAATGGGAAACATTCAGGTAGAGAGAGAAAGATATTGAGGAGCAGTATCAAATCGAGCATGAGGGTTCCACCTTTTTAATTTTGTCCTAATCATCTGGTTGAGCGTGAAATTCTGAAAAAAATAATCGAATTTATTCATTGGAGTGTTTAAAAAATTATTATATTTTTTAAATTACATATTCTGCAAATTTCATGGAGAAATAAAATAAATTCTAGGAGTTGGTAAAGTTAGGGATGGAGTATTGCATGGCTCTAGTTTTGATTTTTTCATAAAAAATCGATGGATTTACCTTCTTTGGGTCCTGAACTTCCTTCCACAGAAGCATCCGCGCTTACTAGGCACGTGCCTTCTCATCCAATTGTGTAAATGAAACCAGATGTCACGTCGGTTTCAGTCTTACGCTTACGCTGTTTCGAGATATCAAGATATTTTGATATCGATATCCTTTCTTCTTCATATAATAGGAAATACGCCCATAAGTTCCTCAGTAATACGATCACTATAAAATCACTGGGTGATATAAAAAAATTGATATTTAAAAAAAAAATTTCCTATCAATTTCTCTACCTCAATCAATTATGAAAAATATCCCGGACTCTCTGCAAGCTTTGCAGAGAGTCTGGGATATTTGAGGCTGGGGAAATATGGAATAAGGCTGAAAGTAATTGGAGAATTCGAGGAGAAGGGGTAAACTATCTCAAGTGCTCTTTCTAGCAATTCAGAGCCAGAATTTTTAAATAGAATATCTATTAGAGATGATGGAAAATATTTCAATCGAGTTCAATTTAAATTGGCCAAGGATTTTATTTCTTCTAAAACAATTTCTCATAAAAAGTTTTTCGATATTATATGAAATTCAATGATTCTTTCGAATTTTGGCGGTGAAACTCAACTAAAAGTATCCATTTACGAAAACTCGATAAAACTCATGTGCCAAACTTTTTCAGTTACAGTTGCCACAAGTTTGGCATCTCCATTACCGACTGCAGGCTCTACCAATTTCTCGTGTCATTACAAATATCAAGGAAGAAATACTTTAATGTGAAAATAAACATAAAAAAAGAATTATAGAGACTAATGACTCTGCTCTTAACTCTCTCATTTCTTTCTTTGAGCGTTTAAATCTTACAATCTTTTTGCCACGTAAAAATCACACTGGATATATTAAACGATAAGCGAGAAAAGTGTGATGACAGTAGAGAAAAGAAGTACAGGATGAGTTGAGATTGAACTCAATCTAAAGTTAGAAACGAAGTTGGCCGTTGGCTATCTTTCATACTCGTGTGTCGATCTCTCTGGTGAGCGTCAACCCTCGTATCGTACCATTAACCATCTCTCTCTCTCTCTCTCTGTACTTCATTTTATTATCGGGTCTCTCTCGCTCCCAGTGCTCATAATCCCTGCGAAATTAATCCAATATTCCCAGAACTTTGAACATAAGGTTGATGGATTAATTAATTTTTGCTGCTGCAAAAAATTCACAATTTCAATTCTTCTGGAAATGAGAAGAGACCATTTAATCCAAAGAACTAAACAATCCCCAGGTTATGGATAATACTTGAACCATATTAATAATAATAATAATACCATAAACGTTGGGTACTTTGGTAGTAAAATGAAATTCTAGTATTTTGGTGCATAATCGAGTGAGTTTGCAAGATGGTATTCGCCTGTATGAAGTTTTCGCGCATTTCGATAAGCGTCCCCGTGCGACAAGTCTCTCGGACTGAGGAAACATAAAGCCATAAGGGATAGACGATGACCCATTTGCTAGTAGCTGGGATAGGTAGAGAGAAGTCAGAGGGTATAGGTGATTCAAGAGAAGGCTTGCAAGTGAGAATCAAGCAGAAGGGGGTGCTTTTCTTCTCGCAGTATACCATGGGACAAGGCCGCGAGGACTGGGATAGGTATCTTAACGATCGTGTCTGAGGCAAGATACATTGGGCGTGAAATAAGGTGCCTTTGTTACGAACGAGTTCGAGATGGGAACGAAGGGGTGAAAAGGAATGTTTTCCTTCGGGATATCCACCACGGCTATACAAACCAACCTTAACGCCCATCGTCTCTTTTACGCTTCGCGCTTCTATATACACCTTTTATATTTTTATTTTATCATTTTCCTTTTTCTCTCTTCTCTATACCACTGAGAGGAGAGAGAAGTACTCTGTATTTTTCATCTCAATTCTCTCTTTTTTTTGTCTCTACTTATTGGATTATACTAGCTCTGTATTTTTTTTCCTACAGTGACAGATTCTTCTGAGAAAAATCTTTCGAATCCTCGTCAATGACAATAAATGCCTAGCACGTTTTCATTCCAGGATGCTCTGGATTCCCACGTACTTCTCATGCCACACTGCAAAATAACCAATACAAAAGACAATATACTCAGACACTCAAAAAAGAATGATATTTGTATTCTTCTTGGCATTGCTATATGCGACAGGTCTAGTCATAAAAAAAAACTCAAATTCGTAATTTGTATTCCCACGAGATTGGGTCTTAGGAGGGTGTCGCACGTGTCTAACACACAGATACACACACACATGGGTGGAAAAAAAATTCCACACACTGGATTTCTTGAATGAGAGAACCCAACGATCACATTTTTTTTAAGGTGCCCAATTTTTTTTGCCTCTTTGTAGAGAAAAATTCAATGGTGGGTGGAACCTTGTTGCGAATACGTTATCAAAAGGAGGACGATATATATATATATATATATGTATGTATATATACATATGAGAGTAGTTTCGGTTAAATTGATTTGTGATTGGGGGAGCATAAAATTTTATTTTTTCCCCCAACTTTATTATTTTTTCTATTGTTCGATAAATTTCATTAGCACCACGAAGGCTCTTTATCCCACGAAGAGGCTCCAAATTCTCATTAAAAGGTTTTATCACAGTTGAATGTTAGAAGGGAAGAGTTAAGTCGTCCTGAAATATGATGTTTATGTATTCTCACAATTCATTGAATAATAAAATGTCTTTCACCATGTATTTAGAAAAGATCAAATAACTTCTCACCGGAGCCAGAAATATTTGCAGAATACCAGGAGTCAAGAGTACAAACTTAAACTCAGAGCAAGAAAAAAGAGCAAAAAAACACGATTCGGTATTGAACACGTATTGGATCGTTTTCTTGGACAATGAATTCCCCCGGTGGACTTTCCTCTTCATCCCAGTGCATTTTAGCGTCAGTGAGTTTGACTGACACGAGAGTAGCCGAGGAGAAAAGCAAAATATGAGAAAAAAAAATAGAGTATATACATAGAGATCTGAAGTGAACGAGGAAAAAAGGATAGAAGCGAGTAGTGAAATCAGGATAGAGAGAGAAAGACAGGAACATGAAGAAATTCGCATTGATATTCAGCCGAGTAACTGGGATTTCATTTATATGCTAAACTCCACGAGGTCCGTGCATTTTTCGTTTCGCGTTTAGGACTCGCGCGGAGTCACAACCTTAGATTTGGTACTCTTCCTGTGAAAGACGATTACTCCTTGCTATGTCTACAGTACGAGTAGACAGCTTGTTGTTACATGGTGTGGGATATATAAAAATGAAATAAACTCGAGCCAAAGAACTTGCCACACATTTTCATTTTTTTTTTTAATGTTCATTTATTTATGAAAGTAACGTATATACGTGCGATTATTTTCACTAATTAGGTAAAATTATGGCTAGAAAATAAGGTCATTATATTGTGTTTCACGTCGAGGGTTACTACAACTTGTGAGCTACGTTAACCCACGCAACAAAAGACCTTAACCGATGTAGTAAAGGACAAAGGGGCACGTATACAACACAGCTTTTATTAATCAAGGTTTCAGTTTTCATTTTACAATTGGTATAGAGTTTCATACTTGACATTTACATGCAATCTGTTTTTTATGTATTGGTAAAAGAGGAAATGAGAACATTCTTCAAACTCTCTTGACTCTTTAAAATGTACAAAAACTGATGTTATTCCAGTAATTTTTGAAAAATCCAGCACATATGCTTTGGATATAAAGATATAGGATGAAAAAGGAAAAGAAGTAAACGACCCGGAGTGGCTCGTCATGTAGAACACGTGTCGCTTGAACAGTGTCGTCGTAAAGTTTCCCATATTCTTTTTTCCACCTCCCATTCTCTTTCTCGGGGTCTTCCTGTTCTTCTTACTAGTTATATGCCCGGTGGCGCTGTTGCAAAGTATGAAAATGGAAAAAAAAAAAGTAGAGAAAAGTTCTGCTGCTGAGGAGCTGCTCGTTGAGACTGGACTAAAGTTTTAGCGGTCAGGGCCGTACGTGTTACGGCTACACGTGGCTCTTTCTGAATAACTGAAACTAATGAATTATTGGGAATTCATCGTACCTCAATCTCAGGTTTCTCCCCGTCTTCGAGGAATGTTTTTAATGTTCAAGAAGAAATATCCTCATGTACTACAACTGCCAGTGTATGATGTATAGACAAGGTAGTGTCTACAACTCTTATTACACAACCACGATAAATTGCGGTAGTAAAAGCTCGGGCTGAGTATAAAGTGATGTAGACCAGCCTCGGTGACTTTCAAATAATAATACACCCTGGCATACCACTTGTGGGCGTCCCCATGTCCTCAGTCCATCTTTCTTTCTTTCTCTCTCTCTCTCTCTCTATATATATATATATATATATGTCTCTCTCTCTCATACATTCTGGCTTTGAGCCACGTTTAACCTTCCGGTCCAGCAGTTTCATCGCCAGTCCGAGACTCTTCAGCACTCAACTACTGAATTTAACCGTCTTTCATGGCTTCCACAGTAACAACGGAAATAGTGCGGAGACCGCTAGTGCACTTTTCTAGATAAAATTGTCATTTTACTACTGTTTCTTAAATTGCTCTGCTCTGCTCTTTTTTTCTTTCATTCTCTCCTCCGCTTTTTGAAGAAAACACATTAACGTCTATATTTTTTAATCAATTTTCATGTTTCTGCAATTAAAAGGGTCATGAAAGAGAAATTCCTCATGGAAACGATACTCGCTCAACGAGATAAATTCTGTGTAAACTAAAGTTACGCTATGATTTGTCCCTGCTGTTCACCAGCATCGTCTTTTCTCGAGTCCACGAGTAGAAAAACTCACACACACACACACACAAACACACACTAGAGACCTGGGGGGTCTCTGGATATCTGGCACCGGTAGAGTGCACTCGATAAGGCCTTCCATAAGACCTGGTCGTCACTGCGAGAGCGAGTGAAAGCGTAAAGAAGGAAGACAATAATAGAGGGGGTAAAGTTGACTGTATCTTATTGATTGGCAGTCTCGTTGTATCGAATCCCCTCGGTATAATCTCGACTGACGTTCTAGGCCGACCATTGCCACCAGTGGAGTTAGATTTTTCCCAGAAAATCCAAAGCGGTGAACCCCCTGTCGATGTGATTTCTTTTATTCTTATCTTTTCTTTTTTCTCATTGAATGAACAATGCATCTATTCAACAGCCGATTTCATTTGTTTCAAAGTTTCCAGTGATTCCAAGATATCACTAGAATTAATGGACTATCGATCGGCATTCCATTTTCCAGCCTTCGATATTTATGTTTCTATTCTCAAGTTCCAGAGGCGTCATCCAACACAAGTCACAAACACCATGGAGTATTTAAAAAAATGCATACTGCATTCTTTAGTGAGTTTCTCCATTTTTTTATTTTTTACTTTGTCCTATTTTATCTATTCACTTTTTTTTTTCTTTTTTCCCCGCTGACAAACATAAACGAGCAGCTTTTTTTTTATCAAACTGTCTTCTCATCCACTCAATCGGACAAACTCTCCTCGCTTCCCGGCAAACAGGCCCGCAGGCACGTCGAAGACAACTCAATGAAGAGGAGTCAAAGTTTTGAATTTACTTTGCTCAAAGTTTTCCTTTCTATTCCCACTTTGGTCTCTCTCAAGTAAGATGTCCTTGCGACTCACCTCTTCTAGACTGAACAACCCACTCCAATTCCAAACTCAATCGCGTGATCCTTCCATTTTCATATTTATTAGAGCCCAAGAAAAGTGAGAAACTGGGGAATGAAATCTTCACCCCAATTTTACTATTTTGAGAACAAAAACAACTCTCCCCATTTCATTTTCTTCTCTCTCCCCTATAAAATTCCCCAGCACAAGAGTATCCCTCTCTTGGCAGAGTGTACTACTGTGAAACTTGATGCGAGCATCACCACCGAGTTTAAATTCTCGCGGGGATTCTACCAACGATGTGAAAAGTAGAATTTTGGATGAGAGTGGAAGAACTTTTTGTCTCGACAATACCCATTCTACACAGTCTATACATATACATGCCATCAAGATATGTCTCCCTTTCTACTTCTCACCCAAGCCCGTTGAATACCGTCAGCCCTGCAATTATGAAGAGACTTTGGCTGTTTACAAGAAAACTCTAGCCAAGAGTTTTCGTTGGATACACCCCTTTCTACACTTTCCCCAGGCACAAAATCTTATTTATTTCATGGCATTCTCGTAAAGTTTTAAAAACTCTTACCATGTCAAACTACCCGTAAATTCTTTCTCTCTCCGATTGGATTTTACTTGAATATCTGACAAAAATACAAGTTTCTAAAAATCTTTGTTTCCACCCCTGCCGTATACTAATTCGAACAATACTTCAGACAGATGTATTTGCAAGGAATTCATTTAGTGGCAGATATCAGGAAACAAAAAAATATTGTAGAATATGAAAGAATAACAATCAATAACAATCAATCTCCATTGGCTATCCCTCAGCCATTAATCATTTTGCGATATAACTGAAAAATAAAGGACAAAAACATATAGGCATACCGCGAGCTCATGGATCGACTCTGTGGACTGCATAGTCCGCAAGATTGAAGTAGTAGAGACATGCGATGGTACGGCATGATGACGTCACTGGGTGGAGCGGAAATTTCCGAATAATGTCGAGATATCCCGAAGTCCGTTAGCCCCCGAACGAGCGATTCAGTCTTTCTTCGGCCGCTGTGCGTTCCTGGGCACATCCCAACAGTTTCTCTACTTTTTTTTCTTTCATTTTCTCATGGCACTACCCTCGTGATATATATATTATTTCCTTCCATTTTTTTTTCTCTTTCGTCCAATTTTTTAAACTTTCTGTGTGTCCACTAGTTGAAGAAAATTCAATTTTAAATGTTATTGAAAAAGTTTCGATGCTGAAACGAATTGTAAATAATACTGTTGCACTCGTTAATCATCTCTCACTCATTCTACCTCTGGTCCTTGAGCTATTGAGCGAGTGCCGGCGGTGAGACACGAGTTAAAACGGGCGTATAAAACGTGTGGGGAAAAACAGTTCAATACTTGGCGCGTCTGTGTTTAAACCGTTTCAAATGAATAATAATCCAAGTTTAGTGGAGGTCGAATTGGTGCCTCGGATCCCAATTGCTGCGGACATCAGAAGCACCGGCAGCTGACTGTAAGTCAATCCATAATGAATTTAACAAATCAACTGAATCAATACAAATTTAATTCGCTAATTATTTACAATGCAATGAGAATAAAAAGCCGGAATTTTGAAGAGAGAGAGAATAATAATGAAGAATATAATCAGAAAAAAATAAGAAAGGAGAATTAGTTTGAATGAACGAACTCGGTCGATAACCATGGCGTCTGCATAACGTCTCGACCTCTTCAAGTGCATCTGAACCAAGACTCTATATCTCTTGAATTTCAACTTCAAACTCGGTCGAGATATTTTTGGAATTTCAATCTCGAAGACGAAAGAAATTTTAGGAACAATGACATGCAACATTTACTCATAGATTCTCACAGGTTAATAACTATTGAAAATTTTTATTTGAAAGTAAAAATAGTAAAAGAATTTCTGCGACAACTCGTGACAAAGAAAAATCCCATAGAAGTGGACAAATACAAGCACCAATAAAATGTCTTGCCACCAAAAGACCATTTCTACTGAGTTTGAAACATGATAGAAAATAGACAGGCAGACTCTGCGACATGCACGGGTGCATTATGAAATTACAAGTAGTTGCAGCACACACAGTGCTGCCGAGCACACTCGTGACCCATCCATAAATCCTCAAAATGGAATTTCCTTTGCTCCTTTTCTCTCATTCGTCTCAACTGCACACCATTTTACTTTACTTTTTCTCCTTTTTCTCAATGTTTCATGCTGAACTTCAGAGGTACTTTCGACATTAGAGACGTAATCGCCATGGCCCCGGAAGCCCGTCCGCATGTTCTCGATAAGCTTACTCCCACCACCATCTATCCTCAACATGCCCTCTCCTTGTTTGCTCGACCCACGAAATCAAGCAACTTGGAAATATTGCCCTCGAACGATCTTAGCTCTCGCGCATTCCTCATGTTCAAAGAGATAAAAAAGTATATATATAAAAAGAGGCAGAGAAGGCTATACACATGTGTACTTGATAACACAAACACAAAAAAAAAAAATTGATCGTGAAACGAAATATAATATTTTTTTATATACACATGTATCATTTCGAATGAATGTGACTCTCTTCCAACTTTTACTTCAGTGTACTGAGTGATTTACGATTTGGCTTACAGTTTCGCGTGCATGTCCAGTCATGAACCCAGAACCCAACAAACAGAGCTTTTTCCTGTATTTTTCACTGGAACTTTTATATATCTCCATGTCACCCATAAACTCGTCCTAACAAATGACCTGAAAAAGAATAATACTGTCCTAATTCCCACCAGTTTCTTTTTCTTCCTTTAATTTTCCTCTTGAGATATTCGAGGGAAATGCAAGAAAAGATAAGAATTTTGGCTGATGGGTGACAAGTCAACATAAACTTGATTATCAAGCAGGTAGTTCCCGGGGGGTGATCAACGAGTGACTTGTGAATATCCTCAGAGTCCTAGCGAGTATTTCGATAGAGGTCTGAAACTTTCTAACTCTTCGTGCTATCACTTTTCTTAAAGTACTAGCGCCGTCGGCGGCCGCCTCCGTTGGTTAGTGTAGATTTCTATTTTTTATTTTAAATTTTAATGATACTTCCGTATACTTAGCAGATAGAAAAATTATTTTCAAAGCTAACTAATCCTTAAACATTTCGGAATAGTTTAGGGAAGTTTAGGAAAGCATTTTTATAATTTGGGAAAGAGTCATTGATTTATTATTAATTCAAACTTTTTTTTATGTATAGATAGCAGAAATAGCTATCAGAGATAGCAGAATTTAGGATTAGTTAGAATTCAGGCTCAGCCAGGCTCGCCAGGCTCAGCCAGGCTACATAATCAAACATAGCAATCTATAAATGCTTTCCTCAACTTCCCTCAACTATTCCCAAACGTTTAGGATTAGTTAGAATTCAGGCTCAGCCCGAATTCTAACTAATCTTAAATGTTTGGGAATAGTTTAGGGGGAGTTAGGAAAGCAATTATAGATTGCTATTTTTGTTTTATATAGATTTTTTTGCGCTTGGAGGCTCAAGACATAATTTTCATTTTAATTAAATAATTATTGATTCTTAAAGGATGAAATTGATTTTCTTAATATCCCCAAATGACTTCCAAATAGATGAAAATAATTTCAATATTTTTAAAATTTATTTCTGCTATCTATACATAAAAAAAGTTTTAATTAATAATAAATTAATGACTCTTCCCCAAATTATAAAAATGCTTTCCTAAATTTCTCCAAACTATTCCCAAACGTTTAGGATTAGCTGAAATTGAAAATAATTTTTCTATCTGCTAAGTATTTTGATGACTAAATAATTCAAAAAATTAGTTTCCGTAATGTCCACCAGAATGCGCTTTTGTCGATTCGAGTTCGACTATTTTCATTTCGAGTTCGATTATCCTTCAATTCGAGATGAAATCCGCCATGTTCGATTTTAATGCCCTGTCCTTTTTATGAAGGGATTAAGAGAAGTGTGGTGGTAATGTCTGACAAAGGGATGAATTGGGGCCCACCCGTGTTACATCGGGACTGACGTGGGGTTGTACGAGTGGGAGACGAGAACAATTTGGATACGGTATTGCCTGAGGGTAAAAACCGAGTTGAAAAGAGAAGCTTAGTATTTTCCTCGTGTGGTGGGGATGTTGCGCCGGTGCCGTTGCGTATTGATCGAACGCGCGTCGTCCCGACGCCGCGAACGTTATAACGACGCCCATGTATATATAACTTTTTCCGGATGAAACGTGAAAACAGAATATGGAAAAAAAACGTATTTCTTCAGTTCAATTAACTCATTAAAATCATCAAATTCAAGAGATGAGGAGCAATTAATTTTTCCTTAATTACATTTCTCTTTATAAACAATTTTTCAACAAAATCTCTGAAAAAAAAGTAGGGGAATAAGCAGAAGATTTGAAATGCATTAGGATGCACCTGCGGTTTACCAGAATTGCACTCTGAGCAAGTCCATAATGATGTGGAGAGGTAAATGGCAATCGAGTATACGAAAAATAAATGGAATCGTGAGAAAGAGCTTCCAGAGTAGTGTACCATATTTGTGGTTTACTCGTGTGTTTCACTTTTTTCTTACAATTCAACATACTGAATAGAAGATGTCCATTAGTGAATCTATTCACTGTAGCAAAATGCCGTTTAGAGAATTTCTGAGTAAACTTGTGTTGCATAGTTTACTTGAAAAGGAGAGGAAGAAAGAACAACAAAAAAAAGAGACTATAGGATGAAAATTTTAATAGAAAGCCAATCTGTATACTAAAGAGGCGCTAGTTTTTTTTCATTTAATCTTTCACAAGTTGGAGGATGGTTAGCGAGTCCATGGTAAATGGGATCCCTCTGTATTTCGATCGTTACTGAGAATGCGTTAAACACATTTTGTTAGGCTCAGTCTCTCAACAGTATACTCTCTCACCTCGTATTTTAATATTTTCTCTCAGTTCTACAAGTATTTTGTAGTATATTAATTTTTTCTCTTTAATTTCATCAATTTTTTTTTTTTCATTTGCAAAAAAGAGACCCTTTAATTGGATTCCGTAAATACATGATTCAGGTATGGCAGCGAGGGTGCGGACATGGCAGAGTCAACGCTGGTTGACGACAATCTCAATGGGAATTCTACTCCACCATCGTTATCCACGATACTGCCGAAATCATCCGCGACCCTCGTCGATGCCGATAGTTTTGACCACAACGTCAGAAAGTACGTACTTGAAATAGTCGTACTAAAATATTGAAAAAAACACTCTTATTTGATTAAATCCTTTCGATCCAAGAGCATATACCATGAACCTTCCAATTACTTTGTTGTTTCCGCTGCTTGTGCCTAAAGTATACGAAATAGACTTCTAATTTAATTTTGAATGGTTTAACACAAATTGTAGCGCTTGAAAACGCCATAAAGACCCTGTAGGTTAATTAAATAATATTTTCTTTGGTGGGTGAGTCGCTTTGGAAACAATGCTGTATTAAAATTCACCTTTCACGGTCGCTTCTCCTCATCTCATGCCGCCACCCTCGTCTCCTCTCACGTATTTATTGGCAATTTCGATGGACCGCGAGCCATGATGGTAGTAAAAGCTTACGATCGTTTCCAAACGCCCTTACTACATGTGGATATTTACTTGGTCATTCCCAGCATCCAATGACGATAACTCCATTTAAACGTTCGAATTTTGTCGTTAGCCTATCGTATCAGTAGTCTCTCCAATCGTTATTCAATGACTCCAATGGTTTGATTATATCTCTCGTTTTACTATTATTCTATTGTCCTCAGTGTGTCAAACATTGGGAAATACTTTAATGCCTCGTGTATTCAAATTTGGGCTAATTGAGCTGAGCTTTTGTTTTTATTTTATGAAACCCATGATTTTTAAATCAATTCCATGATGCAAATTGATGGGGAAAGAAAACCAGGGAGACTCTGCAGTACATATCAATATGCTTTTTATGAATTATGTAATTGTATAAAGTTTAATGAAGCTATTGGCATTGGTTTGTAATTTTGGAAATGTTATTTGGTAGTATCGATTGACCTTTACAGGGCTGAGATAATTTCCAGGGGCACATCTCTCTCAGAAAAGTGGTAAAAAAGGTATCTGGTATCCACCATGGGCAAAGTTCCGATTACTCGTAACACCAGTATACTCATTTTACGGGCCTCTAAAGGTTAAAGATGAATTTTTTTTATTATATGCTGATTAAGACACAAAGTGGAGCAATGTAGATGTTATGGATAAAATGGACATGTATTTTCAGTGTTGACTGATATCAGTGCATTCGTTTTGGAGATTGAGTATTTTTGAAGAATTCACTTTTTTCTTTTGGACAAACACTGAAGCTCTTTTTCTCTCTCTCTCTCTCTCTCTCTCTCTCTCTACTCCTTTGCATTATCGAGAGATATCAGTTTTTTGAGAATATCTCTGATTCGCTGTTGATCGTAGAGCAAAGAAAACTGAATGAAAGTTGAATAATTTGCCATTGATTCATGGGGTTAAAAAAAAAACGTTATCGACTTTTGAAGCAGTTATAATGGATTTTATGAAAATCAGTACTTCTAAAATTTATATTTTTTTTCTACTCTACCACTAATGAAACCGGAGATTATTGCAAAGAATTGATTTCTAAAAAAATAGCATTTCAAACAAATTTTATCCCCTATTTTTTACCAAAAAGTTTCACAGCTTTTAAATGAAATCTACGGTAAAAATTCAACATCGTATCCTTCTTCTAAAAATTTAATTTTCCTCATTAAATGATTCATTGAATGATAATTTACTTGATTATCTTATGATTAAAGCTACTGCGAGAAATCTGATAACGAGTCAACAGAAATGGGCGGTGTACCACACGTCGAGGACAGTTTGAATAGTGACATTTATTCAATTCCCGTAAAAAGGCGACAACCAAAAGAAACAAAAAATGTGAGCCCATCACAGAATTCAATAGAGAAAATAATCGATGCCCATGAATCGGAGGAGAAAGACGAGAATCTACCAATTGGATGGGAGAAGCATGAGGGTAAGTAACAGTATTTTCTACAACTAAAGTTTAACCAAAGGCAAATGGCTTGTGTCCGGTGGTAACTATGGTCTCTGGATACCTCCGTGTTTCCGCATCGAGGCCTCACCCGGATCTTCCAAATAATTTATCGACCAAACTCCCTGCAAAAGCGCAACAGGTGACTGACACGCGCCTTCCGTTCTTTCGTTTTATAGACAAGGACGGTCCTTACTACTGGCACATCAAGAGTGGTACAATACAGAGAGAACCACCTGAAATTCCATTAAATTCTAAAATTGAGAATCGTAGGAGTTTCGTTAAAGATCATGACAGTGTAAGTTTAATAATGGATATTGTCGCAAAACTATAATACTTACGTTATGCCTTAATTAATTCTCTCTTTCTCTCTTGTAATATCTCTTTAGATAAATAATTTCCACACACTTGGTAGCATTGTAAACACAGTAACTCGAAGCAACACGAGTTCAGCCTTGGACCAGGAATTGGAGAACAAACGAAAGGAGGAATTGGCATTGAAGAGAAGAAGTTATCCAGCTCGTGCAGACTCTGAGGGACGCGACAAGCCAATCAGATTTGCAGTGAGATCACTTGGATGGACAGAAATTGCCGAGGAGGATTTAACACCAGAGAGAAGTAGCAAAGCTGTCAACAAATGTATCGTTGATTTATCATTGGGGCGAAATGATTTACTGGATGTTGTTGGTCGCTGGGGCGATGTAAGTACTACTTCACACTCTATTAATATCGGCTGTTCATTCAATAATAAATAAATATCAATTTGTTTGCGTCACAGGGAAAGGATTTATTCATGGATCTCGATGAAGGTGCTCTGAAACTCATTGATCCTGAAAATCTTACAGTACTTAATACCCAACCCATTCACACATTGAGGGTATGGGGAGTGGGCAGAGATCACGGACGGTGAGTAAAAGGAATACATGTATTGGAAAAAAATTGTCTCAATTCTAATCGCCTTTTTTATTATATAATGGCTATTCTCATTGGATTTTATAGTGAAAGGTAAATTAAATACTATTTATATTAATTTGAGTATATCCTAAATGAAAAACAGCATGATCTTTCTTTATGTTACCGCGAAATCGCTATTTATAGTATAATAATACATGTATAGGAGAAGGTGACATCAGGGGTAAAATGGACACATCTGAATTTTTAGGCAAATATTAGGGAAAACTCTTGAAATTGATAGAAATATTGGCGGTAGATTGTTTTTGATGATTTCATTGGAAAGCTGAGGAAGTTTTAGGCGGGAAACAAGTGCCGGAATTATTTTTTCTGAGTTTTTGGCGATTTTGACTTTTTCGAAAACCCTTCCTTTTTTTGAAAATTTTCAGTTTTTTGAGAATATCTTCGGTTCTATTTGTCGTAGCGTAAAAATTCCGATTGGAGGTGAAAGGTGAGATCATTTGCCATCCATTCATAGGGTTTTCAATTAAAAAATATCGATTTTGAGGGTATTTATGGGCATTTTTGTGGAACAATTTTGTGAAATAGTTTTGGGCCTATAACTATCCCAAAAATTGGTATTTTCGAATTCAAAACCCCATAAATCGATGGGAAATGAGCTCACCTTTCATTTGAGACCAACCCTGAATTGATGCGACCAATAGAACCAGAGATATTGGCGAAAAACTGAAAATTTTCAAAAAAGGAAAGGCTTTTACCCCTCAAAAATGCCGAAAAATATCGAATTTTTAAGAAAATCGAAAAAAAATATGTGACACTCGTTTTCCGGCTAAAATTTACTCAGCTTTTCGATAGAATCATCAAAAAAAATCCATCTCTAACCGTTTCATTATAGTGTCCATTTTGCCCCACTCTCCCCTATATAGTATATATAAAATATATAGTATGTATAGTCAATTTTTGGGTAGTGAATGATTCGTGTTCAGAGTCCCGTCAAATCGAATCCATCAATTTTTTGTGAAATAATTACGACGAGCCGTCCAAAATACGTGTTCAAGTCCCATATTATTTAGTCTTCGGCTTAGTGGGTCTGATCGACTAATTCTGTCTTTTCCGCTCTCTCGATAGTCTCATTGTAACAGGTTTGAAGAATTCTGTCCAATTACAATTATTGTAATATTTTTCAGTCTAGTATAGGGAAAAGAAGGAGTAGTTATTGAACACTTACCAAAAATCATTGCAACTCTTTTCAGGGATTTTGCCTATGTAGCAAGAGACAGATCAACTAGGAAATTCATGTGTCATGTATTCAGATGTGATATTCCAGCCCGAACAATAGCCAATACACTGCGAGATATCTGCAAAAAAATCATGATCGAGAGATCACTCCATCAGAATCTCGCGAAACCAGTAGATATTAATGGAAGAACAAGTCTTGCAACAAGACCGACGAATCTACCTACAGAGCATCGCCGGTTTCATAGAAACGATCAGCAGCCCCTTGTCAGTAAGTTGCCTCTCTAGATTGATGCGTAACTATTAAATGCTAACAATTCTACACACTTTAATGTCTTTTTCAAAGCGCAATCTTTTCCAACACCAATGGAGGAGCCTAAAAAAGTATTACGTGCTCAATACCTTGGTTCAATGCAAGTGACAGCAGCAACAGGAATGGAGGTGCTAAATGATGCGATAGATCATACAGTGACAAACACACCCATCAATCAGTGGCAGAATGTCAACGTTGCGGTTGCACCTAGCATGATCTCTATACTGACCCCCAATGTGAGTGTACAGGAACACAAGCCACTTACATCATATCATGCACAAAATTAGTTTTCACATAATCTCTGAAAATTAGTACTAATTGAATATTAAAACTAAATTGTTGATGAATTTTTTAGGACGATAAACTCATAACAGAGTGTCGAGTTCGTTATTTATCCTTCCTCGGAATTGGTAGAAATGTCAAACAGTGTGCATTTATAATGCACACGGCACAGGATCTTTTTATAGCACACATATTCAATTGTGAACCAAGCAGTGGTGCTCTTTGTAAAACAATTGAAGCTGCTTGTAAATTGAGGTATCAAAAGTGTCTCGATGCACATCCACAGGGATTCAGAAATACGAGTAGTCTCAGTACACCCAGTGGACGTGGAATTGGAGCTACATTAAAATCACTCGTCGGTTCACTCACAGGAAGGAGAAATAAACAGGGTGAATCCTGAGACGAGGCTCTCTCGCTGCAGGTAAATATTTCAAAATTTTCAGAATCATTGGATCTTTACTTGAAATTAAAGAAAATGAAATATTTACAAAAATGTCCCTGAGAGAATGGAAAGAATTGATTGATTTAAAAAAATTGAATAAAGTTGATGGATTCACCAGGAACTGTGGCCACTCCCTGCCGAGCGAGAGGTGATAAGACACAGGCATCTTCAGTCCCCATTGACACTTGAATACTTTGGAGGTTCGCCGCCAAGTGCCTCACTGAGGTCCCTGTTATCGCCCTGCTCGTTGGACACGAGACGCATTCAGCTTGCCCGTTGGGAGAGCAATCCCTAAAGGACTTGCTATCTTTTCATCCCTTTTGCAAGGAGAATGCGTGGCTAGACTATATTAATTGTTATTCAAATATGAAATATCACAGGTCAGAGCACTGTGTCTCGAAGAATGATGTGTAATTATTTTGAATGATAAACTTGAAATGACGAGAGAAAAAAGAGAATCACTATACACAGATATACCAGGTAAATCAATTTAAACAAACAAAATTAATAAAATATCCGAGAAAACGTGTCACGCTTCAGGCGATTAATAATGGGCGAGGCATAATTACAGCAAGTAAATAAATTAAATTGTGTGAATGGTCCACTCGGAAGGATTATGCTTAATGTCGATATGATGTTTCTATGTAATGTCTTTCAAGTTTCGTACGGCGCCCAATCGTGTTGCTTGTTCTAAAGATTTAAAAAGAAAATAAATTTAAAAAAACTGCATCACATTGCTCGACTCGGGTAATTTAATAAAAAATTGAATAGTTGACAATGCTAAATAGTAACCGAATGAATATGTTTTGCTAGGGTGGGGAATTTAAAAAAAATGTACATATAGTCAATGATTATACCTAATGTGAAGCTGGGCGCGACAGTTTGGAACGTATGAATAAGAATACTAGTCGAAATTTCAAAAATAAAAATTGAACGTTACAAGGTTGTTGTACGAAGCATCTGAAGAGGCTATAGAGGAGCTTATCGTAATGAAATATATGAAATTCCGGGTGTTCAATCATTGAGAAAATGATTTCAAGCATAAAGATTATCAGACACTAATATATTATAAACGCTATAGTAAAATTTTCTTTCGATTCGTTTGATCTATGAGGAAGAAAAAAACCACGCTGCCATTGAAACATTTCACACTTTAAGACATTTACATATGATTGGAGATAAATATCAAGAATCACACACACACACACACACGCAAGTTATAGGAAACTTTTTTTTATGCAAAAAAAAGAAAGAATTAAAAAAAAAGATAGGTGAGCTTGCATAAGAAGTGATATGACAAATATTAGAACGACAAGTTTTCTGTGTCGTAACGTATTATATTTCCATTGAATATACTGGAAATAGAGAAGACAATTGATCAATAATAAAAAAAGTAATTTTTCCAGTTATTTTATTTTTTTAGTGGAAACTAAACGTGTCTAAATTAATCCAGTCATGATGAATGATGTTTATAATTGATTATTTTATGCTCACGTGTATATTAATATGATGAACACGGGGGGGAGTTGATTTATTAATGTTACCAAAAAAATGGCATGAAATAAAATACGATAATCGTTAAAGTGCAAGCAACAAAAATAATAAACTCGCAAATGTATTACATTATATACATGATAAATATAATCAGGCTGAGAAATGAAAAAATATCGGAAGAAGTATTGCAAGTTTTGAATTAACGGTATCCCAATGTTCCTAATAATCACAATTACTGAAGAAATCTCATGATAATTGCGCGCAAGTTAATTGCTCTATCCTCCCCCCCCCCCTCTCCCACACCAATGAATCAATGAATAAAAAGAGCTTGATATATATGCAAGAAAGAAATGTAGAAAATACTGGGAGAGGAATTGCATGTGACATGAGGAAAAGTAATTAAAGTGATTGGAATAAACAAATGTGTGATAAATAAAATGAATGAGATTGCATTGATATTAATCGAGATGGGATCAAAAGAGTGGATGTATCGAGGCATCGAGTATAATATTATTGGAAAATTAAAGAAAAATCATACATGAAATAACCTCAAGCACTGGGAGGAATAACTAGTAAATCATTATTGTAAATATTAATATGCTAAACGGCCGCCTTCATCTATGATTTCCAATGTAGATGAAAGGATATTGAATAGAATGAGATTAATTAATGTTTTCCTGAAGACTACGGGCCGTTAGAGTGAATATGGGTGAATGATATTATGTAATACCGCAATAACATATATAACGAAATGAAAACGTGATCACCACGTTTTGGCTATTTAGATGTAAAATGCAGAATCGCCACAGCTACATCATTATACATTTTACATTCACATGCGTATCATAAGATATAGGTGAACTTGCCTCAGTAATAGATGATCGTAAGTGCCATTTTTTCAATTTTCTCATATTGCAAATAACAAACAGTCGTAGGTGCCACAAATTACTAACAGAGAGTCGCGTCTCCAAGCACTTGTGTCTTTTTGTTTTTACTGGTTCTTACTGGGAGCAGGAAATGGCAAATAACGTATCCAAAGGGAGACTACTTGCTTAGGGGAAGGTGGAGTAAAACAGACTTGAGGAGTAAAATGGATATAGTTGAGTTTTTAATGTCTATATTATGAAAAACTCTTGAAATTAATAGAAATATTAGAGATAGGTTTTTTCTCGCCATTCCGTTGAAAAGCTGCGAAAATTTGCGGTAGAAATTACGTGTCAGAAATGATACTCTTGGATTTTTTATAAATCCGACTTTTTTAGTCCAGGTTTGAAGGAGTACTGTAGCGAGCGCTACGATACACAACATCAAGAAACCGAAATTACCAGAACAGCTGGTCAGATAGCTCAATGGCAAAGTGCCTAACTGGAAACCAAAAGTTCCATGGTTCAATCCCGAGCTGTGGTAGCCTTGTTCTATAATCATAATGATATTTTTCATCGCTATCCGGCGATCAAATTTATTGAAGAGATGTCCCATCCAAGTGGCGCGAAACAACAACAGTGACATCCCTTCGGTACCCCTTTCCATTTTTGAAAAAATCAACCGATTCAATTGGTCATAGCGTAAAAATTCTAAATCGAGATGAAAGGTGAGATCGTTTGCCATCGATCTATGGGGTTTTAAATTGAAAAATATGGATTTTCAAGATAGTTATGGGGTGAAAGCCAACTTTCAGAACAGTGTCCATAAATACCTTGGAAATAGATATTTTTTAATTGAAAACTCCATAGATCGATGGAAAATCATCGCACCTCTATATTCCATTTGGGATTTTTGCGCTACGACTAATAGAACCGGAGATATGTTAAACAAAGTGAATTCCTTCGAAAATGGAAAGGAATACCTCTTCAAACCTTGACCAAAAAAATTCGATTCCTAAAAAATACTAAAAATTTATCTCTAAAACACGATTTCCACCGCAAATTCTCTCAGCTTTTCGAAGGAATCATCAAAAAAATCTATCTCCGACCGTTTTATTCTAATGTCCATTTTCCTTTATTTTCTCAATATTAAAAAAATCTTGAAAACAAATGAGACACAAGAGCGTTATTAATTTTTCCCAGTATTAAAAAACAGCAAAAGCCAAGAGACGTAAATGTGGAGATAAGATTTTCCCACTTTTACATTGGTAGTTACGTCATTTTGTTATTGGAATTATAGAAGAAAAAAAAATGTACAGAATGTCATAAAATAAATTTTTGTAGTGGTTTGGGAGATAGGGGAGGGTGGGGCAGAATAGACCCCCAGGGTAAAATGGACCCCTCTTTTTTTTATTTTTTCTTATTGACTGAACATTGAGTCAGGTAGAATACATTCACACTTTTGTATTTAGCGGAAGGCCATTTTGCCCCACTCTCTTCTACGACTTTTTGATTTCCATCCTTCAATTCTCGGCACTTACGACCATTTGTTACTAATGCAACGATATCATATGTTGCATCCATTTACAAAGAGAACGAGAAAATAAGTTCATTGTATCCGCGCCTTACTTTTTTTTTTTTACATTCACTGATTTGTATACTGAGAAAAAAATACATCACCCATTATTGAAGTTGATTTGAATTTTTCAAAAAACAGAGAAATTATTAGACGTTGATGGGCGGCGAAAAAAAATTGAAAACAAAAAAAAAACTGTTCGCAGGCGAAATATATTGATGTATTGATCAAATTAATTTGATGAATTTCCGCTATGTATGTAAGTCCGCCACTATATGTCTCTTTGGAAATTTGATATTAATTTTAAATGTGGGGATTCAATAGAACATGATATTAAAACACGACGGAATATTTGTATATATTTTTTTTGCGTACGTGTCTATAGTTTTACAAGGACTGATGAACTCGTACATTAGCAGCAAAATTCAAAGATGAAAAGAGTATTTTAAATAATGAAAGAACAAGAGAAACAACATTAATGTACACAATTACACACAAATCAAGTACACGAAACATACGCGCGCGCGCGTGTATTAGCTTGACTGTCTCTTGATAAATGTTTCAAGTACCATAGAGACTAGCATTAATTGATTGAAAAACGAGGATATAATGAGAATAATTAAATTCAAACCTGTGAAAATATGAATTTGCAAGTGTGGTGAAATTTAAATGAAAAATTCACATGTGAAACGCGATGATATAGACGTTAGTGATGGAATTCTATTATATTTAACTGTGACTTTTAATAACCCTCCAACGGTATATGGTTATGAGGAGAGAATTAATTAAAATAATCCTACCGATTAGAAGAAAGACGAAAATCATTGTTCTGCACAAAAAGGAAGAAAAAAAAAACACGAAAGCTTTATCGATAATTCTAGTGTCTTGAGATAAATGGAAACCTCTCTATGTTGCCCCATCAGTTTAAGAGAAAAAAAAGAAGAAAAAAAAGTTGAGTCACTCATCATGAGATATTTTTCATTCTTCGCGCATTGTTATTGATGGTTTATTTCTTTTATATACAAGAGACCAGTGAGAATTCATAAATACTGGTTCAACATATATTAATAAGGAGAAAATTAAATAAAGTTGATGCACAGTCATGAGCTTTGAAAATTAATTAATAAAATGAAATATATGAGAGAAAGAGTTGATGAGAAAATTCACATTGATATGCACCCGCCTCCACTGTACACGCCCATTCGTATGCATAGTTGGATTGACCGATTATTATAGAGAGAAAAATCGAAAAAATAAAAAAAAAAATGAATTATTATAAAGCAACCGAATGAAATAATGTAGCTACACCTGCCTCTTGTGAATAAATGCCTGTTTGTTTCTTTTCAAATGAATCTTGATTCACTTTATTGAGGATTTATAAATATAAAAAATACTTAATTTATAAAAATTTATAACATGTACATGCTGTTTTATTGATTCATGTTTTCAGTGTTTTTCTATGTTTCCGGTAGAATTTTGTTGAATGGTACACGAGTAAATATATCATTGGCTATTTTCGCAAATACAAGACCAAATGTTTTCTCATAAGGAGCTTGAAGCTCTTGAAACAGGAGATTAGCATTCTGATTTAAGAATCGATTCATGCTAGATCCAAGAAATGAGTCACCATCAAAAAGATTATCAAAGTTCATGAGTACCCTCTGCGGTTCGAACTTGACGTCGTATTTTTTCACTCGCATATAGATTTCTCCATCCTTCTCAAATTTTTCACCATAGAAAGTGTTAAGTGTTTTCATATTTACTGTAACAATTTGTAATATACATGTTCATGAATGTGAAGGAAAAGGTTGTAATGGATAAAACTTACACATGGTAATGTTGGAGCGTCCGTTGCCGCGAATAGGTAGAAATAGGACATTTCCATTCAGTGAATAATCAGCCACGAAATCAACTTGCGGACTGAATGAATCAGATGTAAAAATGAGATTCTTCAGGTCTAATCTAGGAGTAAATATGGAAAAATATTATCAAGAAAATTTCATAGGAGAATTTTGAGGAATCCATCTTTACTTGTAATTTGAGATCTTCAAGCCCTTTGTGAGTCCGTGGAGTTTAATATTTCGATAGTCCTGTTTGAGAGTGACAGCACCTTGGGATTCGCCTATCGTAACGCGATCAACTGCGAGGGGTTCAATGGGAAGCATTTTCAAACTCTTTATTCCTACAATGACAAATGATACCTTTACGTTTAAATATGAAATTTTTAATCTGTGAACATTAAACATTGAACTACACTCAGTGAAACAATTAAAGGAGCTGAATTTTTTCATCTCGATCCGACGATTTTTTATGAAGTCGAAGCCCCTTGAAAATCAACGAAAAAATGGGAAGAGAATTCTGCTCTTTTACTTGTTTTGCAGAGTGTATTTCAAATTATTGGCCAAGTTTATAAATTGTACCTGGTGCCAACAGTCCAACTGCTATTGTTGCAGCCTCGTCGACACATCGAGACAGATTCGGATCATTTTGTTTACAAATTTTAAAGCTGGCAGCTGTAATGAGAATTATTAAATTATTCGAGGAATTATAAAAAAGAACAACATTATTTCGTAATACTAGTGCCTACTGATTACTGATTACAGAAACCTGCAGTAAACCAGGTGCATGTGCTCCATGAGTTTACTCGGGCATAATCTAGCCATCGACTTTCTCTTCTATCGCAGTAAATCTACTCTCGGAGTTTTTACGAATAATTTACCACGACCCTGATTAGTTTACACCAAAATTATATTCTTTTTTTTTTTGCCACAACTCACTTGCCATGTTGTAAAACTTTAATGGCTTTATTCTACTTTCAATGGGAAAACAAAAAAATGCTGAATGAAAGAAAATTGTAGTTTTTCAAACAGTTTTTTGCCTTCGTTTATTGAATTTCTCAATCTGTTAATTCAAAAATTAATGTACACTCACGTAATTCAGTACCCCGCACCATGAACAAAAATGATAGGAATATTCCAATGTTTAATTTCAGTGCCATATTTGTGGTATTGTCTGAAACTTTTCTTTTTTTATTATTATTATCAATTTAGTCTTGAATGCATTTACACGTTACTGGACTCGAGTTCAGACTGTCCCGATTCGGTCAACCATGCAGAGTATTTAAACGCATACCACCCCACCCGATTCACCTGGTACCAACAACTCCCTGAGCTAATCGTCACGCAGCGTACTAAGATGAGGAGTTATCACTATCGCCTGAATCGTTCACGATTATCTATCTGCAGTCTCATCGAGTTTTGCTTTTCAAGCGCAAACAATCGCAATCGATATTCATTAATAAATATTCAAACATTCCCAGTAATGATTTGTTAAATGCAACCGGGAGAAAAAATTGGCTAATAAATTACTTGATTCTGTGTTTCCTGACGTCATTGAATAATAATGCATGGAAAAGAATCGTATTTATTAGAAAAAAAAAGTTCCATGCAGAACATGATATATATTTTTTCTTCTCATGGTTGAAACTTTTCCAACATGTTTTTTTTTTTAATTATTCGCTGACATCAGAGTGTAGCAGAACAGAATGGATGGCGCTCTAAACTGTGAACCTTGGTAAACCTTGAGACTCTACGCATCAATGATGATAATCAAGTTTTAAAACTATTTCTATTCATTGACACTAATAAAAATTGCATCGACATTGAACTGAAATGGCGATTTTACGAAATTGAAGCAACATGCATTTTAATGATTTTATGATATAATTTTTTGTTGATTAAGGTCCACTTTTATTTCAAGATTTTTTATTCATCAGATAAATCCATTTGTTGTAAACTTGACTGAAATCATCAGTGCCCAAGTACACGAAAGAATTTTTCTCATCATCAAAAACATTATGGTAATTATTGTCTGAATGAAAGAACAGATTTGAAATGCGAAACCACTGGTATGTAATTTCAAATTATCCTTGACTTACCTCTTGGAAAAATTATAACCATTGATGCAAAGGATCATCTCTCCGAGTGCATAGACTAGAACTTGATTTGCCCAAACAATTCTTACTTCCTTTCTTTATCATGCGGTAAAAGTGATTTGAATGAAAACCTCCGTACATTTATCAGTGCAAAGGAGATTTTAATCGCATGTCGTGAGAGAAAACGTGATCGATTAGTTTTCTTCGAAGCCTGACATGTTCAGTAAGGCTTTTCAAACTTGATAGTATTATAATATTTAGCGAAAATCAGTAATTTTCGTGACAATCGTCACGTAATTGAAATTTTTAATATTTGAGAAAGAGATAAAATAACCCATAGTGTTTTCTCCATGAAGAATCTTTGATTTTTATAAATGATAATGTACAGATAAAATAGTAAACGACGATTGTCAAAATATAATTGCAGTATTTTAATCGTAAAATTTCAAGCATGGCCAAGTCATACTCGGGATAATAAAATGCCAGTCATGATTGCATTAGTTCAATGTCACAGGTATATGTAGTACAGTTAAAAAATTAATTGCTCATAAAATATCTATGAAATACGGTCTTGCCCTCCTTGATAATGTGTAATGATGATGTCATCGCCTACTTGTAAGATGAAAAAATAAATTACATAGTTCCTTTTTGATACTTGAGGGCAAGGCTATTTGATAGACATGCAGGTTCTAGCCGAGCGACATCAATAGCATGGCCAGCGAGTGGACAATTTTGGTGTTTATGTTTTTCATTGGAATTGTGAATTGGACTCTTTTTATTTTCACGCACGATATATCTGGGAAAGTAGTGGATACTTTTGAGCTGTTTCGTAGCACACGGTGGCATAGATATCATGATATTATCTTTATGCACTTTTCCAATAGGCTCGGGAAATAGTCGATTGTTCAATTCAAACTTCTCCAGTGTTCCCGATGACAAAATAGCGGACGGCAAAAAAGTTTGACTGGAATCGTGTGTATCGTAGTAATTCTTTTCTCGGAACTTCCGTAGCTCGTCAACTTGGTTATCGCAATCATTCTCGAGACCCAAGTTCACTGGAGCCAGACACGAGAGGCATGGACGATCGGCATGACAACAGCAATCACCACAGCATTTACTGAATATCGTTGATTTTTTTTGTCTATTACTCGCCAAACAGCAGCCGTAATAATGACTCCTTTGTCCATTTTTTTTTCTTCTCTCTGATGAATTCTCCTTTTTATGTCTTTTCTTCTCATCATTAGGTTTCGTTGAACTTATTGTTTTCTTTGGAATACTTGCTAAAGATTTCTTTTGTGAAACTTTCGGTGGTAATATTATTTCAATTTCTGGAGACAATTCTCTCTGGTTTTGTTCAATAATTTTTTCTTTTTGCTTGGATTTATTCGCATTGGACGACCTCTTTTCTTCTGGTACATTTAGTACTTTCGGTACTTGTGGTATTCTCTCTCGGGATTCATGATACACAGAGACTGCCGAGTTGTTAGCTCGATGTACTTCTACTGGAACTTGGATCATTTCACCTGCATGAGGATCGATGATGGTAGATTCATCGTAGAGGTTGATGAATTCATTTTGCCGAGGTGTTTGACTATCTGTCTGATATTTATATAAAATTCGATTGGACCCACCTCCAGCTTGTCTCGATTCATGGTAATCCGAATTATTTCCTTGATTTTCATAGAATGTATGCGAAGAATGTTGATTGGAGAGTTGTGAAGTGATTACAGACTGCTCGGCACAAGTATTGAATGGTTGAGAAACTTTTTTCTGCACTCTCCGAAGAAATTCTGATCTTGGAGTATAAGTTATGCTCTGAACTCTCTGTCGAGTCTCAGGATTAATACCTGGAGATGATGGTGCTTCATCAGGCCCGTCTATATCATGTACAGGAACATGAACATGACTCGTGCAGTGTTGACCAAGTTTAAATGGTTTGAAGATACTCCTTGCCGATCTGTATTGAACCTTTCTTTGTATTCTCTGGCAATAACATCCGGGAACTGCTTGTCTCGGATTTGTCGAGTCCCCTAGGCGTGTTGAGGCGATTACAATCCTTCCACCTACTGTCATCTCTTCATTCGGAGGATTCAGCAGTTTACTTACTCGTCTCGAGTCATTCCGAATTAGCCAGGATGATAAAGTTTTTCTGTTTAATTCTGAGATCCATGGCCTGGGAGAAATATTTCTATCAATATTTAATTTTTTAATCTCACTCTCTACAATCTTGGTATTTTCTGCCAATTGCACTAATAGTGTACGACTTTTTTCTCGTAAAATTTCAATTTTTGTGTTATAAACATCAGCCATACATATGAAGTTTATTGATAAACGAAGAATAACGACATTCATATCGTTATTAAATTTAAGGGGTTAGACCACTGTAACTGTCCTAAAAAAAGGGTTTCTTTCGGCATTTTTTTTAATGGGGAAAAAAGGGTCATAAATTCATAACATTCCGGGGATTTATTGGGCATATGTTCAAGTTCGCAAATCCAAAATTTCAGGCCAAAATATCGAAAAATGTCGACATGACAGCCATTTCTCCGAATCTCGTCAAATTTTCGGCTGCACGCATTGTAGCTCGTGTAAATTTGAATTGAAAGAAGAAGAAAAATTGGCTCAAACTACATGCTAGCATGCTACTACTATAGCTAGCGAAGTACGTGGCTAATTTTGAAAATATTGCTTTTCCAGTAATTGGCAGGCATTTGAATAAAAACGTTCAATTCTTCAAAAAAATAGTTTTTTTATTTTTAATAAAAAAGAGGCAACTCATCATGAGTTCGACATATCATTTCAAAGATACTGTCAGAAATTCACCTCAAAAAAATGAAAATGGTTTGAGTTATGCTGCGTGGAATTTTGAAAAATCGTCTTTCGAGATAAATGCGATCAAAGTTTTGACATGTGCTTTAAATATGAAGAAATGCTTGAGGGAAATTTCAAAATTTCATCAGAAAAAATGGGTATCAAGTGATTAATTTTGTCTCCACACCTTCTCGCAGACTCAAACTATTTTTTGAGCCAAGAAAAAAAACAATCGATTTTTTGAAAATTCTACAGTGGTCTAATCCCTTGAAGAGAACAGAAAAATGTTCAATTAACTAACCTTTCGTCAATCTGCAGCTCTAATATTTCACACCATTCAATAAACAAGTATTGTCATTATTCTCCCTCGTACAATTATTCTCAATTCGTTAACCATTTATGGTAGGAAACAAAAAAAACCATAAAGTATTATTAGACATGTTTTTTCTATTGAAAAATAATTATTATTTTGCTCAACAAAAGTTTCCATGAATTCAATTTTTAATCATTTCACATCCAATACATTGTGTAGATCCTATATCCTAAAAAGGATGAATAACGTTTGTTTGTTTTGCCATTATTTCGAAGGGACACCTGTCATCAACAAAGCCGTGAGATTACCTACATAATATGTTAAAGGTAGCTTTCACTACACTTTGGCGACACGAGAGTCCTATGAATGCGCCTTAAAACGACGCCAGCACTCCGAAACGATAGAAAAAAAAAGTTCCAGCACCGTACACAGAGATGTCCTGTCCCCACATAGAGAATTTTTAATTGAATTATTAATTTCCTTTATCCCCCCACTGTGATACTCAATCTCCACTAATTTAGAGAAGAAAATTAAAATTAATTTCTACTAAAATGCATACGCCTTTACATGATTGTCACCTGTGTCAAGCGAAATATTCTAAAAACGTGTGTTGTTGTTTGGACTGACTCGGTCGTTTGGAGCAATTGATTCATAGGTTAGACGCAGTGTATTAGCGTTGCGTGGCTGTCTGAGGCTTATGCACAAAATTACTTGGTTCTGGCTCCTCAAAACCCTTTGATAAAATGAATTTCACTGAAATTCATGGTGTTCAAGGACTTCCACAATTTTCAGAATTAACATCACGGCCCAGTTCAATTGCAAGCTCGGGCTATGCGGTATCATCAGTTCATCAAACGGAAACACAAACCAGTGTTTACACAACAGCTGCAGCATCTGATCATGGGAAACCGCATTTAATGGTGAGGAGACAATGTCTTGCTAATTATTTCAATGATCATAAAATTAACATACATCTGACACAATTTGGATTTTTTCCATTGTAAAAAACTAGTTTGTTAAATCTTTTGCTTGTGCATATTTTCCATTCTTGCTTCCGAATTAAAGCTATACAAATATCAAAATTTTTGATTGTAATTTTTTCAATAGAAGATACTTGAAATAATCTAGAAAGAGAGGAAATTATATTTTCAGTTCATAGAATTCTCAATTACAGAAAAACGGTTTTATAGAAAAATTTAATATTTTGTGGGGAAACTTCCTCTTGACAAACTCTATTTTTCAAGCTTTATTGGAAGAGAATCAGACCAGTACTTTTTGAGATATGTCCATTTTCAAAGATCAGTTTTTAATCAAATTTCTCGAAATTAATCAAATGTATAATGTAATTTTTGATTTTCAAGATGAATGGATCGAGCAAGTATCCTGGGACACTTCTCCAATGGCCTAATCCAAATGCCTTAATGCAATTGTGTGAAAAGCAAGGTCTGCAACCACTCAACATTCCAAATTATAATCAAAACAGTTCGCTAATTGGTGTACCGTCTAGTGTTAATAGTCTCAGATTACTGCCAAACATGTATCTTCCTTCAATGTCTCAATCAGAGGCGATTAATGGCAAACAAGAAGAAATGAGGAGCAATGGAGATTCAAATAATACAAACAATGATTCTTCCACTCAAGTACAACATCCTAGTGCAACAATGGCCGAGTATCTTCAGAAATTACAAGCGACAACGTTGCCCTTGACTCTACAACAGCTCATAAAACTCCAGAGTGATCCGGCGAAACGTGAAAAATATGATGATGAGCAAAAGTCTGAACATTCACAAAATAATATACTCAATATTCCTAGTGTGCCAAATTTTAGAAATAATAGTTTACAAAATGGCAATAACTATATGAATTCTGAACAGATGATGCCTGAAATTAATGCAAGTGATCTCAATATGCACATGGACGCTCACGATAATAGTATTGCATCACAAACATCTTCTCATGGGCAATCTATAAAAGTTGAGCAGCAACTACAAACTGATTCACCAAAAGTCGAAAAGAAAATGAAATTTCGTGCGAAAATTGGTGAAATTAAAATTGCAATGGCACTAGATGGCTCGATGCTCTATTGTTGTCCTGAATGTACACTGGCTTTTGCCGAGAAAACGGAAATTGAACAGCACATTCATGGACATGTACAGGTAGGATTTTCAAATGGATTCTCTTGATACCATTTTTTTGATCATAATGGCATAACTTCAATTTATTGTCTTTTATTTACAGGAACGAAAATACCAGTGCAAAGAATGTGGTGCAATGCTGAAAAGGAAAGAACATTTGGATCAACACATGAGGGGTCATTCAGACGAAAGACCTTTCAAGTGTCCGGTCTGTCAAAAAGCCTTCAAAAGAAATGAACACCTGACTAGGCATTATGTAATTCATTCGGGTGATAAGAATTTTTCGTGCACAGTTTGCCAAAAAGCATTCTCTCGTAAGGATCATCTAAATAAACACACACAAACTCATTTGGGTATTCGAAAATCGAAAATCAAGAAGGAATCCAGTTTGGTTGAAAATGTCAAAGATAGTTCCGATACGATAACGGACATTCCGAAGCAAGAGCTCAGTTTTTTATTGAAAGACGGGAATTTTATGAAACAAGATACGACATTCCTACAGCATATACAGAATTTACAAAAGGACCAAAATTTTATTCACACATACTCGGCGGTATTCAAGGAGCAGGCGATGAAAGAAGGAATACACCAGCAGCAGGCTGTAAATATGAATGAAATTTTGCCTCAAAATACGAGGTATTTGATGCCATCTTAGTTTTAAGTAAGTTGATAGTTTTTTTTTAATTCGAAAAATAATTTCATTTTTCAATAAGAATGTTTTGTAATTAATGAAAATACTTGAAGCATTCAAATCAAGTAACAAAGACTCGATGATCAAGACTAAGAATTTTTTAAACTAAACTGAATTGATTATTGAATATTACAAGAAACTAGAGTGCATAGCGAATTGTCGAATGATTTTAAGTTCCATATAGTACCAACTGATTATTAAGATTAGGAATTTTTGCCTTAATCAGAGATTAATTGTTTTCCAAATACTGAGGGTAATGAAACTCTGACAACTGATATGATAAATAACTGTTAAATATTTTGGAGGCTGTGAATCAGCTACGTGTTCGATTGATACGATTAATCATCCACGCAGAGAATTCAATGTGCCAGTAATTAATACGGAGATTATTAAAAAATCAGCGACTAGTTTCATCTAATTATCGAATCAGTAATTTTTTTATCTTAAATATAAAAATTCCTTTATTGATTTAAAGAAAAAGCGACTGTTTTGAGTGATGGCAAAGAAATATAGTTAATTGGTAGACTAGCTTTGTGAAATTTGAATTTCTTTTACTTTCTTGATAATTACTCTAGTCTACTAGTCGCGAAATCAAAATTAACGTTGTGGATGAATCCGTGAGATTAGTAAGAATTTTTTAGTATAATCCTGATTAGAATACTACCAGTACTTGGAATGAAATTAACGGTGAAACATTTTTCAAGTAATTGAGTTTTTCCTACGTTCCAGTTGAGAATAGTTGAATATAGACAAATTAGCTTTAAGTCTGTAAATATAGAGAATACAAGCGTAAAGTAGATTATTCGCAGATTAATTTCATCAGCAATTGATCTCGTATCTTTCCAAATTGGAAACATGATTTTCTTTTTATAAAAAAAATCTATCATATAAGTAAAAGAAACCAGTACCAGTGAAAAAAAGTAGCTTCCAGATTGAATCATAGCAAAGAATTTATTTTGACAAAAATTATGACAAGTTTACAATTATGTTATTATAGAATCTTTCATATTGATTACGTACATTAGGCATAATAATAATTTTATCTGGAAATTCCATATCAATTGAAAGAAAGAAAAGTAAACTAATTTTCTTCAAAAGGCAACAATGCTTATAGGCTCATTTTGAGATGACATGATGCGCCTTGATAATATCCTGAGGAATGTCGCATCAAGATGGAACCAAAGACTTTGCTCATATTAACACCAGTATTTTTTATCTTCCGATTCACATTTCTCCAATAATGCCATAAATTAAAATTTTATTTTCTTCGGAGTCTTGATCTTAACTGCAAAACGTACACTCTGACAAGTTCCAATGCTGTAAAAATCACGTCTAATATCTATGTAGGATAAAAACTATTGTTATGTATAATATGTCGATTGCCAAAAAAGGATAGAGTAATGGGAGAGACGGACTAAGCATAAGAATAATTGCAGAATAAAAAATTACATGTATTTTTCAGACCAAACTATTTTTGAATGAAATAAATGTAGTAAAAAAAACGAGAAAAAGAAAAAGCATTCGTCTCTCATTAATTTGTAACGAATGTATTTGGGTGTATGAAAGGATGACCTTGGTAATTACAAGTGTTTACTCGTGCTGACTCTATCGAGTACAATAAAGAATCTTATGTAATAATGTTTGATACTTGTTAACGTTCCAGTTGGCAAGCATTTCACGTGAAAGTTACAACAATTGTCATACATACTATCAATTAATTTTCAATGCTGGGGTACAATATGATAGGGGAAAGGTAAAAAAGACGTAAGGTATGGACACATTGTTATTTTTCATATCGTAGCCATTTTTCCAATTTTCTCATATGGCTAATAAAAAAAAGTCGTATCTCCGTTGTTTTTTACTCCAATCGATAACTCATTTGTTTTCCTCGCATGAATTAAAGAAGAAGTATCTCCACCATTTACGTCTTTTTGTTTTTACTGGCTTTCACGGAAAGAAAGAAATGCTGAATAATGCATCTCAATGGGTGACTACTTGCTTGGGGGAAGGTGGGGCAAAACAGACATGACGGGTAAAATTGATACCTTAAAATCGATGGCAAATCACCTTTAATCGTCATTTTTACGATTAATATAATAGATATTTCAAAAAATTGTCATGCATATTTTCCACTGGAAATTTTCTCAGCATTTCCAATGAAATGCTCGGAAAGAATCAATCTCAAGCCATTTTAGGGAAATGTTCATTTTACGCCGGTCTCCTATATAATTATCCTAGACGACAAGTAGATCGTCATGGGATATCATGAATGACTCGTAACATTACTCAATTTTAAATATGCCCCATGAGTAAATCCAATGACTGAACTGAGCCATCGAATGAAAGCCCTTGCTATTGCAGCCGAAATTTCAAAGCCTGAGTGTGGGCTTCCTGTCTTTACCAATACATCAATATCATCATCATTATCATTTTCACTATCATTGTTGAGAATTTCTAATTCACTCAGGGGCTCTATCTCAGATACTTGTACTTCATCCAACCAATCAGTAGCAACTCTAGAAATAGATGATTCCTTGGTGGACATTATATCATCTACAAGTAACTCCACGTACACAGAAGTTTTAGTTACATCTTTGTTTTCATTTTCCGGCACTTCATCTGCCGCATGGGATTCCGATAGAATAAATTTATATGGGTGTATTTCCGATGGATCCAGTGACTTTACTTTTGATAATATTTTTTCAACGTTGCTCACGTTTTCAGGCTTATGGAATACGAAATCATACGTTGCACGTAGTTTTCCAAGAAATTTGTCGAGTGGTTTAATATCACTAGTACGTCCCTTGAATGCTATCCAATCCTCAACGGGAGCAAACTTGATTACTTGAGGTAAAGCTTGCAATTCTATTAGAAATGTCTAGAAATGTTAATCATAAATATATTTTAGAGTTATATAATTAGCGCAGGATTACTCCAGATGTTTAAATTAATTCGACACTACTAATTATTACACTTACCAAGAGAGTCAGCGTAAAAAGTACACAAATTCTTAATTTTTCCATTTTCAGTGATGTTAGGGATCTCAATTATATTCGTTAAACTGAGAGCCCCGCGAATTGCGCAGAAGCTTTTATAGTAACGAAAAATCCAATGGTGTAGGGTCCAAATAAATCACATGAAACGATTCAATTCAATTGCGCCACTGTCTTGGATCCAAGAGGGTCACACTATGAAATTGCCCAATACACTGATGATTCTAAGCACGTCAGGATCCTTGCATAAATACTCGGTAAAAATAACAAGAGGTGATTCATTATGAAAGATTTTTATTGTCACAAGTACAAAAAGAAAAAGAACATGAAATATGAAATGAAAAAATGAATAATCATTTTTGTATTGTTATGAAGCTGCAAGATAGTTATCAATTAGAGTTTAAAGTGTAATGGAACTAAATGACGCAGATCTCTATTGATATCGCTGCCTGGTTCCTTAAGCTCCTTGAGCGTATCTACAATCTTTGCCTTGGCATCGTCTCTGGTAAGTTCATTGCGTTCCATAGTTTTCTCTAGTAGTTTTTCAAGTTGTGGGCCAATACCTCCCTCGGCCGAGGACTCGAGCGTCTTCAATACTTCATCAGAGTATCCAGAGAACTTTGCAAAACCCTGCTTTCTAGCGTCTTTACTCAGTGAATCGTACAATAAAGCCAATTGTTGAAGAGAACAACGTGGAGGTATTTTAGCTTTTCTAAGGTAGGTAGATAAACTTGGTCTAGGTACTTGAGACACTTTTTCGCCGAGTAGAGTAAATCTGTAACGAAAGACAATTATTCACAAAACCCCCTTATAAATAAATAAACTAATGGAAAAAATTAAAGGGTTGACCCTTTAATTTTTTCTATTAGTATATGAACTGGCTGCTTACCTATTTTCATCGTATTCTTCGTCCTCTCGACTGTCATTTTCATTGTTCTTGGATTCAATCGAATCGTTTGATTCATCAGATTCTTCGGAAGAATCTCTGCTTGCATTCTGTGGCATGACAATTTCATAAATTTCCTGCACTACACTGTCTATACTTGGCTCTTTCTTCTTTTTTTTCTCAATCTCAACATTCTCTTCTTCTGATGATTCCTCTGACGTTTTATTGGTCGTCATTATTGCTGCACTACTCGCCAATCCATCATTCAATGTAACTGAAGGCACAACTTCAGGCGCTTGAGTAACCTGATTCTCCTGATTTGATTCATTTACCTCTTGAGATACCTCTGGAGTCTCGTGATTTGTCTCGGGTGTAGCGTGAACAATCTCTGGTGTCTCTCCACTTAATTCTGGTTTCTCATCAGCCACTGCTATTGTACTATCCATTGTAATTGGCTTTTCACTCTCAGCAATTACGGGCTCTTGGGATAGCTCAATTGGTTTTTCTGTCTGTACCAATACTTCTGGTTTACTTTCTGTAGTACTTGGTATTGGTTGATGCTGTCCTGGTGCATGAGGACTTGTTGTAGGAATTGTTGTAGAACCTGCAGGAACTTCATCATTCTCTATTTGAAAACTCTTCAACTGCTCTACAGCGTGGAATATTACCTAGTCAAGCATCAAAACTTTTTAGTAATAGCTTTCATTATTGGAAAAAAAAACCTCTTTATTCATTTTGTGAGGAATCTCTCTTATTTTTGTACACATATACCTGCATTGCTGCTGGTAGATACGAGTCCGAATAAACTGGTGTAGCAAAAGCAGGCGGTTTTCTCACAATTCCAGAATTTACCTAAACATTATTTACACACTTGTATCATTTATTCATTCAATAATATTAACTGGGCAAATTGACGAGCTTTAAAGCGGCTTTGATGGCTTCAAATCAGTTGACCCAGTTGGGTAACCATGAATTTTACTCATGCAGCTTTTAGAGTGAAATAGAGAGGTGCGTGTTAATGTTCAGAAAAATATTAATTGCAGCTGTCACTTGTGTGACCTTGTGGGCAATCGAAAATATATAAAATGTCCTAGTTACGATGGATCAATGATTGGATACGAATAATTCATAAATTAATATTCTCCTTGTCAAAATCCATTCTCTCTAGTACAATAATACGAAAGAGTGTGCTAGTTAATTGTCAATTCACTGCATATACGTGTCTCATTGGGTGTCCGTTACGAGCTACACAATTTCAACTCAATGTCAGGAGTTTCTTCCAAAATTCAATTGATATCATTGAGTTGAGATAGGGGAGAGTGGGGCAAAATGGACACTATAATGAAACGGTTAGAGATGGATTCTTTTTGATGATTCTATTGAATAGCTGAGGAAACTTTAGCCGGAAAATAGATGTCAAATGTATTTTTTTCGATTTTTTTGAAAATTCTATATTTTTCGACATTTTTGAGGGGTAAAAGCCTTTCCTTTTTTGAAAATTTTCAGTTTTTTGCAAATATCTCTGGTTCTATCAGTCGTAGCAATTCGGGGTTGGTCTCAAATGAAAGGTGAGCTCATTTCCCATCGATTTATGGGGTTTTCAATTCAAACATATCAATTTTTGGGATAGTTATAGGCCAAAAACTGTTTTACAAAACTGTTCCACAAAAATGCCCATAAATACCTTCAAAATCGATATTTTTGAATTGAAAACCCCATGAATCGATGGTAAATGATCTCACCTTTCACCTCCAGTCGGAATTTTTACGCTACGACAAATAGAACCGAAGATATCCCCAAAAAACTGAAACTTTTCAAAAAAAAGAAGAGTTTTACCCCTCTAAAATGCTCAAAAAAGTCAAAATCGCCAAAAATTAAAAAAAATTAATTCCGGCACTTGTTTCTCGCCTCAAATTTCCTCAGCTTCCCAATGAAATTATCAAAAACCATCCACCGCCAATATTTCTATTAATTTCAAGAGTTTTCCATAATATGTGTCTAAAAATTTAGATGGGTCCATTTTACCCCTGATGTCCATTTTACCCCACCTTCCCCTATTCATCTTGAAAGAAATTGATGGATTTCATACTTTAAAGGAGAAATACTGGATTTCTTGATTACAAAATTTGTACTATACATCATCTATTAATTAATTCCAACTCACCCCATGTAGCAATATAAGTTGCAGTCCAAAAAAGATGAATTTCATTGTGATAATCAATGATTATATTAGTGAAAATTGTTATTCTCTCTCTTTTCTTTGTTTCATACAAGTTTGGGAACGTGAATATTCACAGCGTTGTTCATGCGAGTGTTGATCCAAGACTGGATAAAACCTCGTAGAGTCTCAGTAACGGTTTTCCGGTCTTTGGCTTGGTTGCCTTCAAGTTTATACAACCAATACTAATCTACTTGGGGGCAACAGACTCGTGCAAGTGTTTTAAACAGTCAAGCGCATTTAATCGTTGCGCGACTTTTACATATTCTTGCTTCTTCTCCTTTCTAGGGCTTGGCTAACGCGTAGATATCCAAGTTCAAGTTCCATAACCGTTGTACGATGATTTGATTCTTGATCGAATTGTGGCATGTTTTATGTATTTTTTTTTGTCAACTATTTGAAAAAAAAACATATATAAAAGGAAAAAAAAGCTTATTGGTTCAGTCAAGACCTTCGACATTTGACTCTTTCCCTCGGCGACAATCTGATCATAGAAGCGTAAAAATGGAGAGAAAAAGGCTTTCATCTAATAAAAGATCCTCTGGCAAACCAGATTGCTCTAACGGATCCCATATAATAAATCAAAGCAAAAATCACTGAATTTTTCAATGAATTATTTCTCCTCATCCAGATAATTTTGAGGGGATATTTTAATTATTTATACTACCGGACGTAGTCGAGGCAAGTTTGTGCAGAATTTCAAGAGATTCAAGAAAGAGGATACTCGACCGGTTTCTAAATGTTATTTTTATCCTTTATTTTTTCCGTCCCCACTAGTCTGCAAATCCTATAGTTTTATACAGCAAGTTTCCTTCAAAATATGCTTGTTCCAATAGATATTACAATAACAAAGTTTGAGAGGATTTTGCGTAATATAGAGGAATAGAAATCATCTATTAGTAATATTTTTTGTCTTACGATGTGCAAAAAAAATACGGGTACCCATATGAGATTATTTTTGTATGAGAAAATATCAATATTTGGAGGCGGTAAAGAAAAACTTATATAAATTCTCTCGTAAAATGTTTATTGACGCCAGTAGACCTCATGCATTTGAAGTATACGTATTTCTCATTTTTTTCTCACATGTCGTGAAGAAAAATGAAGTGTGTTATCTTTTGTATTCTTCTGTTGGTACGTATATAATTTTCATTCATTTTAAAGAAAAATAGAGATTCTGAGGCAATAGCTTGAGATTTTTTTTTTAAATCCTGCAAGTTAACTCGGGCTCCGGAGATTTTCATCGAAAATTTCCTCAGTTTGCCAATCGTCAGAAACAAGCCAAATATTTCCATTTATTTCTTACCATTTTTATCGTACATATTATAATTTCCATTTTTCTCTAAACCAGTGTGTAATGATTGATTCAAAGCCACTGGACCATTCAACAGATCCACTAGATGAAATCATCCGAGGCAATCAGAAAAATTGCGATTCCATTGAAGCGAAGGAAATTGAAAATGCTATTCCATTGCTTCCCACTGGCAACGTATTCGGCAATGTGAAAGAAATTGAGAATGAGAAATTATTGGCTCCTTGTCCAAATGTTCAGCGATCTGTAAATTCATCTCTCACCTCTTCTCCACCATCGTACAATCCGTTAGTGGCTTTTCTATATCCACTAATTCAACGTATTCAATTTTCACCACAGAAATTCTTAATAGATCGTCTCGTTCAGCTCAAAGAGACCCTGGAGAATTTTGGCATTATAATTCCAGATAATTTGAGTTTGAATCAAACAGTGGCGAGACAATTGTCGACTGCAAATGGCTTAATTCACCTCACTGGGCCCAGTGATAATGGATTCTACACCGACAGACTGGAGCCAGCAGGTTTTTTCAGTGGTAATGGGTGGTTTGCTAACAAGGGAGGATTACTTGGTGGACCAGGTGCTATTTTCTCAACTGGCTCTATACTCACAGATTATCCAACACCCTACAAAAAATAATTAAACGTGTTATCTCCAAATACCTGGTAGAAAAAAATGTATTTTATTGAGGAATTCGTCTCGAGATCAAGCAATAAAACAAAATGGAAATAAACCAAATATAAATATCATTGGAATTGAATTTGTTATGGCTGAATTAATCCAGTCAGAAAAAAATGAAAAAATCACGAGAAACAAATTTTTTTCAACTGAGAAAATTGAAAAATGATTAGTTTAAAAAAAAATATTCATCAAAAGTAATGATGCATTTCCGAGATTGAATATATCCATCACTCGTTTCAAGCATAAATTAAATATACTAATTTTGACATTATTAAATTGTATTAAATTAAATTATGGATAACCGTTGATAATCATCAATTTTTTACTTCTCTTCAATTTAAATACGCATTCTTTGATATAATTTTTCTTCTCAGTGTATGACAATATTATTTATTCTATTCTATTTAAGGCTCATTAAATTGTAATTATTTTTCAATAAATTTTCATTTGTTGGAGTATTAAGAAATTCATTATCCACTCGTGCCTATATTGAATAAATTTGTCAAACTTGTCGCAGTCAGTCGCGTGTGATTCATAAATTGATGTGAACCCAGTTCCCAATATATATTGAAAATTCATGAGATTTTCAGTGGGCTTGGCTGTCATTTAGATTTAAATCACGTAGAGAACCGAGTTGAGCAGGGGATAAAAAGCTTTGATGATTCTCAATGCAAAAGACGCCATGGATATAAAATTAACAGTGAAAAGAAGGAGTAAAAAAATAAACGGTAAAAAAAGAAGAAAGTAATGGTTATTTTGCGTTCAGTAAAGTAACACCACATCGATACTTTATGGCCATGACTTGGTATTTAGTTGAATTGTTGAGGAGTAAAAAATACAGATAAATTGTACCCTCGGCGAGTGCACACATACACAGTTCTGACATAATATCCAAATATAGGCAAATAGATTTACAGTGCATAATAAATAGAGAAAAAAAATCAATGATAAATTTGAGAAATTGAAGAAATTCCCTGGGATAATCATGATAAATTGAATTTTTGCGTGATTTACATAGAATCTAATGAAAAATTGTTAGATTGGAGTAAAGAGAGAGGTGAAGAAGAATGAGAATTATTCGTAATAGCGTAGCTGCACAGGGGACAATGGAAGATGGGTAGGTAAAAAAGCATTGGTAAAGAATGAAACTGGTGTTTGGAAGAGGGGAAGAGCGGAGAGAGACCGGCGTGCGAGAGACTGCCAAGACTCGGAGGGAAAGCAATGCCGTGTGTAGGTGGGGATAGAGGAGAATCAGCGGTAATAGCAGTGTGGAAAACTAGTCGAGCGAGTGAGTCCGCTGACGGCGGTCGAGGTTGCGTTTCAATAAATTAAATTCAACTCAATTTTCATATTAAATTGATAATAATAACATAAAGTAAGACAATTGAAGTACCAAAAAGAGGATAATGCAGGTGATAGAATGCCGTATGAACCTGATAGACTGGTGCCACAGAGGAACACGGTACTTTTCGTATTTATTTTATAATAAACATAAATTTGAAACTCTCTCGAATTGTTATAAATTTATTCTCTTCTTCACTTAAATCTCATGATGTTAATCATGCATTATTCTTATCGATTATCAATCGCATGGAAGAATATAAACACCGAGTAATTGTATGGGAGAATAATTATTTTTGTTATTTAATGCTCGAGGCATGTTGACAGACTTTTATGACTTGCCATCATTTGACAATCGTTCTGTCCTCCCTCTGTAATATGTTTATGACCTGCGGATTTACATTGAGGATTCTGGATACGTTACATCCCAATGGGGGTGTAGATATAGTGGAGACCTTGAAGAATCGAGATAGAGTAGGGATAGATAAACAGAGATAGTTGTGCAGTTGAGACATGCGCGATGGGGAATTTCAAATTTTTTTTTTTCCATTAAATTTATTTTTCAATTACCAAAACTACTTGCTATATTATCCATCCATAATATGACTTTCAATTACTCATGCGTAAGAATTTCCTTCTATCTAGATTTGCATGCAATTTATGATGATTAATGGATCAATTAAATTAGAATGCAATTCAGGTGGATTTATCGACAATAATCGGCTACTCAATTTCGTACTATAATTCGATCCTATTGCCTCTAACTTGGGCGGCGATTATCAAGTCAATGGGTTCTATGAATTCTTGGGCTTTGATGTCATTTCAATTATTACTGCAAAGCAGTTTTCTCCATCAAGTTTTGCCGATAATTCTGAAACTATTATCAGCAGGCAATTTCCCTTTACTTCCTCCAATTTCCTTCGATTTTCATTGTCTACTATCTTTTCTTAAATACGAGAAATTCTCCTTTTCTTTTTCTCGTCTCCATTCCATCGAATTGGAGTGATTAAATTTTCAATTGCACGTTACGGTCTTTTAGAATTTAACCAAAGCAAAAAAAAAATCTGGGATCAATGACTCAATTAAGCATATTGAGAATCTTTATGCCATAAAGTCTCATTTTCACTCTCATCGATCAATGACACATCCCACCGCCCACTCTTGGCACATTTTCAATGTGCCTACAATTTATCATGCGACAGTTATCTTTAATATCGTCACCTTAATAAAAAATGGTCGCCAGTGTCCAAAAACTTGAGAATAAAAATCAATGCGTCTCCGTAAACCAAGTGCAAAATTTATTGTATGGCATGCTGGACATTTTTTCTCCATATGAATTCCAGTAAGAAAATGACGCCACTACACAATGTAAAAGTGAAAAAATCTTATTTCCACAGTCTCTTTGCTTTCACTATTTTTTAATATTGGGAAAAATTGATAACGCTCTCGCGTCTATTAGTTTTCAACATTTTTTTGATATCGGAGAAGTGAAGGAAAATGAACATTAGAATAAAACGTCTGGATTTTGTCTGAAGATTCCATTGAAAAACTGAGGAAATTTGCAGTTGAAATCATGTGTCGGAAATAATTATTCTTTATATTTTTTGAAAATTCAATTTTTTTGGCCAATGTTTGAAGACCCTTTGCATCTTAGAAAAACTTTTCTCAACATATCTCTGGTTCTATGAGTCGTAGCGTAGAAACTCCTAGTAGAGATGAAGGGTGATTTGCCATCGATTTATGGGTCTTTGAATTTAAAAATATCGATTTTTGAGGTATTTTTAGACACTATTGTGAAAATCAGTTTTTGACCCATCTTATAAATCGATATTTTTCAATTCAAACCCTCATAAATCGATGGCAAATCACCTTTCACCGCCATTTGGAATTTTTACACTACGACCAATAGAATCAAAGATATATGTTGAAGAAAGTGAATTTTTTCAACAATGGAAAGGGGTGATCCTTCAAACTTTGACCAAAAAAAATTAATTTTTTACCCCTAAACAAGTAGTCCTTCATGGCATGCGTTATTCACCATTTCTTACTTTCAGTAAGAACCAGTAAAAGCGAAAGGACACAAGTGCTTGGAGACTCTCTGCTAGTAATTTATGCGCACTCACGACCGTTTGTTATTTATAATTTTTTTTTTGATTCGTGCAAGAAAAACCCATGAGATATCGATTGGCGTAAAAAAAAAAAGACTTGTTGTCATTCGCAACACGAGAAAATTGGAAAAGTGGTGCTTGCGACCATTTGTTACCAAGGCGACGATTAATTATTATTAGGCATATATATTCCAAGGAGATGATCCGTAGAAAAAGCCGCGAATCATTCCGAGTACTTTAGAAGATAAACATTATTTGCATTGGATGAAGGAATTATTAAAATTAATTTATGATAGTAAATTGTTTGCATTTCCAAGCTTTCCCGGAGATGAAATTAAAACTACACGTACTGAAATAACCTTTTATGGTTTGTAATTTCATAAATTGCAAATGAATTTACTAGACACCGAGTGTACACACGAAAATTTCATTCAAAAAAAGGCTTTTATGCACCGGTGTTCAAGTGTTTACTGATAATGCAATTTCTGATATGTAACCCAGCCTCTATCAGCGAGCTTGATAATTTGATAATTCACTTGCTTCAGATTGAATTACTGTAACAAGCATTAACTGCGAAAGTTATAAATTTCATCACGTCATCCCTTGAGAGATTGACGTACACAGAATACACCACGAGAACGAGAAAAATAAAATAAAGATTTCTTTTTTTTTTTTCTCGACGGAGCGGAAAAAGAACGGAAAAAAAAGTAAAGGAATAGAAAACCGTGAGACAAAAACAATGCGCATGGGAGATAAGAAATGAATGAGAGAATAGTGCAGATGATGGAGGGATGAAAGTGAGAATCAGTGGGAGAGAGAAAGATAGTCTGGTATGGGTCTGTGCTTTAGTTCCAGCCCCCAGTCGTGCTCTATCGATTTAGGAAGGCATAACACGACCGACCTATACAGCTTTTCCGTATTACTCCAGCCAAGTTGATTGCGAACCTGACGCAGCCGCAGATATATAGATACATATATATATATATATATACTTTTTTCTAACACAACATCCTCCACATTTTTTTAATCTCCGGCTTAATGATTATCCATGATCTCCAAATAACGGAGGGAGAAGTTCATCTTAATTGTAGAATGAAGAGGAGAGATTTTTCTTCATTACACCTCATTCGGAAATTTCATTTGAATGGAAATTAATTCCAATTAGTATGGTATTGGAAAAAAAAAAACAATCCTGAAACACGTGCGACTTGATGCAATATCAAGGAATTTTACAGCACGTTCAGCACGTAATTACATTTACTAGAGATCTCTCTGGTGGTACCTTTGGAATTACTCTCTGTACACAGATGTCTCTCATATAACACGTATACAAGAGAGTTTCACATTTGGATCGCACCTGTCACAGGCCCTTATACACGTGCCACTACTACTAGTCAGTAGCATATTCATAGTTTAACCATAGTTATGCGCCAAATTGGTATTTCTCAGTGTAAACTATCTGGTTCAACAATTTTCCATGAGGTATTCATTTTATACTCATTTACATGGGGGAGAAAAAAAAGCTATTAGTTTTAATAAATTATTATTAAAATCAATAATGCGGCACTTGGATTAAATATATCCAAATGGGAATAAACTCGTTTCCATTGATTAATTAAAACGAATTTAAGATGTTTTACACATCTCATTCCTTGTTTCAAGAATAAATACTACTACTTCAAGATGAACACTTGTACATTAATTAACACTTGATTGGACAAAAATTCGAGTTTGTATTGAACTAAACTATGGATAACTGGTGATAATTATCAATCGTTTTTTTCTTCAATTCGAATACGAATTCTTTGATAATAGATTTTTTTTCTCGGCGTAACGTATCATTCAATCATTCTCATTTCGAGTACTCAATTTTTTTTCTTTACTTTTGCAGATCAAAAATGTGGGCTCATGGAAATTTATCAACAGTACCGTAGAACAGAAGGATAATCGGAGAAACGTCAAAGACGACGACGATGGGAGAACGAGGAGAAAAAAAATCAAGTTTGAAAAAATTCAATGATTCGAGATGGAAAAGAATGTCATATAAATACAATTATTTTATTCATGTTTCCATTCTCGAGCAGAAAGAACAACTACTTTTTTCAATGTAATAATTATTGAGAGACAAACTCAACTAATTACTACAAGTCATTACGCATGAGATAATTATCCACCAGGCTAATTAATTTGACGACTGAATCAATAAGGAAAAGTTTTAATTGATATTTATATCGAATTTGTGGTGAAAAATAAACGAAAGGAGCGGTCTTTTCACTGGAGGCAATTTCACTAGGTGCCTTTCCTCTGCCAATTTCTGTGTATCCCGTTTAGACGCGGAGATTGGTCATTAACTCGTAGTAATTGAAACGTGAAGATTCATGTGTATCTCCAAACTACTGAGGAAATAATTCATTTGCGTTCAAGAAGACAATACTGGAGATCATACAAAGAGACAGGATGAAGCTCGGAGAGACTATGGCTGCAGCAGTTGATGGTAAGTTTTTCGAGACTGGCCCCCTTGTAATAAGATGAGCCTGATAAAGTTAGCCGCGTATGAATTTGTTCATTTTCTGATCGGTCGATCGAATATCAATAATATTTTGACAGCTAATGCCATATGATATCTCAATGTTAATTCCCCCTTTCGGATATGAGGCGCAAATGTTGACGAATTAAAAAAATGCAAAATACAGTCATCTGCAGTGGTTCAGTTCCTATTCCTAGGAAGTTCAGAATGCGAAGGAGGCAAATTAATTGATTTTTCGTTGAAAAATAAATAGAAGCAAGAGGTAATACCTCAGTTTCTTGGATATGAGGCCCGAATGTCAAAAAAATCAGTTCAAGCGCGCGCAAATGTAGCCCCTAGTGTATTGATAATTAACATGTTATACCTTGATTGTCCCGCTCATACAGCATAATATTATAACGAAATGGAATGAACAAAGTTTCTCTTCTCTGCAAACGCTAATCCGAAGTATTTATTGTCAACGTTGTGACGGAGGGAATTGTTTCAGATCCAACTAAAACTTTTCACTTGATATTATTTTCCCCTCTATTCAATCATTTCTCTAAACTAGACTGGAAGGCGCGCAACGCGCGCGTATCGCTTTGCATTGTGGGCTTTTAGTGAAATAATTGCGATGAGCAGTCCAAACTACGTGTATAAGTCTAATATTAGTCTCCGGGTTGGTGGCTCTGATCGGCAAATTCGGAATTTTCGCCCTCTCGATATTTTTCATTATGAAAATTGAATGTGAGGGACCCCTAGATAGTTGATGATTCGTGTTCAGGATACCATCGAGGCAAATCAATTGATTTTTTGCAAAATATTTCCTTTACTTAAGATGGTATGTCATCATTTGTTCTCCGAGCATTCTCCATATCTGCTCTTCCAGTTCTGTTTTTTTTCAACATTTCTTTGAACCCCTCGTAGCTCTGAAATCCCATCAGAGACTCATTCATGTGCTACATCTAGTTAGATTATGTTTCAAATTAATGTACATGAATTAAAAATAATTGATGCTTCAATGAGCCTATTGAATCAAGTAATTCGTCTCGCTTGTCAACTCGACAATTGCCTTCAGCCAAATAGTATTATCTTGAAGTCAGGGAAATTGCGCAAATGTTGAGATATACTGTTCATATTTTCATGTACAATTACATGTAATAACCCAGTGGCCAACAGCCAGTATTGATGCTATTCAGAACCACAATAGTAAATCCATTGGATGCCTCTTCTTCCTGAGTACTATATAGTTAATGGATCTATTTTGTTCTTACACAGTCGAGCTTTGCATAACGTAAATTTTATCTGATAGTTCTAAATGATTTAAATTGATAAAATCATATTCTCCTAAATTCTTATTGTTTACTAGAAAATAATGTGCCCACGTTTTATTTAAGCTCTGTTATCATTGCCATTGCGCATCTACTTGATTTGCCAGCGTTTGTCAATGGCATACACGTGGACTATAAAATCAAGCACGAACGTGAAAGGTTAAATCTCTTGCCTACGCATGTAATCGTTCAAACACATGTGCTCCGGAGCAGAAATTAGGGATGACCAGGACAAAATGGAGTAGAATTTTTTTTACTTTATACATCTTTTCATTCAATAGTATTGTACAATTATTTTTCATTTTTCAGGATGCAATATTTGGGGTGATGTTTGTCCAAGGAAAACTCGACCACCACGAATTGGAGAAATACCCAGGTGAGTTTTACAGTAGCATTACGAATTTAAAAAAAAAACAAAATCCATGTCCAAAGTTCAGGAAGATAACTTGTTAATGCTTCCATTTATAATCGAGCTGCTCTTTTCTCGTCTTTATACCAGTATTCAAATTGACAAATTAACGATGTAGATGAATTCAAAAGGCAATTTTACGCGTAAGACATTGAAGCTGAACTTGTTGAGAACAGTAGCAATTAAATTTATCCATCAACTCTTCAAGTATGCAAAATGTCTCGCTCCTTTCTCCATATAGACAGTCTTATTTCCTTTCTATGTGATTGTGTAACAGCATTCCACTGAATTGGAATTTCTTCAGATGACTAGGGCTTAGGAGAGAAAAAAAAAGTGGAATGAAGAGCTCTGGGCGTCTTTGAGTTGCAATTGTGGTAGAATTTCCTCGCTTGGTATAATGAAATATTGATTTATTTCACTACATTAACAGCCTCCACATAATAATATTTCAACTTCTCATCTCTTATAATGAAATATTCATCGATGCACAATAAATAACCTTTAATATATGTAATTTCATCTGTGATCATTTGAGGATGTTTTGCCCATGAATAAAATAGCAGAATGAAAAATTAAATAGCCAATATTCCCTATTTATCATGGCTTATCTCCGTTTTTATTCACATTTATGGCGGCCTCCATTTTAGCATCAGCATAATCAATACACACTCGGACAGTTCAATCATTACTCCTAAAGTGCAATATTGTTATCAATGGAAATGCCGGCGTCAATTACTTTGACTTGATAAATAATTCTTTCATTCTTTCCTTGTCAAGGTAAATGGTAGATTGTCTCGTATATGCTTGTAAGCATGTATTTATCTGATTTATCCTCATGGCTCCCTTCTCTCATTTACTCACTCCTTCTGGCTGGCTTATGTGTATCGACACGCAAATAGATATTTTTACCTCCACAGCTTTAATACAAGGCCAATCGATAAGGCTGACCGCAGTAACTTTATGCAATGAAGCTCAAATCTGGTCACCATATGCTTCAATTCAGTTTGAGTAAACACAAAATTCATGTATAATTACTATTCCAACTTCTGTTTGTGTAATACATCATGAGGCCTCATTGCACCAAGTACAATGCATTGATCCGCATGATTTTATTCTTAGAATTCATGTCAGAGCACACACCCATGATGGAAAAAGGTCGATTAATTCATGACATTGATTATTATATTAAAAAAATGAATAATTATCCTCTGCAAGAGAATAGTTCTCGAATAGTGCTCAGGACAGGAGTCTTACACCATTCAATAACCCTTTATTATTATGACATAATTCATACTCAGAGCAGAAGAAATAATGGATTATTTGAATAATATAATCAATGCATTCAATGTTAGTTATACTTGACGGATGGCTGCCTTGATATATACGTTTTTCTTCAAAGTCGAGTGATTCGAACAGCGCAAACAGTTTAGAATGAAAGTGATACTTTTAAATATAGATAGAGTGCAACAGCTCGATGGAACTTCCACAGTACTGGATATGAAAACCACCCGGGTGGTTGCGGTTCGTTGAAGCACATCAAAGCTTTTATCTATCATCATCACCACCACAGACATCTATTCCTGTAGTTTCTATGTATGCCGCTCCTCTGGACTCATCTCGAGTGCTCGTTCCATTATCCTTGATGACAAGGATTTTCTTCAGGTCTTTTGTTGCTATTATGAAAATGAATCGATTGGAAAGGAAAAACCATTGTGTAGGATAATGGCTAATAATGTTTTCTACAATCTTGGGCAATTCCATTATCGTGTGTATTATCTATTTCATTCCATTGAAGGCTGTAATGAGCATTGAGCTTCTGAAAATTGTTCGGCCAGTGACATTGAACCCGTAGGGTTGAGTATACTCTTTTTCTTTTTCCATTTGCATTGGAGAAAATTTTATAGGCACATGAACCATCTGCAAGCGTTATAAAAATGCTCTGCATGTATTGTAAAGGAGCTCGCGTGTTCTCCCCCGAGGTCGAAAGAAAGATCTTTGACGATTTTCGTGCAAGGCTCTTGATGAAGGGTGAGGGCTCTCTTACTGCATGCCTCGGTCAAGGTTCTCTCACTTGATTCCCTCTCTAGTTAACACTATCATGATTTTCCCCAATAAATTTTCCGTTATTTTTTCGCTTACTTGCATTCATTCACCTGTTAAAGGAATTTTTCCATATATGACAAGAATCGTTGCAAAAGTTATTTTTTTTTTCATTTTTCACTTGAATGCTCATTTAAAGTTGAACAGCTGCGATAACATTCAGGCAGTTAAATAGGAAACCTTGTAGCCTCACGGTGTCATTACGCTGGTATCGACGATACTTGACATGACACGGTAATATTAAAAAAAATACGTTAAAAAAGAAGTGTATAGTTTCGATTGGTCGATACTCTGGAGAAATGGATAATGTAATTGAATTCCCAAGTGTGTAATTCGATATTATATCAATTTCGTGAGAGGGGAAAGTGTAAGTTTTAGCATGTATTTTATGTTGAAAATTTCCACGGAAAAATTGGAAATTCCCGTGGGAATAGTCATTTTTCTCTTTTTTTTAAATTTTTCCTCCTGTACAATAAAGAAATTAAACACCTGCAGGCAATTAATGAAGAACAATATGTCATATCGTGACAGTTTTTGATGCAAAAATTCTTACTCACTTTATACAGGCTCGTGTTGTAACCTTTGCCTTCAAAATTTTTAATTGTCGAATTCCTCTTATCAAAGTTATACTACCAGAAAGGTCATAATACTATTCATCTGCAATGACTGATAGCTCATAAATTGGATTTTTACTTTTCGCATGAAGAAAATGTTTTTTTTTTTTTTATAATGTCCAGTCCGAGCCAGTGTGGGATGCTTGTAGGTGGGGGAATTACAAATGTTGTCGCGTCGTTGGTTACGCCGGTCGAGAGCGCGCAATTGTAGTGGAAGGGAAACACGCGGTCCAAACTCCGGGTATGAGTAGCCGAGTGAGAACACGTAGACCAGAGTCTGCCTCTGGATCTGGCGCAGGCCAGAATAGTATCTCCCTCCAGTATAAAATACGTGTAAACATGCATTTATCTCGGTAAAATGTTAATAATGATCGTATTCTGATCATGCCAACTATTTTTTCGAAAAAATTTGCACTTCACTAATTCTATTAAATTAATTAGAGCTCTTTCTTTTGAATTAAAATTCCGAAGTTAAACGGTTGCATCTGTTAATTTCATGAATCACGTGGCTCTTCGGGGGTCCAGGACTTTCACAAGTTTTTATGAATAAATTGTCTCCGTAAAAGTAATGCGTGATTATTAAATGAATATAGAGGTATTTTATTTATTGCTATCGAGGCTAATTATGATTTAGTATTCTATTCCACTATTTATTTGGGCTTTATTTAAGTGCTTTTACTTTCATTTGTTTCGTGTGTCTGCAATTAATAGTGTTACTTATTATTGACTGGAATTTCCTTGCTCTCTCTCTGAGGTGAGTAAAAAAGACATTATTTCAAAATTGTTTCATCGGGGAATACTTTAAGAGTATGAAAAAAATAAGTTTCTGGGAGTATCAAAAAACTTTGAACTCTTTGCATTGAATTACTCTTTCTCTGAATACAGTTAAAGATCTTATAGAGTTCCCTATTCGAATTAATCAATATATAAGACATCAAGATTTTACATATAATAGATGGCTTTTCCATTGTAAATATTATGAAACTCTTCAATCAATTTTTGTATTCAGAGAATAGTTGACTACATCTAAAATTTTACGGAATGCCGAACAGTATTAGTAATTCTGGATATCCCAAAACTTCTTGCATATATTAAATTCAAACGTGTTTCTCTGAAAATATTCCAAGGAAAGATCATCCATATATATTATGTGTTAAATTTTCAATCTAGAATTTTTTTTTTTCCTTCAATTTCAAGGCATATAAAGTCCCATGCTATATCTAGATGCTGTAGAAGGTTACGGTTCATAGCTATTCAAAACGAACGGCAAATAAGCGCCAGAGATATATGCAAATAATTTGAGGATTCCGAGAATTTTATGATGGAAAAAATAGGCCCACGATTAAAAAAAAATAAAATGAATGTCCACCTACTTTATCCATATTGAATCACCTGAACTGGCATTCAGCGTGAAACTATTCTGGAATTCTTGCCAAAACTCGTTGTACTCCGGGATAGTATATAAGCTTTAATCATAGGGCAGCTTGTTTAGCTGTAGGGGTGCACTGCAATTTATCTTGACAACCTCAACGACCCGATTCCATTTGGTTTATATTTATTGGATTGCAAAAAGTTGGCTAACCAATTAGCAAGTCCACTGGCATCTACAAAATACTTCCGACAATTGAGGTTCCATTGAGAGTATCACTAGAATTTTAATTATCACGTTAATTGATTATTATCAGTTTAAATTCAATGACAAATAATTGCTATTATTTTATTAGAAGAGGAAGTGAAAAAGGAAAAATAGACGAGCCATTATCTCGGATAAATCAAATACAGGGGAAATTTTCAGTTTCAATCATTAGACGAATCAGGTCAAATGCTTGTGAATGAATTGTTTCCGTTTGATAATCCTCTTGGAACTCATTAATCCTCAGCTTAATTCATTTCTCACGTGAACGAATTATCGAAAAACAGTGAGCAATGAACGAACAAAAATCAAGAATATCAATGACTACTATTCGTATATGCAGCATTTGTTACTACACAATGAGGATTAACTGACTTTTTACGGATTCCTCTAGTATTTTCACATACGTCATTCATGACGTACATGGTTTCTTTCTCCAGACTTGGCTCCAATATTACAAGTATTTAATATAATGACTTGCATCCAAAAAAAAAATGTCTGGAGTTTGATTTGTAAAAAAGGCATTTTTTTCTCATTTTCCAAGTGAATTCTCTTTAGTATGACATCACAGATGCAGTTGAATGTATGGAATTCTTGACGCTAATAAACAAATGACTTGTTGCATCTTCAGTGAAGCCTTGAATAGACAATATTAATTCAATAGATGATCTCCAGTGGATTATCAAGTGCTGATATAACACTGTCATCACAAATTAATTGAGTATCTCAGACATGATGCTCAATGCAATTAGATAATTTTCATTATGCTGGGAATAATTGAACCAAAGTGGATAAATTCATTTGCTTTATTATTATCATCATGTCAATTTTCCTGTCTCGATAAATTGCAAAAATCAAAGAGTAAACTTTTAATTTAATTTTCCAATTTCATTCAGAAGGAATCTTTCATGTCAAAGTTTATCAAGCCATGAATTCGCACGTGTTATCACGCTCATCGATTATTATTGTTACTTTATGTATGGAAAACAGTGTAAATATGTTCCGTTTTCATTGCGTCAGACCAATAATTAATATAATTAATAAGTGAACAAATATTGTTTATCTTCAATGGATAAATATGAGTAATAATCAGTGACTACATTAGCATATTACATTAAATATGTCGAAGATGATGATAAAAAATGGGGGAAAAAAAATGAAAAACTCGGTGATTCATGCGTCATTTATTTTTTGTCATGTTTTTCCTGTTTTCTTTCGAATATAATACTTCACATCAGCATATCTTTATCATTGCATAATGAGAAGGCATACAAATTTGATAACAAAATACAGGCTTACTTCCGTCTGAAACTTTGCAAAGTATCAATCAGACTTTAAATTCTACTCATTATGTCAATTACATAACTATCATCATTATTAACGTCCCCTCTTCATCAACATTACAATCCAAGTCTCCAGAGACAAATAAATCTATTTTCATAATGAATATCCATTGAGATAAAGGCAAAATTTTGATGTCTTTTCGTTGGGAAGGAAAAATCTGCTATTGACAAGTGAATATTTCCATCATCTTAATATTCCCTCCTCAGCTTGGACAAATACCAAATCACTTGTTGTTGTGGGGAATGACGTAGTTTGCCTTCCTTTTCATTTTAGGATCCATCCTGTATTTTTTTTATTCTTTCTTCTATATATTTATTTTTATGTTGTCATATACAGCGTACATTTCTCGCTGAAGGTTACGTGTCTCGCATGGTTGGTCTTCTAATTTGAATTTTATATTTTGAAACTGTCGCTGCAATGGGGAGACTATCTACATTGTAAATTTGTCGAATACAACGTCTTCATTCAAGAGTGTTGTATGTCTGATCTCATTCCATTGTCGGGCTTTTCACATTTCTTCCAGTAATTCAGTGCTCAAATTCTAGGTATAATAAAGTGAATGCAAAACATTATCAAAAATGACATGAAATCATAGAAAAAAATCTCAAATATTTCATCCCCCTTGTATCCTTTCTATACCACCACCCTCGCGCATTCTAGTTGAAACTATATACACTGGAATAAAATGACACGAATTCGAAATTTGATATTCCAGACACGTAGCGATTGACGAGGAGTCTCCAGGCTCATCTACCCATCGGTTACCAGTAATATCGCCTGGAGGGACCAAGTCGGTGCTAGATATCTCAGTGGACTCCCCAAGGAGCACTGATACTCACGTCACTGGAGAACAAACGTTCCTTGGAAAAAAGCAAGTGACACCTGAAGATCGTTTTGAGAATAATTCCAACCAGAAAGGGAATAACAAGGATAATCAAAGTTTTATACCGAAGAGAATTGTCAGTGCTGACAGACGATTGCCGCGTGTTTCAACCGGTGAAAAAATCACATTAAACAGGAGTCATAGTACGAGCCAATTGCCAGATGTATTGAATAACAGTTATCATAGTAGTGTAATTTCAACGATACTATCAGTCAGAGACAAATTGTCACATAGAATTGGTAGCTTGGGGGCTTCATTCGAAACAGGAAATGCTAAAACAAAGTGGCGCTCATATTTCTGTGATAGTTCCCGCTCCGATCTAAAAAGTTCCATTGAGACAGAAGAATTCCCAGATCGTATTGATTTAGAGGCAAGAAAAGATAGTGCTGTTTGTCTGGAGGAAAGTGACGATTTTTCATCTGTCACAGAAAGATTGCTGCTTGATAAAAATTCACAGAATACTGGATTATCTTCATACATAATAACGTCCAAAAAAATTCCATCAGTTTGCGCAACAGCATGTTATCAAGGTGATGATCTTGATGAAGATGACCATTCAATCAATCGCAGATCATTAATAGCCAAGTATAATAGGCCAAGACGTGAAAGTAGTGGTTACTGCAGTAATTTGAGTACATTCGATGAAGACAGGAGGAATTCTACCTTTGAAGCTCTTCAGGGAATTACAACACTGCGTGAGAGACGCCGGTCTTCAACAAAGCGATTTACCACAAATACAAGATTTTGTAGAGAGGAGGAAATCGAGAGAATGCCAACAACAGAGATATATCGCAAGGTGTCTACGGCTGGTATTGAAATGCCAAATATTGATGAAATCGAGGATATTAGGGGTTCATTTGAAGAAAATGATCTCAACAGTCAGACGCTAAAACTTGCCGCATTTCCTGACATACAAACTCCAAGAGAAAAAAAGCAATGTATGAAAAAAACAATATTCGATAGATATGATGATAGTGAAATGGATATGTGCAGACGAATCAGTGGTGTTACAGTGGAGATGCCAGATATCAATGAGGACCGTGAGCCAAGTGACATTGAAAGAATAATGAAAGAGTGCCTTCATGAGACTGAGGAGATCAGTGCCAGACTCGCACAGACGACCTTGACTGGCGGAGAAACATTTGAAAATCCATTTGGTGCAGTGAATGATGATGCATCGTTGAAAAAAACTAGTCTGACTGGTGAAAATTCAATGAAAATAACGGCATCAGATACTTTAAAACTGAAGAAAACCATACAATCACAGGACAGTGAGCGGGAAAAAACGAGGCTTGAAAGTTCCAGATATCAGGAAGAAATAATACCGAGTCCGAAAAATCGTCAGAAAAAACGGCTAACTCATCAGTACAGTTCGCCGTCATCTTCCATTCCTGAATTGCAATGTATTCCAGAAAAATCATGTGAATCGTCCTATAAAACAGATAATACGATAATTCTAGTTAACGATGAGGGTGCATTTACAGAAGAGAGAAGTGATAATGATGATGATGATGAAGCGGAGGAAGATCCCCGAAAACTCTTGCCGAGATCTATCAAAGTATATCAATTACTTTCTACACAATCAGAGGATCGTGGGGATGGAGAGCCCAGGCTCATGGACAGACGTATATCACTGCAGATAAGCAGACACGAGGACGAAGAATCTCCCTGCGTAACACTAGCATCTCCAGAAGACAAGAGGCTGCTTCATGCTGACAGTGTTCCATTGTTAAAGATCCCGGAAGTTGATGCATCAGCATCAACGGTTAGAGAATTGTCACCAATTAGAAAGCTCTCGTCACCTGGAGAAGGTGGGATAACGCACAGACTAGGAGACAATGTTGGAATCAGACCTATATATCCATACTGTCCTTATTCGCCATACGGAAGCCCACAGGGATCACCGAGAACACGTAGACGACCACTGCGAGAGAGTAGAAGAGTTTCCATAGACAACAGGCAGGGTGCACTACAATTGAATCAATACAAACTGCTCGATAACATTGGCCAAGTAATTACTATTTTGCTATTATTAGATTGTACATTTATATGCGCTCATAAGATGTCTACATTTCAATAGCTCTTTTTTCATTATGTAAAAATCACTTGAGAGCTTTAATTTACATCTATTCAAATATTTCTAGTCGATAATAATATATGCAAATCATTGCCGGTCATCATCAGATAAACTCGCAAAACTTGACATAAAGTCATAGAAATCTCTCTCGCAGAAAGATACCTGAAGGGCATGCCCGTACACTTGGCAAAGTTCTTGGGGCAAAGATCCCAGAGTTTTTCATCTCATTCTCTCTGACACGCTCCCTCTTTTATTTTTTTCTTCTTTGCACTTTTTATACCACATCAAGTGGCCTTCAGAGAACTCTGTAGGAATTCCTTTCATCCTCTAGCTTCCCTCAAGTATTTGGAAACTTGTTTTTTTTTCTCCCATTTATAAGAGTATCAATATTTAATTCAACAAAAAAAATATGCATGAAAAATGTAGAATATCGAAACTTTTTCCCTTTTTATTTTTTATTAAAACTTTTAAATTCTCATTATTCTCTATCCTTGCTTTAACTCTTTTCAATGCTCATTCAATGCCCAGTGAAAGCAAAATATATAATAACTCTCTTTTAAACTTTACAGGGCTCATTTGGTATCGTGAAACTTGCATATAATGAGGAAGATGAAACTCATTATGCTATGAAAATTCTCAGTAAGAAAAAACTCATGAAAAAAGCTGGAATATTTGGCCGAATGGCACCAGGAAGAAAAGGCACATCCAGTCCACTGGCAAAGGTTTATCGTGAAATAGCTTTACTCAAGAAATTGGATCATCCAAATGTTGTGAAGCTGGTTGAAGTACTTGATGATCCAGACGAGGATAATTTATACCTGGTATTTGAATTAGTTCAAAAGGGAGAGGTACTCGAGTTACCCACAGATAAACCACTGGACGAGGAGACAGCGAGGATAAATTTTCGAGATGTTGTTATGGGGGTAGAATACTGTGAGTTCTCTCTCTCTCTCTCGAAATTGATAAAATCATTCAGAATCAATTAAACTATTAAAATTAAGAATTCTTTGAATAGTTGATGCTCATTTCAGTTAATTTTTTTTCTTCTTCTAGTACACTATCAGAGAATAGTTCATCGAGACATAAAACCGAGCAACTTGCTCGTTGACAATGAGGGTCGCGTGAAGGTCGCAGACTTGGGTGTCAGTGCTGAATTAAGGGCATCCGGTGAGCTACTGTCTGGTTGTGCTGGTACACCGGCATTCGCTGCGCCTGAAACTACAACGCCTGGTGCCCAATATTCCGGAACGGTGAGTATCGACATCGATACTACTCGCGAATAATTCTCATTCTTCCATCTATTTGCGTCTCACTATGCTCTGCTCGTTCTTTTTTTTACGTTGTATAACATACTCTATAGAGTATCCACGAGTCATTTTGAATTTTTTCATATTTTCATCTTCATTCCCGTAATTTCTCATTTTTTTTTCTCAATATTCGCTCTACATCTAATCATTATTATTATTATAATTCAAAAACTGCCGACTTGATGAGAGTGAAATCTTGCGGTGAAATTTCCATATGTGTTAAACGAGGCAGAAAATGAGAAATCAATGTTTAGCTTCATTATATATGGCACTTGGCCAGAGCAGTGCCAAAGAAATTCTACACGAGTTATAGCTTTTATTAAGGATATTAACCTCAATACATATTAAACTATACTGAATCATTTAATATTTGATAATCCAGAGAGAGAGAGAGAGAGAGAGAGAGGGAGAAACGATTTTTATCGGATATTGGACATCAGGGGTAAAATGGACACATCTGAATTTTTAGGCAAATATTATGAAAAACTGTTGGAATTAATAGAAATATTGGCGGTAGATTGTTTTTGGTGATTTTATTGGAAAGCTGAGGAAATTTCAGGCGGGAAATAAGTGCCGGAATTAATTTTTTGGAATTTTTGGCGATTTTGACTTTTTTGAGCATTTTAGAGGGGTAAAAGCCTTCCTTTTTTCGAAAATTTTCAGTTTTTCGAGAATATCTTCGGTTCTATGTGTCGTAGCGTAAAAACTCCGACAGGAGGTGAAAGGTGAGATCATTTGCCATCGATTCATAGGGTTTTCAATTCAAAAATATCGATTTTTAAGGTATTTATGGGCATTTTTGTGGAACAGTTTTGTGAAACAGTTTTTGGCCTATAACTATCCCAAAAATTGATATTTTTGAATTCAGAACCCCAGGAATCGATGGGAAATGAGCTCACCTTTCATTTGAGACCAACCCCGAATTGCTACGACCAATAGAACCAGAGATATTTGCAAAAAACTGAAAATTTTCGAAAAAGGAAAGGCTTTACCCCTCAAAAATGCCAAAATAAATAGAATTTTCGAAAAAATCGCAAAAAAATACGGCTGACACTCGTTTTCCGGCTGAAATTTCCTCAGCTTTTCAATAGAATCGTCGAAAAAAATCCATCTCTAACCGTTTCATTACAGTGTCTATTTTGCCCCACTCTCCCCTACATTTCAAAGTCAATCGAAAATCAATGAATTTAAATCAATTCACTGGAATAAAATGAATATACACGCAACTGAATTAGTACAGTACAATGATAAAAATAGCATTCAATAGACTAGAGAAGACGCATTCTGAATCAGCACGTGGTAAAGATTACTGAACTTTAATTGAATCCAATGATTCAATGGGATCAGGAAGGGCACGTGTCTCTTTACTTGATGAAGTTTACGTACATAGAGAAGTTAATAGAATAAAGTAATAGTAGTGATGAACTTTTGCAAAGACTACTACTGGGCTCACGCGATATACCGGGTCACAGTTTTATTGTGTAAAGGTCTAATTAGTTTGTTGATCCAAGCCAACTGATCAATACCTTGTGAAATTTTTATGTCCATACTCTTATGAGAATTCATTTCATTTTTGGATATTTTTTTTTTCTGTTTCATTATACTGATGTAGTTATGCGATGTGTGGTCAATGGGTGTAACGCTATATTCATTGGTTACCGGAAGACTGCCATGGGATGGCTCCGGAAGCATAATAGGTGTACAAGCTGCAGTACGCTCGGAACCTCTGCGCTTTCCTGATAAACCAGTAGTATCAGACGATTTACGTGACTTAATATCACATATGCTTGCCAAGGATCCGGCAATGAGGTTTACATTAACCGAGATTAAGAGTCATCGGTGGCTGACCAATCATGGAAAAGAACCACTACCAAACGAGGCTGACAACTGCCGACTTCCGGTAACCGTTACTGATGAGGAAGTTGCTCGTGTTGTTACTAGAGTACCAAAGCTCGACACTCTCATACTCATCAAGACAATGCTCAAACAGCACAGTTTTCAGGTAATTATTTCTTTTTGTTTGAAATACCATCATTTTGGCGACTGCAGTGAGTTAATAAGGAAAACTCAATTCAAACATTTTCGTACACTTTCCCAATTAGTCGTAAATTTGTTGAATTATATCTTTTAAATCTAGTTGTTTCATTAGAACAGAAATTAGAGATAAATTCACTGAACGTGGTAAAATATTTGACCTCATATTTTATCCATCACGGAAAAGTCCTTCCATAAGTATATTTGTTCATATCATTAGAGTCAATGACTCAAAGAACAAGGCCACTGTCTTTATATTTTATATTCGCCCAAATAGAGATCAAGCTGGGTCGATGGCCTTTCTTTATTTGATGAATCATTTAAAATTCGAAAAAGGCCTCCGAAGTGTCGAGTTTTTTTTTGCTTCAGTCTAGAATACGTCATTAGTCATTTATATGAAGGCATAAATCATTCTTTAATTAATAATTTCACTACATGCTACAGAGGTAATGTTTTTTTTTCTTCTCTTTTTCACTATTATTTAATATAGAATCCATTTTTGCCGAGGAGGATAGTAAAGCCAACAAGTGCTGGTGATACAATATCCAGCAATCTCAAGACTTTTATATCTGATAATTGTGATGGTGCAGAGAAGAGAGAAAGGTCGATGAAAAGTGAGCAATTCCATAAAGCTGGTAGAAGCAATTCTGCACCAGACTCATACGACTGGCAAACTAATGGAAGGTAAGATTCATCAAATTTATTTAGAACTCTTCAGAGAATAGGCAAAATATACCATTGCCTCATTTATTTTTCTCTTTTTTAATTCAAACCGTTTCTTCAAGGCAAGTGTCGATTGATACGCCATTAACTCCAGTGACGGAAGCAACTGTCCAAGAGATAGAAATTGAGAAACGATGACACCCTCTCGATTGATTGCAATGTGATTAGAAAATGATAGACACATGTAAAGGAAACGATAAACGGGGCGAGGGGACCAACAGTCATGTCAGAATTGATTAGGAAATTATTAACAAATAATATTTAATTAATATGGGAGGAAGCGATTATCATTGATCGTTTGTACGAACCAACGAAATTAATCTTCCAAATTCAATAAATATAAAAAGTTGATTTTCGTAGTTATTAAGGAGATAATTGCGCAACTAATTGTGCCATTGTTATGTACATTGTAATTTTACAAGAGAAAAGTGAATATGAAATATACACTGAATGAGAAGGAATGAATAGTTTACTCGCGAGTACAGAATCGACAAGGTAATTAAACTCACGCGTAACAATCACTAATTCCAAATGCTACCTTAATTTTTCCTCATCACACACGTTCATTGTCATCGATTGACTATTTACTCATTCTTATTTTCATTCATTATTTTGAGTAAACATATGTGAGTAGATACAGAATATATATTGAATCGATTAAATTCTGCAAGTTGCTATCACGTATAATATCGGTATTGGAGGACCAAATGAAAGTCGACATCATATTTGATGAATTCAAGTACCTTGTTGATTATGTCTTTGAGTTCATTATAAATATGCAAGATAATTACAATGATTTATTGTTAATGGATGAATGCTGTTATTATTCTAGAATACCAAATGAAATGAATCACCTCTATGAATAAATCAATGTATATTATTAAATTTTTATAAAAAGATTACATTTCATTTGAGTGATTTTTGATTGATTAACGTTTTTTCATGCTATCAAGAAATAATATGAACATATTTATGTATCTAATTATTGTTATCTACTTGAGCCATATGAATTCGATACTTAAAATGTTTATGAGTATCGTAGTACGAACATGCAAATTTGGAATTGCGGCTTAATCGAGCCAACCTGATAATGTAATATATAATTCGCTTGTTAATTGAAGCATTAGGTGGAATTGATGATTAATAATTAAGATATCTCCTTTCTTAAAATTATCTTCTATAAAGAGGCTATTGATACAATAATAATTTAAGCATTAAAACTATGAGGAATTGCATGGGCAACGACTTATTTTTATTAGTAAAATGTGAATAATAATTATTAGTGGTCATTAGGTGAATCATTACCGAGACCTAGGGGACCACGAAAAAATTAGAATTTAGTCAAACATGTACTTCAGAGGAAATATTTTTAATTCATATTGTCAGGTGGGAAATGTGATTTTGATTCTGATTGTAATTTTAGTCGCCATTCCAGCTATTCTCATTGTAAAAGGGTAAAATTAATGTGAGAACAATGTAAAATTGAAAGATGTACGTTGGTAAAAGGAAGACGTGTGATAGAGAGAGTTATTATGACTCGAACTTACTGATGGGACTTGGACATAATGTAGAATTATATTTACAATAATTCCAAATCTATCCATATGATGTGCAGTACTTGGAATATGTTTAATACAATTTCCATGTGTATTTAAATTTATTCCTCTTCCAACTACTGACTGACTCATTGGGATCTCATTGCCGTTAGTAATTATATATATACATAACGAGGGTAGAGCGTGAGATTTCTAAGCAGTTGAAATTTGGGGCCAGTTGCATTTTTTTAAATTGAATTTAAATTGCTTATAAATATCCGCCCCTTATTTTCCCATAGATTTTTAATTATTTTCAAAATCTCTGAATATTGAAGTGTCATTTAGTCTTACTATAGGTGTCTATTACAGATAAATACTAAAAGATGCACAAAATATTTTATATATTGTATTCAAGGCACTTGATAGATAAATTTCTTCAAATTAACGAAAAGAAAAGAATACATTGACCTTTGGTATATACGCACATTCTATTTTCTTAGTGTGATACAAGTATTGAGGCTATTTTTTCCAAAGAATGGTAATTGAAAAATTTCATATTACACATTGCAATTACATCTTGACACATAACAGACAATCATATGATGTATGATCAGGAAAATGAAAATCAAAAAATTGAAAGCTCACTATTAACATTATTATTTCAAATTGCAAGAATTTCTTATAGTAATTACAATATTGTGAATGCAATGAATAGTGCTATTAAAAATTTCTCCATCGCAAATGTTTGTTATTAAATTTGAAAATGAAAAGTCATATATATACATATGTATTCTAAACTATTTATTCAATCAAGCTTCCTTACAAAATTAATACGCAATCAAAGGTGAGTAATCTCTTATAATGCATACATTCAAAAGAAGTTATCCGTGTAATTTATTCCTTCTACGTTTGCCTGAAAGTGAATTCCCATTCCATTTGTCTCTCAATGAGAGTGCTATAGTAACAGCATCACCTTATTAAAAGAAGAAAATCAGATTAATTGCTCTCTTAATTGCTGAATAAATAATTACCTTTCAATTCTTCGACATAAGCTTTTCGTGAAAATGTAAATGGTTTCTCCACTTCCTCGAATATTCTCTGATTAAGCACTGTAGTATTGAATTTGTTTCCATGAGCAAGACAGTTATCTAGCATTTCTATAAATATAATCCAGCGAGGTTTAAAGTAATCCAACACAACACCAGCCCATTGCTTATTAGCATAGTCTCTAATTTCACCATTAGGACCCCACAATGTTATCTGATTACGTGCATTATACTCGTACAAAAATTTCTCTTCTTCTGTAGTACCTAGGGATTTTGCATCATCTATCCATTTCCTCAAAAGAAAATTCTCATTTGTAGCCAGTATTTTTTCTGCATCATCAAAGAGTTCTATAAACAGCGCTGACTTATTTCTAAATTCTTCTAACTTTTTCTTTTGGAAATCTCTAATGATATCAACATAAATATCATCAATTTTTAGCTGAATAATTTGCCTTGTTAAATCCACTAAATCATGTTTATATAGTGTACTGTTGATTCTACCATAATGAGCTTTCAGAAATAAATTCCATGCCTTCCATACCATTTCAGGATCGTACCAATTCTATGAAAACAATGAATATTTTCAAACTAAACTACTCTACACGAGTTCAAATAATGATAAAAACATTCTTGATTTACCCAAGGCTTGATAGATAAGCTTGGACGTCTTGTGAGTACGTAATGTCCCCTAATTCTTTCAATGCCAATGAAATTGTAGATAGTTTTTCCTAAAATACGCCAGGCCTCTGAAGCATATTCATTCCAAGCACCATATCGTCTTGTTGCGTAATTCTCAAACCTGAAAATGAGTGAGTTTCAAAAATTCATTAATTGATAGTAAAAAAAATAAAGTATTTACCAAGCACTGAGATCAGCAATGGGTTCCCTTCTATAAGCCATTTCGTTCATCAATTCGTATATCACGTAGTTTTGATTGATTCCTTCTGGAGTCAGTCCTGTTCCAATCATTGTACTTTCTTTCATATTCCTGGCGTCAAATACTCGCTACGGACAATAGGACATTATATTCATTCAATTTTAAAAGAGTGAAAATGAAAAAAAAATACTTTGTTGATTATTTCAGCAGATCCAAACATGCCCAGTGTTCCCCCAAAATTGTGAAGCATACACCATATGAATGGTTGGCCATAGTACGACTTTAATCTTGAATACTGAGGAAATTGCTCTGATTGTAGATCCAATACAATCATTTTACCCTTGAAAATAAACATACATCATTGATTATTTGAATTATCAAAAGTGCCATTACCAGATCAAGATAAGTTTTACAAACTTTTGGAACTGAAGTAACAAACGCCTCAACTCTCGCCTCTGTCCAAAATTCAAAATCATGTACGAAAAGCCAACCCTGCATAATCCTTCAATGAAAATATACAGCCTTAGTAATAAATGGTCGAGAGTGTCCAAAAACTCGAGAATGAAAATCAACTCTCAAACCACTGGCAAAATTTATTTTATGACATTCGGGAATTTTTTACTCTATGAATTTCAATAATGAATGACGCCACTACACAATGTAAAAGTAAAAAAACCTTATCTTCAAATTTACGTCTCTTTGCATTTTCTTTTTTTTTAAGGAGAGAAAAATTAATAATACTGTCGTGTCTATTTATTTCTAATATTGGGGAAAGTAAAGGAAAATGGGCATTGGAATGAAACGGCTGGAGCTAGATTTTTTTTGATAATTCCATTGAAAAGTTGAGGAAATTTGGGGTGGAAATCATGGGTCGGAACTGATTTTTTTTGTATTTTTTAAAAATCCTATTCTTTCATTTTTTAGTCAAGGTTTAAGAGGGTATTTTCTCTCTTGTCTTAGAGTTTTTTCTTATAAATTTTTCCCTATCCCCGAATTCCCACTCTCACAAATCTAAGTTCTATAAAAATCCACAGCAATCACTTAAATATACGTAAAAGCCCGTGGGCTGAAACTATGTAAATAGTATTATCTGTGTAACTGTAAATATTGTGTAGTTACTTCACTGTATATAATGTTAATAAAAATCGTTTGAATTGAATTTGAATTTTCTCTCTATTTTTGGAAAAACTCACTTTTTTCAACAGATTCCCGGTTCTATTATTCGTAGCGTAAAAATTCCAAGTGGAGGTGGAAGGTGAGATCATTTGCCATTGGTTTATCAGGTTTAGAATTTGAAAATATCGATTTTCAAGGTATTTATGGACACTATTCTGAAAATCAGTTTTTGCCCCATAATTATCTTAAAAATCGATATTTTTCAATTCAAAACGCCATAAATCGACGGCAAACGATCTCACCTTTCACCTCCATTCAGAATTTCCACACTACGACCAATAAACCGGAGATATGTTTAAAAAAGTGAATTTATTCAAAAATGGAAAGGGGTCCTCCTTCAAACCTAGACTAAAAGGATTTCTAAAAAATACAAAAATTCCTGACACATGATTTCCACTGCAAATTTTCCCAGCTTTTCAAGAATTGGCGAGAAGCAACCTATCTCTAATATTTCTATTGATTTCAAGAGTTTTTCATGATATAGACATGAAAAACTCACTTTGTTAGTAATTTGTGGCACTCACGACCGTTTGTTATTTATAAATTTTTTCTTTGATCCATGCGAGGAAAGCCCATGAAATATCGATTTACAATATGAGAAAATCCGAAAAATGTGCTCTCGCGACCATTTGTTACTAAGACGACATTATTAGGTATTCATAGATGCTGAAAGTGCTATACCATATTGCTTCTGGATCTACTTCACTCATCGTTGAAAATACTGCTTGTCCCAAACTCCTCAGGGACTCTAAATCCGTATTGAATGGTTCATTTTCATTGAATGTATCGCAATTATAGACATTATCAGTGCCAAATTCATCGATATACTAGAATGAAACATTAATAAATAGATGGTCGGAGAAATTTAGGCAAATTGTCATTTTGCTCTTTTGCAAATCAATTTTATAGACTTACTGCACGTAGAAACTTTTGTCCAATTATTTTGAAGAGAGGATCCGTTGGCTCTATCAAATAAGGGCTAAAAATGATAATATCTCAATTGAAAAATCATCAAATCAATTGTAATATATCTGTAGTATTTCATTCTCCTCACCAGCAATACTTGTCTTCAAATCGATTCCAAGTACCGATTTTTGTCATATTAGCATTTGGAAATTTTTTCGAAAAAGCACGTGGTACATGACCAGCAAATGCAGGAAGTACCGGAATTATTCCGAGTTCTCGCATTCTATTTAATATCTTATGCTGAAGTGAAATGGTATGGCGATGCCAAGATGTAGGCAATGGACCACCCCAACCCCTTATATTGCCCATTCTTGACCTAATAAAACATTGAGCATATTGAGTAGGATCAATTGCCTGTAAATTAGGCCAAATTTATTAGTTATTCACCATGGAAGGAATGCAGGCCCTCCGAAATTTTCGTCTATCTCCTCACTAGTCATATTCAATTCTATATATATCTTTTGCCAAATTGCCTCTTGTCCATGAAATGCCAGTGCCAAATTAATTCCATTGAGGGCCATCCAATCAATGTTTTTTTCCCACTGCTCCCAATTCCACCATGTCGAACTGTATCCAGCAGTACAGACATTCTGATAATAACGAAATCTGTCGAGTAATTTTTAATAATCATGTTAAAAATTAAATTTTCTATTAAATTAGCAAAACATTATCCCATCACCTGTCATTAGATGTGATTGTAACATTGACATCTGGCAATATATTGGGTAATTCAATTTGACTACCCTCCCACGCAATATGGGAATTGCAGTAATGTTTCAAATAATAGTAAAAACCCCATGCGGCAGCTACACCAGAACTAGCACAGATATCAATAATTCCTTGGGGATTCTTTGAAATCTAAAAGACATATATGCCAATAAATATAGTGCTAGTAGCTCTCATATTGACATTTAATTATCTACCTGAAATTTATCCTTTCCTCGTGGAGCTATCTCGGGAATTACTGATACATTAAACCATTCGGAATTATTTCCAATTATCCGTTGAATCAAGTTGCCAGCTGCCCTGGCCTGTATCTCTGGAGAAACATGGCTCTTCAAGTGTCCGAGAGTACTTTGAAAATCTACTTTTTATATTGTCCCATTAATCTATATGAATTAAAATGATTTAAAAAATGTTTACTTGCCATCTATACTATCGTGATCTCCTAGTGTACAAAAAGTTAAAAAATTCAAGATGATAAAGCATTGAATAATAATTTTTTCCATGCTTTAATGAAATGAATACAGACGACGTGCTCTCACCGAGGTTGACCCTCTTGGACTATCAAAGGAACAGCAAACTCAGCCCCTCCCCCCTTTTTCTTCTCTTCTACCCATTATCCTCTTATCTTCACTTCCCCTCGACCTCTTGTGGACATTTGTATACATTACCCAGTCCAAGGCTCATTCATTTATTTTCTCAAGCACACGATGGCAGATAAAAAAAGAAAAAGATCTTCTTCGCATCAGCTATGAAATTTTAAATATAAATTTACTTTTATAGATAAGATAATTTATTCTTCAACTATTCAGAATGAAGTTTAACAAATAGTTTTCGGCGTGTGAACATAAACATCATCACCAATTTTTACATTTCCAGTTGAGTAGAGACCACAGTAAATTCCTAGTGTCGGTGACTTGCCATCTACTCGAAGTCTTTCTTCATCTATTTGCTCTCTAAATGATTGTAGTGTTTTCAATGGTTCTTCCTCATCCATTAATCCAGTAGTGGGATCTACTCGTACCATTGAGCATCTGTGTAATATAAATCACATATTTATCTAGTGGGAAAATGCTTAAAATACACTTGAAATTGCAATTGACCTGGGGCAGGGCTTGACATTTCTAATGACAACGGTGTGACCAATTTTTATCCATTCCCAATTATCCTCAGCAAATGGCTCAGTGCCAGAAACTATGATATTTGGACGAAATTGTAAAGAAGACGTGGGATTTTTCAGTCTCCGATTCAATTGATCCAGTGAACTTTTCGACATTAGCATATAACTCGCTAAATCAGCAAAAAGACCCTTTGGAAGGTAAGAAAAAAATCGTAAAAACGACAGTTTTCATACGAAAAAAAAAAATTTCTAATCGATTTTATTACCGTGTCCTCGTTTCTGAGAGTATCATAAACTTTAATAAATCTCTCCCAAGGGCCTTTTAGAATATTTCTTCTATCATACGGTGCAATACCTATTCTCAGTCCCGAGTCAGTACCTGTTAAAAAACTAAAAATAAATCTTGTAAGAATTTCATCGAGTAATGGGTATTACCCATTAATGAAAATTATTTATAATTCTTATGCAAACTTGGATATCCATCGAGCAGGAGCGGATCCACAGTCAATGCATTTAACCGATTCACCCCACCACATTTTACATTCAACTGTGGTACTTGAGGTACTTGAAGTTTCGGGTAATTGAAAAGTCAAATTCAGCACTCCAGTTGCCTCGAGTTGTACACTAGACTCATTCACTGCGGATAAACTCACTAATATTAAAGTCGGATAGTTTCTACCAGTTACAAATTTTCCAGTTTCTTCATTGTATACTAAAAACATTCTGAAATAAAAATAATACATAATTGTTTCTTCCAATTATACTATTAGACTATAGGGGAGAGTGGGGCAGAATGGACACTGTAATGAAACGGTTAGAGATGGATTTTTTTTGATGATTCTATTGAAAAGCTGAGGGAATTTTTGCCGAAACACGAGTGTCAGATGTATTTTTTTCGATTTTTTTGAGAATTCGATATTTTTCGGCATTTTTGAGGAGTAAAGCCTTTCCGTTTTTGGAAGTTTTCAGTTTTTTGCGAATATCTTGGGTTCTATTGGTCGTAGCGATTCGAGGTTGGTCTCAAATGAAAGGTGAGCTCATTTTCCATCGATTTATGGGGTTTTGAATTAAAAAATATCAATTTTTAGGATAGTTATAGCCCAAAAACTGTTTCACAAGACTGTTTCACAAAAATGCCCATAAATACCTTAAAAATCGATATTTTTGAATTGAAAACCTTATGAATCGATGGCAAATGATCTCACCTTTCACTTCCCATCGGAATTTTTACGCTACGATGAATAGAACCGAAGATATACTCAAAAAACTAAAAAAATTCAAAAAAAGGGAGGCTTTTACCCCTCTAAAATGCTCAAAAAAGTCAAAATCGCCAAAAATTCAAAAAAACTAATTCCAACACTTGTTTCCCGCCTAAAATTTCCTCAGCTTTCTAATGAAATCATCAAAAACAATCTGCCGCCAATATTTCTATTAATTTCAAGAGTTTCCCATAATATTTGCCTAAAAATTTAGATGTGTCCATTTTACCCCTGATGTCCATTTTCCCCCACCTTCCCCTATAGTAATTCTCTTTAGCAACATTTCCAATTACCGATCTCTTAGAGTTAAAATATTTTCATTCTTCACAGCAATTCCATATTCTGTAAATTCACACTCTTCAAGTTCTTTTCCACGGCCAGATTTTAATGGATAATAGTACAATTCTCGAATTTCTCCAACTTTAATCCATCGAGGTTGCAATAATTCTTTTATCTCAGTCTTTTCCTCTGAATATACTTTATTATCGTCTGATGCTCCATTATCATGCTCACTTACTTTTTTATCAGTTTTTTCATTTCTCGCTCTTGATCTATTCCAAACTATAAACACTACAGCTACTGTAGCACCACAGCCCATCACAATTTGCCATGTCTTATAATTAAAAAATTAAAATTAAAATTAATAGTCACTCATTGATAATTGCAATGAAAAACTCACCAGAAGTGCCTTCATTATTTTTTTTGCAACACTTTAGGTCATAGAGCACACGTGCTAATGGATACTTTATGCTTAGGCATCGTTCAAACGTGACGCAATACAAGAAGACAGGTCACTTTTACTAATATTTTTTATTCTTCTTTTCTCTCTACTTTTTTTCTTCACCTATACTATTTCATTAGCGACCCTCCTCACTATAGCCCATTACACACTGTGCACTCATCGGCTTCATCTAGTATTAAATACTTTTGTACTTTACTCGATGTTATCTATGTCTTCTACTTCTACAGCGTAGAATTTTTCATGACCCCATTTCTCTATTCTCATTCTACAATATAAATTCCGTTGATACTGTGAAATATACATTTCTCCTCAATAGAAAATACTCATAAATTTAAATATCATTCATATATTCATGAATACAATTTTTCCATAATTTTTTTCTGTATATAATTCGTTTTTTACGTAAAAAAAAAACACTAAGTTACAAGTGCAAAAAACAGCTATTTGCATATATATTATTGTCATTTTATTGAATTGAAAAATTCTCCCATCACATGTCTCCAATTAATTTTTCTATAACACAAAAACGTTAATTCTGTTCTCGTTGACAGTGTTCATTATTGACTGGTAATTTCTTAATTAATTGATTCATAGATCCTAAATTAGGAAGGTAATAACTGGAAACTACTTGTCGGGCGAGACAGGATTCCAATTTATCAATTCCCGAGCCAACCCAGAGTTTTGAAAAGCCACATGATTCGGCAAATTTCATATCTGACGCTAATCTGTAAAAATTTCATAATTCAGCTGTTCATACTGATTAAAAAAGTGTCTTAATTGTCGTTATAATGATACTTACGAATCACCAATAAAAAGACATTTCTCCGGATTATCAACCTTATAATGTTCCAATAAATAATTTTGCAGCATTTTACTGGGTTTAGCGCATTCAATTGGAGTTCTACCAGTTTTTTCCACTAAAATATCGACAAATTGACCAATTCCTGGAAGAAATCATAAATCTTAGTTTTAGAAATTTTAATATAGAGATTTTTTTTTGTTTTACCTAGGAGTGAATGCTTGCTCGAAATAGGCAAACATCGATCTAATGCACCACACACAAAAATCATATCTTTCTGCTCCAAATATAATGAAGCTTTAGAAAGCTTTACCCAGCTGAGGTTTATATCAAAGTCAATAATAACTGCTTTCACATCTTTTTCCAAATGCATTAATTCTCCTATTGCATCTGAATTTTCGGCAAGACTAGTCGGCTATAATTAAAAAATAGTGAATAGTCAATTTTCGAAATACTTGTAATGAATTATTAAACCATTGTTTACCGGAGTTATTATGTCGATTCCGCCGTCTTGCAGTATTTTATTGAATGCTTTAGTACCAATAACGAGTGCTTTCCCTTGAAAATCAATTTTCTTCAAATACCATAGAATAACTAACGATGGAATAATTATTTGATCCTGGAATTTAGTTTAAATTGTTTTTTTTTTCATCTTTTATTTTCTTTAGTTTAAATCAATTTATAGAAAAATTAAGAGAACAATCTGCACTTACTATTGTTGCTTCGAAACCCATTTTCTTTAATTTCACGAGATAATCTTCTGGTAATAAGGTGCTATTGTTGGAAACAAAGAGCACACGTTTGCCGAGTAATTGAAGGCTCTTCAATGCATCTAATGCACCATCAATTGGTCTATCAAGGTGCCACAAAACACCTAATCACACAATCATGCATCTTCACTACTACTATTCCATATTTAATTGAAATAATATTCTTACCATCACAATCACTCATAATTGTATCGAATCCATCCAAAAATGTTTCTATCCTCTCGAGAGAAAAATTCCTCATATCTTCAACTTTTTCCATCTTGCGACTATTTCTTGCATTCAATTTCTGTTGAAGAAGAAAATAGGAAATGATATTAAAAATTGGAATAGACCATTTAATCACAACTTATTATTTCAGAAAGCACGATGATGGAGAGAGGCTGTACTTCAAATGAAAACTTGTACCTGGCGACTGTCGTACTAGTACTGTCACATACAATGCAGCTGACAACCAATCGAGTGAAAAGACCTTACGTTTGATCTTGTCGGAGATTAAGTTGTTGATTCAAGAGCCCCTTACCAATGATTCTTTTTTTTTTCCCCGTAACAAAGTACGTTGTAAAAGATTCTGCCGATATTGATGTTCGAACAAACCAATACAACTGCTCAAGGTTGAAATGTATCTTTTACAGTTGGCTGAATAAGAATGGTAGGTCAGAGAAAAGTCGAAAAATACAAGAGCGCAGGATCACCCGATGTTCATGCGTAACTCTCTGCTCGGTTTTCAATTGTTATAGATAATGTGAAATATTTACTACTACTAGATATTCTATATTTGGCTGTTCATTTTTTCATTGGCTTTTCATTAATTAAAACAATGTAAAACAATGTATTACGAGCTGATTATGATTGTCAAGGTGATGATGTATTTTTTGTCTACTGATAAGAGAGATAAGCCCATTCAAACCCATTCAACTATAGTGGTCTCATTATAAATATAATATAGCACGAGATATTTCAATTCAAAGGTAATTGATAAAATTGTCAGAAGATGTCGCTTGTTGTGTATTATTCTTCTTCTCTCGTTCATCTAAAATATATTCAAAAGTGAGTTCAAGCCATCTCTGAAGAGTTTTTCACAATTTAAAAATGAACAGTTTGAAAAAAAAAATTCTTTAATGTAATAATACTTTCGAAATCCTCAAAAAATTTAAAATGACGTTAAAAGTTTAAAATCAAGAGAGGTAATCATTAGTTGCGTTAAATAATATTTATTCATAAATATATTACAAAAAATGGTATTGCTACAGTTTTATCAATGAGAATGTGATTTTTTTGATGAAATTATCATGTGTAAATTCAATTAAATGAATTCTGGAAGTTTTGCCTGACTGGCTGATTCTGCAATAATCATTATCCACACCCATCATCTTGATGCTGACCAAGACTCTCTTGTTATTCTGTCATCAATAATGTTTTTTTGTTCGTTATTTTAAATTCGAAATTCCCATGTTTCTTGGGTAATAGAAAGGATATTCATGATATAATGTAGACGGTATTTCTCCTGGGAAAAGTTTGAAAAATATCAAGAAAAAGATTTTTAAAGACGTTTCAGTTAATAGAATTCCAATTTATTAAGTATCCCTAGCCGTCAGTGTCTTGATTCTCATTTACAAAGGTATGGCTTCTCAGCAATAATATAATAATAATAATTAATCATTGATAGTTAATTAATTACTAATGATTTATCTATAAAGATAATTCCATAAGAATATTTTCTTTGTAAATCGATGATAATACAGCGCGCGTTCACACGTCATATTAATTGTTTTTTTGTTTTTTTTTTGTTTTTAATTTTTATTTTCCTCTGTATATATAATATATTTTTTTTCTTTTCTTGTGAAATACATTTCCGCTAAATTATTAACGTTGAAAATAACGTATTATTTAAAAACGCTCAAAGCTCATCAGCTTGCATCTGCCACTGTCAAGGACAACGTTTATTTAATTAGCTCCACCCTCCCCACTTTTTCTTTTTTTTCCATTATCCTTCGTTGACACAATTGAATCTCTGGAATCTCAAATTGATCGACTGATTTTTTTTCCCCACATTCACTTGATTAATTGTTCCGACTAGAAATATACCGCCCTCTCAAATCGATTGTATTCTGCTATTTTTACAATAACATTATTACTGATAATTCGCAAGCTATTCGAGGCATTTTTTTTTCTCTCTTTTTTTCCACGTTTAACATTCGAAACATTCGATTGTACGACAAGCAATGTGGAAAGTTATTCCTCTCCCATTATTTATTTATGCGCACAAGAAAGGTTGATTTTGTTTTTTATTGATTCTTTTAAAAACCCACCTCTACTTGATTGTATTATTATTCATGATTTAATCATCATTATCATTGATAATAAATAAAACTCAAAGGCCGGAACACGGAGATTTTCCTTTATTTAATACCTTACAAGTCCTATAATTTCAACGTTAAAACTTTTTTTTTTATTCTTTCATTCACAACTCGAAATAATTATTATACATGTGGCTAAAATGGCCAAGGATTCATGATTACAGAAGGTAAAAAGAGTTGAAAATTTTTGCCCAGGCAGAATAATTTGAATTTTCATTGCCTTGATTTTGAAAGCTTTAGTATCTTTTTGATTGATCAAGTAAAAATTTTTCAATAATTTTGGAATTATTGTTCAATGAAATAGTTTTCATTTGAATAAATTCATAGTATTTGATAGGAATTTTTCTTCGTTAAAATGTAAATTGATGGAAATGGACAAATAATTCGAGTAATTTAAAATTACAATTTTTTCAATTAATGGTATTCCGTGGCCCGGCATTTCCTTCATCCATTATTACATACCTACCTATCTACCTACCTATCTACCCATCTTGTCTGTATGTTTTTTTTTTCTTTTTTTTTCTCAATTTTTATTGTTTTTCCTCTGTTTAATTTACCTATAAGAATGAACAATTGTAACGCGTGCAAGACACACATTATTAGATGGGTCATGTATCTATTATGACATTTTCATGGTCACTATTTTTTTTTTTTTTTGGCATTTGTGCCAAGTAATAACATACGTATTTCATGTATTATCATTTTTATGTCACTCGTAGGACCATGCAGAAAGAAAATCATTTGGATTTTTCAAAATTTAATTCGTCATTTTATTGATAAATTTTTTTATTATGCTCTTTTTTTTCAATTCTTTTTCATTTGTAATAATGTAAATAATCATTCGCATAATTAGTCAGTTTCTACGTATAATGTATGATAACCTAACGTACACAACTATATACATTAGAGTAACAGTATTTTCGTGTTAAATTCTCTTTGATCAATTTTGATTTTGACAATATCTCTCGATTGCGCATGAAATTATAATTTCAGGATAATTTTTTACTAATAGGCGCTTTCAATTGAATTAACTGTTAATATCAAGTGAGTAGTTTTAATTTAATTATTATTTATGTTTGCTTTTTTTTTTTTATTTGTTAGCTTCTCATTTTTCGGTTGCTATCGAGAATTCTTTTATCAATCAGAGCCGCACACACAGCAATTTAATATGTATGTAAATCTTTTATTTATTAATTCAAGGAACAGTACTGTTTTTACATGTCTATTTATTGTAATTAGTTTTCTCTGGTTTAATTCATTTTATTAATTAATTTTTTCTCAAATTCAGCATCTATATGGAATACAGTGTGCTGCAATGTGTAAAAGGAAATCATTCACTTTCGGTCAAGTGTTTTTGTTTTAATCGAATTTTCATTTCAAATTCTAATTAAAATTCGAGAATATCTCCATTGGTTTTTTGTCAGATACAAGTAAGCGAAGAAGAAAGAAATGGATATTTTGTACACTGTATTCTCTATTTTAAAATCAAATGAAAGAGTCATACAATTTACAATTCATTAATTAAAATGTACAGATGTACTTGTCGAATAAACGACGTGTTTCTTGTATTTTCATTATTGTTCTTTTGATGAAATTCTCTTGATGAAATAATAAAGATGAAAAAAGCCCTGTCGATCTCACAAAAAAAAGCACTTGCAGTGATTAAATTCAAGTGAGTTTCTTTTTCTTTTTATTGGAGATTTTTTTTTTCATAATCGACCGATCGACTGACATCAAAGTATGACTAGAATTAAACCTCTAAGAGGGAGACTTTAATCTCTATGCCTGATTCGACTAGGTCGATTAAAATGAGATCGACCCTGAGACCAATCATACATCATGGCATCAATTGTTTTTATTCTCTTTCTAAATGCGACAACAACAAATCAAACTCAATGTAAAATCATTCGATTGGGTGTGACGTATTTCTACGCTCTCAATACATTATTTAAATTTATCCATTTTTCTTAGTTCTTCTTTTTTTTCCTTTTTTTCTTTTTTTTTTGTCATCAACACTTATCTTCATATAAATCAATTTTATAAATTAAGCTATACATTTAAAATCAAAAATTATTGCACATTGAATAAACGTTTACCAATAATTCTCTGGTGCGTATGGCGAGATTCATCCCGCATTCTTATTTTTTTGTCATTAAAAAGTATGTTTCATCATTGTTGATTATCATTTATTATTTTTACAATAAATGACATGATAAAATCATTGAAATTTCAATTTTTCACGTAACTACATTAATTCCGAGGCGTATTTTACCAGTTTTCTGTTTTTTTTTGTTTTTTTTTCAAATTTTAAATTATCCTCGCTTTTTCTCTTTACTTATCGATAATTGAGATTAATTTAGTTCTCAAAATCTCATTTTCCCTACAATAATTCATCTGCATTTAAGATTTTTTTTTTTTCATTTTTTGATGGGCAGGCGTTTGTTTAATTCTCTTACGTAACTTTATTAATTAATTATTTTATTTAGTTATGTTTCTTTTTTTTTCACTATAATCATATGTGTTTCTCTCATTAGTGCCTACTTATTGTTAGTTCAAGGAGGAATGTAGTTGTAATATTTTATTATTTTCTGCTTTGGATTGAGCAGGGATGCTAGGATAATCAAAAAGGAACCGATCGAGCGAGTCCAGCACGTTCATCGGCCGGCACAAATATTTATTTCAATTTCAATCACAATTTTTTTTTAGTAATCCCCTTTCAATTCCTTGAAACAATCGGTCCAGCTGCAAATACCTTTATAAGATATCGTTGCATTTATTAATTATACAAATCTATATGAAAGGAAAAGTGATGTAACAAAAAACCGCTCGATTCACGAATGATATGGCCACGCATTCATTAACGTCATTGGCGCGATTACATTTATATTTTCTCCTCTGTGATTAATTTTTCATTTTTACGCGCACCAAAAAAAAAATGTGACAATCGTGTTCCTTATAAAATTCCAGGTCAACCACTTATTGTTTTTTTGCTCTCAACTGGGAATTACCCTAAACAAAATTACGTGTGTTCACACTTTTCATTATTGTTGTTTTCATTGGTATTATTATTTTTTTATGATTATTATAATTTCTTATTCTTTTATTTTAGTATAATAATTCTTATTCTTTTAGTAGTATAATTCTTATTCTTATTACTATTGTTATTGTTTATAATTATTATTATTTTTGTTTTTTTTTTTTCAATATTCCCTTATATGACACAATAGTTTTTCTATAAATATATAATGCCTCTTCAGTATTTATCGTTGCACGTCGCAAAAAATACAAAATTACAAAAAAAAGGAAATGAAAGAAAGAAAGATTTGAATTCAATGAGTAGTAATAGAAAAAGAAAATTATCCTGGCGATAATTACAAAGAAGAGAAAAATGAATCGATTCTCCTTGTCATGGAAAAATCGTATGAATGTTTCTCACTTCGCCTTTGAGGCACTTTTTTTTTTTTGTTCTCCTTTTTAAACTTTTTTTTTTTTTCTAGCTTTCAGCCTCTAGCCCACAGTGGAATGACTTGACCCGTCTATTACTCGTGATTTGCCGTAATAATTTGTTGATTTATCAGCGTGTAGACGCAGAAACGTCTAAATTATTTCAGGTAGCATCACTAGTACCATCGGGCCTAGTTGCAGCAATAAAACCGGATCTACCTGCATTTACATTGCTGCGTTTACCAATTACCACGTTGTTTCTTTTAATCTCTTGATTTGATGATGATGATGATGATGCCACCAGAGTACGACGCAATGGTTGTGTATTTGGCAAAGAAATGAGATTCTTAGCAATATTCCTTGATCTCTCGATACTGATTGATTCGGCATTATTGTTGTATTTCTCAGATGATTTGAAGGTCTTTGGTGTAACTGTTGATAGTATCTCTGGTGATACGTTAATTTTTGTTGGTTTTGGCTCATTTTCACTGATTTTAATTTCTCTCGTTGAGAATTTCTCAGTAACATCATCGTTTGATGATGATGATGATGATGATGAGGAGGAGAAGGAGGAGGAGGGGGATGATGAGGATGATGATGATGATTGTAGTGGTTCGATCGTTGATACTGCTGTTTTCGATGTACCGAAATTCGTGCTCGGAGTCTCTGTGCTATATAACACAGGAGAAGTATCAGACTTTCTAGGAGTGATCGAGGGCCACTTGTCCCCCAAATCGCCAGCACAGCCATAATCGTAGCTGCAGCATAATTGACCGTCCTGTGAGCAAGTTGAATACTCGTTAGTCAGTAAAGTTTTTATCTTTCAAAACATTCCAATTCACGTTTCAATCTTCTGTTCCAAGGAGAATTTTGTCAATTCAATCATCTTCGAAAAAAAACAAAAAAATACGAACATCTAAGGGAAAATTGATTATAAGAGTGGATGAAATAAATAATCTAATTGAATGACTTGAGATGGATTTTTTGCAAACGATTCTATTGAAAAACTGAGAAAATTCCCAGTGGAAAACATGTATCAGAATTAATTTTTTCAAAATTTCTGAAAATTCTCTGTACTTGCGATTTTTTTTCACTAAAAATATTGAATTTTCAAAAAATAACATAAAATAGAATCATTAGGAGAAGTATAATTTTGAATATTTCCACTGATTTCGAGCAACTTATCGATTCCTCATATCTTTTTTTACCCCATCTCCTCCATGGAATGAAAAAATAGTGATGTGCAATTAATAAATTCATTAGTGTTGTATAATATTTAAATTGATACAAATTGAAAAAGCATGATGCTTCATTATGACACTATGATTATGATAGATTTCCATAATTCAATGAAGAATTGGACAAAATTGACCTCGGGCAGAAAGATGAATTCAAAAATGGTATAGCTAAATTACATATTATGTCATTCATTGTTTCGTTGAGAGATAATAGAAGGAAATCTCTTTTTTTCTCATAGGAGCTAATATAATTCTCTCTTCACCTCACAAAGAGTCTCTGGATACTTTCAAATGTATCAATTTTCTCGAATCTCCGTCATCCATTTTCCAGCATCATCCGCCCCCTTCTGTAGCTCTCATGTCCAATGATTCAACCGATCACAATCGCCTTAATGCAAGAGAAGACATGCTAATTTTGAGATGATATAGTGAAAAATTTAGGGAACGAAACAATGAATTCCCATAGTATGTTTTCCATCTTACTGTGATTTATCTAAACTAGATCTACAGAGATGACAAGACTTTAGTGAAATAATCGTCAATTTACTATTGTTTTTCGAAAATGAATTGAACCTTACTGCAAACTCATAGAGAGTCTTATTTATTTCCTACTCCAGCAGGTAATATTTGTGAGAATTCCTTCTTTTTTCTTCTTGTTAACGGATGCTTCCATTTTCTTCTAAATTACGCGGCTTTTTTGTAATTATTTTCACTGCAAGTTTCATCATCCTAAGGATTGAGAGCGCCCTGGTGCTTCTATTATTGTATCATGTATGCAAACGAAAGGAGTGTGCAAAAAAGAGTGTTTTTCCAGAACCCAAAATAATCATAATGAATAGTCGAATGAATAGTGTAAAAAATTGTGCAAAAATTATGCGAATTGTAGGCGTCTCCTCGTGCGTTTTTTTTTCTTTCTCTTCAAAACTGATCCTACTTGATTCTCTCTTATATAAAAGTAAAATAAAGAAAATTATGATTAATGAGCATGCTATATAATGCAAGTTGAGAGAAAAAAAAGTGGAATTAATGAGAAAATATAATCATGCAAGCATTCAGAGTATGCAGTTTCATTCCCAGGAGTTCCCCATTTAATTACCAAATTATGAGTATGACAAAAATTTCAGACTTTTCCACTTGAAGAGTATAATTCACCACGTTTCAAATTATTTGCGTGCAACGATTTGGAATTAATTAAAATTAGTGATGAATTTATGAAAGAGAGAGAGATGATGAATAGTATGAAGTTTAGAAAGAGTGTGTGATAAAAATGAAAAGAAAAATTTATTAAATTACAAGCAGGCCTTCATTAGAGAATTCAAACTCAATTAGCAAATCTAAGATAGTTGAAAAAAAAAGGCAGTTTTTAGAAGAGATATAGGTGAGGTAGAAGTGATGTGATTACCGATGCACACAACACGCGCTATTGCTCACCAATTGGGCGCAGTACGGCACCTGCAAGGATACCCATCGTTAGGCTCGTTAATCGGTTAGTTTCCATGGGTAATAATGGTCAAGGTTAGCATATTGAGGATGATTTGTTTGCACAAACCCGGCCGGACATTTATCAATTAAATAACTATCATATAGTACTATTACGAACATGAATTATTGCTAATAATCAATTGCTAATTCTACAAAGAAAAAAAGAAAAGTATCCAATCGGGTTCGTTCAAATTGACATGTAATCAGAGTAGCACTAAATGATCCATGCAGGGCCGACCCGAAAAGCACGTGCGATCGTGATCTTTGGAGTTAATTAATTATTATTTTAGTACGTTAATAATTCACGTAATAATAAAGACAAAATTAAGTTTGAAAAAAGCAAGCCAGCATTAATCATTATCTTCCAGGCTTCGATCGCGCGAGCTCCATTTTTGTACTAGTGTTTTCTTTTTTTTTTTGTTTGTTTTTTTCGAATTTTCTTTCGTAATGTTTCATAGGATTTGATGGTGAAATTAATGAAATCAGGAAACTATGATGCAAATTTTTAACAGAAACAAACATGAAAGTTTTGAAATTCTGAAATTAAAAAAGAAAAAAAAACACTGATATTGCTAGCTTGGGAACGTCCCTGTAAGGATACTAGATATCGCGTTTTATAGCGATTTAAATGTTAATAAATGTAGGTGAATAGAAATTCACTAGCAGTTATTTCTTTCAAATGAAGTAGTATAGTTGGAAACCAATGTGGTTCCAGCAGCGCATAGCCACAGTCTCAAGTTAAAAACATTGAAATGAGCAAAGTAATAAAATAAGGTATTTAATGAGACAATTATTAAGGATACTTTTTTGTATCTGTGTACGAACGAGGATTACCTACCGATACTTTTTATTTAATATTAAATAAAACAAATTTCCAAAAATATATATGTATTTGTGTTGTAAATAAAAAGAAGAAGTTTTCCATATGAAAATAAATAAAATCATTTATGGCCGTGTCAATGTCTTGTTGTATATTATGTCTGTACTGTTGGAAGCATTAAGGCTGATTATCGCCACTTTAGCAAAACGCTTCATAATACTGGTTATATGTGGAAAAAAAATCATGTAGCACCAAATGCCTCTGAATATTATATATATAACGCTACACGATTCCTATTATTTCAACAATGATATTTAGTATTGTCTCTGGTCAAAGCGAAGGCGCTATACTTCACTTCACATTTACTGACCTTGTGTTAACATCAGAGTGTCATTCAATAATGAATTTTATATAAACTAAAAAGTGATGAAAGATTTTTTCGAAACTATTTAAATTCATGAATGCACTATCTTTTATGTTCAAAACTATTGCGTAATCTAATGCTCCCACCGACCCTACATATATTGAAGCTAATGTTAATTCATGTAAATATTAAATGAAAATATATGTAATCATTGATAGTTTCACTTGGTCCGGGCCCCCTTACCTTGCACTCGCACGTGGTGCACTTGTCATGCGGGTCCTGCCAAGAACTGCCACTGTCATGAACAATGCCAGCGTAACTGCAGGGCCGTGGATGACTTGACGGTGCGATAGCAGTCAAGTTTGTGTGAATTTCCCGAGCACAGGGATCATCCTCACAGCGTGGACAACAGTCTCCATCTTCAGTTACTGGATTCATACATGTTATTGGAGGACATTCCATTTGCCAACAGTCTATTTCTCCATACTGAAATTAAAATTAATGATTATGAGGTGAACATTTATTAAGCATATGTCAATTATTCCTCATTTATTATACCAGGCACTCGCATGTTTGACACTGATAAATCCATCGTTCACCACTTCTAAATATAAGATGATGCAGTTCCTGGTGTCTGCAGGAAGCAGCAGGATCACACTGTGGACAACATTTATCTCTCTGACTGGCTACTAGACTGCAGTCACAAATTGGATCTCTACATGTAATGACACCCTCTTTACAGGTGCATTGTCTGCATGGATTTCCAGCTGGTGCCAATGTATCTCCATTAGCAACTTCATGACCCTCATACCAACAGCCTAATAATAGAGCCAATCACAAAATAATCATTAGAAGGATGAAACAAGACTCTTTTATGAATAAAAACTCGCTGAAATTTTAAAAACTCACTGAGTTTACACTCTTGATTGGACTCGTCGTTGGGACAGGCACACTCATATCCACCGTCTGTATTCATGCATTTAGCAGTTGGATGGCAGGTGTGTCTCCTCTCTAAAGTTTGATCATTACACTCGTCAATATCAAGACACTGGGTACCCTGGCTACTATCGTGTAATGCACTTCTGTAACCAGGTTTACATCGACAGTAGTACCATCCAGGCATATTGAAGCACGTTGAAGAATGATGACATCTGTGAAGATCACTCGCACACTCGTCTAGATCAAGTTCGCAGCTGTTGCCAATGTATCCACGACGACAGGAGCATCTGCCAGGTGCAATACACTCGCCACCATTCTGACAGGTCTCATTGCAAACAGCTTGAAAGTTCAATTATGAAATTAATTAATATTATATTTTTACCTTGATTACTATACTCAAAGGTCAACAACTTGTTTCAACTAGAATATAGTATTAAATCCAATAGTTATCAAACTTCAAGACAAGAGAATTTTTTAATCTTTACGTTTACAAGTATATCCATCTCCTGAATATCCGTCTTGACAAACACAGTAGTAACTTCCAGCAGTATTAACGCATGTTGCATGTTCGGAACACGAGTGTCGACCAGTCGCACATTCATCCAATTCAGCGCAATTGAATTTGTCAACCCTATGATAACCAGGAAGACATTCACACGTGTACGAGCCAACAACATTCACGCATCGAGTATTTGCATTACAGTGATGACCCTCTGAGCCACCCTGTTGTTTACACTCGTCAACATCTATGAAAGAAAAGAAAAAAATAATAATTCTTTTGCCCCATATTCCTGCGGCAAATAATTAATCGAGATAATGAAGAATTAGTGTATTAAAATGATTTTTTTTTTAATGGGTTTTTATAGTACCGTGACAATTTTGGCCATCTCCTTGAAAGCCGATATTGCAGTGGCAGGCATATGTCGTCTGGAGATTGAGGCAAGACGCATTTGTATGACACTTGTGACCCTTGGCACAATAGTCGACCCCTAGCAAGTTATTGTTATTCCGCCGCATTAAGGAAGGATTAATTAGCAGAATTAGTAACATTATTGAATTTAGTTTATTAGTTGTAATTAAAGTGATCATTCATGGGATTCCGATGGAGATAACAGCCATGGATTTAGCGTATAGTAGTAGTGATGATGGACAAGTAGATTTGAAGGAAAAAAAAGAAAAACTCTTACCTGGACAAAATTTGCAACACTCGTCGGCCACACTGATTTGCTCACTGGGTGGGCAAGGCAATGGTGGACATCGAGTCTTGGATCTGGAGCATTCAGAAACTCCATTGATACACTCGCATTCAAGGCACTGCCTAGGTGACATCTTTTCTCCATGATCATAGATAACACCGTGAGTGTAACATTGTTCTGCAAAAATACATGTCCACATTTTCAATACTGCTTGTCAAGTAATTGAATGAAATTTAATGGCAAGTTTTGCAAACATACTCAGACAGATGGGACAACACTGGCCATCAGGTATAACTGGATGCTTGCATGTAACTGGTGCACAGGGTATTGGCCTACACTCAATTTCTCCATGTACACAAGAACACAATTGACAGCCTTTTTCCCAAGTAGCACCATCCTCGTGCACTGTACCATTGGCTCGGCACGACTTTTGGCACTCGCATTCTTCCACTTTGCTTATTCTACCCTCTGCAGCAGCTAGCTAAAAGGAAGGACACCCATTGAATTTTTCGACTCGATAAAATGAGTTAGTAGCTAGTATATAAATGATTTTTCATGAAATTTCATATTTACCCTATGGGTCAATTCATTTAAATTGTGCATGAGTTGTTCAACAGTATTCTGTAGAATTGAAAATTGACCACAGGTGGGACAGGAAGTGTCGAGCTGGGGACACTGTGAGAGATATCCATGGGCGCCTGGAATAAGCTTGACGTCTTGGAGAGCACCCTAGTATTATTGGATAGCAAGACAAAGAAAAAGAATGAAAAGTTAAAAAAAAAGAAACATACAGTAAAAATTGGGAATAAATCGATTTGAAAGAAGCATGTTATTGTGTAATGAATAACAATGGAAATGATGGGACAGACCATTAACTGGGGGGGCCCATTTCCTTCTATCCCTTACAGGATATGTGAGGGATTATTGAGTGGGGGTCTACCGGAGCTGAGTCACAGTGACGAATGACCCTTGAGGCTTTTACCAAAGTACAAGTACCTTCATCATGCTAAAAGGAAATGAATAAAGGTCATGATAATATTACCTTGAATAGAAAGTGCTTGGCATTTCTCTGGCCAACCCAGAGTTGAAGTTGTGGTAAAGTAAAATTTGTGTCTGGTGGCCCAGGTCTGAGTAGACGTCTGTAGAGTGGATGACAGTCGACAAGTAGCTCGACCTGCGAGCCACTAATACTCAGAGCAACCTTGTGCCACGCACCATCGGCAAGACGAAATGGAAATGACTCGACGTGCACAGCACCATCACGTCGAGATACGTAATGAAGACGCAACTCGTCTTTTCGGCCGCTGCTCTGCAGCTCCAAATACCTAGGGAAACATGATAATTTTCCATTATAACATCATTTGTCGAGTTGAAGTTTTTTTTTCTCTATCGAGTTTTTTTTCTTTTTGGAGAGAATCGTACCTATTATTACCATGGGAGAAGGCTACTATTGTACCAGAATTAGCTTCTTCTTGTCGAAGTGCTGCAGCTACTGTAAACTCCGGAACCCGCCGAAGTAGTGATGCCGCTCGTTCAAAGCTCGTCTGACTCAACTGGAGGTCTCGCTCCTCGCCTGTATCGTTCCAATTAAAAAATTTACAAGTCAATTTATCGTCTACTTGAATTACATTTCACCTTTACAAAACTATAGACACTATGGATATTCATCAAATTATTCCGCTCAATTAATAAAAACATACAGGGTTGTAAGGGAAAAAAAAAGAAAAAAGTGTCAAGTGCTGAAGCCAATGAATTTTTTCTCCCCCCAGCAAGCTGATATTCAGAGCAAATCATCTGCATGATTGAATATAATATATTTCCTGTAATTCGTCTCAAATTTCTTGCATCAGGTGAATTTAATTTAACGTACAACACCTGCTTGAATGAAGCGTATTTGTATCAACAACATGGGAGGTAACAAAAAAAAATGTACAGTGAGTCTGCTGGCTTGGCACCCCACGAGTGAACTACTATCCCTCGTATTCAACCTACATGTATATCTCATTTCAGGCGTGTGCTAATAACACTATGGTAACTAGAGCCCCGTCACTGGGAATAATCTTCCTTGCCGGCTGGGTAAAATGACTTTATCACTTCCGGACTACGACTGTGGATAAGTAGTAACACCTCCTGTGTGTGCAAAACACTGTGACGAAGAATAAGAAAGGGGGATTGAAAGAATACATCATCAGCATGTAATTACTCAAGTGGAGGAGGACGCGTGCCAGCCGTCAGGTTACGCCTCGGTAAAATTTCTTACGCTTCAATTAATCTGCGAGTTTATTGAAAAAGGGGCTCACTTTACTGCATTAAATTCAAGACAGTCCAGACTAAGCTCTTCTTTACTCTGAAAAGAAGTATATATCTCCGATATAGATAGATTCGGAGATTCGGCAGATACGAATCAATGGAAGAAATTCCAATTTGTACTGATTCTCTCTCTCTATCTTCAATAGAAAGTAATGTGATTCACACGTAGGCAACACAGAGGAATATAAGCCATAATCCTGAGGGGAACTTGGTGGTGGCAATTTTAAGCAGGAGATGAAGAGAAAAGCGAGTGAGGGAGGCGTGAAGCAATCGTAGTCACCCTACTGTACACCAAGCTCGGAAACCCATTAATACTTTTATTCCATTTGTTTCCCCACGAAAAATAACTAGAGAGAGAGGTGATAATTGAAATTTTGTCTGGTGAAAATTGGAAGAATATATATTGACACGTACTACGAACAATGTTGGAATAATTGTGAAAAATTTAATTCGTCAATAATTTGAAATATCTTTGAGTTCTTTGACCTTTCTTCACACGGTTGAGGGTTTTTGTCTCCATGTTTCACCTAGGGCACTTGACAGCCCCTCAAAAATAACACACGCAAAGCACCCTGATCTCACTCTACATATACGTAATTGGGTGGGGCCAGTATATAATTGGCAGTATTTCCTCGAAAGACATTGCGTGAACTTTTTTTTGTATGAAATATTTGTTCTCTTTCTTTCCTTTCACCCAGAAATGAGAAAAAAGAAGAAAAAAACAGCGTAGACGATCATTATCCACTTCTAGCCTAGTCTCTATTTTCGTTCTCAATTATTGTTATTTGAATTTGGACTCACCCTGAAGATAATACGCAGGTTTAAGTCTGACTAGTCCTGGTACCTGCGTAACCCCTTGTCGTGTTGTATTGTGCAGTTGTAGGGAAGCCAAGAGGTCAATGCTACCCCCGATATCACTGGATACTCTTGTTTTATTAACTGGTGCTTCTGTCGTCGATGCTGTAACTAACGATGTCACACTCGACGTTTCATCGTCTCTACTCTCACTTGTCGCTCCCATTACTGAAAAAGAAGAGAAAAAAAAAGTTATTATTCTATCATTATTAATTAATTTGCTTGAAAAAATTACATTGAAACATTGTTTCGCAAGTTATTCATGTATCTTACTACATAAATTGTTTATTTGGTTGTTGAAAATTTGCCGAGTTGTGAGTTGTAGCATTGACATGCCACGAGATTAGCCACAGGCAAGGGTGGATAATGCACATGAAGCGTATCCAACAATAACTAAAGTGTAAGGACTTGGAAAAATGAATAACCAAGAGTGCAGCAAGTCATCAATGCGCATTTTCATTATCGATTTCAACGGGAACTCTCTATTCTATCTCTCTCTCTCTCTCGAGAACCATTTCCGGCTTTGAAAGAAATCATTTACAGAAAATCATGCTTTCACGTTGAAATCATATCGCCACCTTCATTTTCAGATTATGGGAGACGTCTTTCTGTACATGACATCATTCCGAAATGAGATTAATTCAATTATCGGAGTAAAAGTACCCTTTTCAATCCTCTTAATATCAAGGGCAGTGACAAAGAATGGGAAAAAAATTATCCTCAACATCTTGATTCAATTAAAAGCTGTCCCGAGCCAGTAAATCTTCTCATTTCTGAATTACTCGTCAATTTCTACAAAAGGAAAATCCATCATGGGACGAAATAGCTTTGATTATTTTTCCTCACTACATCCGCCGCTGATTGTTTGGCCAAGTACAAATTGTTTTAAAAGTACTCATTCCAATGCCGACATGATTCTGTTATTATAGAAAAAAAAAGATATGATTCAATGTGTAACAATGTCCGATGAATTGAGGGAAACGCGTGTTATGTGTGCCCCTAGTATTTTCTATCCCTCGGTATTACGTCAGCCGTCTGAACACACATGGAGACACAGCGTCGACAAATAAACGAAGTGGAGATGAAACGGGAAGCTCCTGATGGCCATGGCAGACTGCCGGGCGTCTCGACGTCGGGGGCTATCGAACTGTGTATTGTTCTCTTCCGCATTTCTTCTATCCCATTTTCATTTCATAAAACATCCTGAATTATTTTTCACTCCCTAAATAGAGTCTTTTGCTGATTAAATATAAAGTTGTGGCAATTGATAGATCCAACTCGTTGGATTTTGTTATCTATGTGCTGGCCAAAGCACACATATATAGCTTAAGTCAAAAGTAGCACGAGTGTTTGCAGTTGAATACCGACCAACGATCGATACACCGGGGCACGTCCAAGCTTCTCTAGATTTATTGTGAATACAGGGATAGAGTCAGTCAGGCCAGAAGATATGAAAGAAATATGTTGTTGAACAAAAAATAGACATGGGAAAAGGAAAAGGATAAAGTAATGACGCAGGACATGTGGGAACATGTGAATTACATTTCATGTCATAATTCTTGATGACTGGCACGATGAAACAATTTCGTCGAGTCTTTAATATTTTTTGAAGTTATTGAAATTTTGATACTGGATAACCGTGAGACTTTTAAAACACCTGAGCATGGAATTAAATTCTTAGGGCTCATATTTACTGCAAGCTCAGCAAATGAATGACGATTTAGGCTTACGTCACTGGATCGTACGTTCATTGTCTCGTATTCCAATTCTCTCTTATTGGAGTGAAGAGGATGCATCTTTGGCTTCTATGACTTCAAGTCAATAATTTGAGAATTAACCAGTATGACAATTGTAAATTATTTTTTGATTACTTGGTAAATCTGAAATGAAGGATCGATCGATCCTTCCACGTATTGATATTTTCAATTTCGTGGAGGGAGCTGACAAGCTACTCATGAATTACTCAAGTCTCTCCAATTCTATAATGGTTTTTTTTTTTTAGACATTTTCTAGAATTTCATAGAAAGCTTTACATCCATCAATTGAACACGAACTACAATTGTTTGGGCATATATATGTGGATTTTTTTCCTTTTTTTGCAATAAATAAGGAAAAATGTATCGACACCGGCCCGATGATATGTCGAGTAGTCAGGGTCAAGGTTGAAGCTAACTCGATCGACCGGTCGACGACATTGACATTGTGTTCTTGTTTCAATTTTTCCAGTCCTTTTCTATTGCAATAAAGAATAATTTTTTTCCTCTGAATGCAAATGAGGCATTGAAGAGAATAATAGTGGATGCAATTCTATCTCAGTGCGGATAATTTTTACGTTACGATGTTGGGGGGCCATGAAGTGCCTTAGACAAGAAACGCTCTAATGAGTCAAGTACAAAATGAAGGCCACGAAGAGCCCAGTCTCGAGCTTTATCTTTTCCTCAATCACTGTGCTCTTGTATCAACGAGATGCATGGTCTCTCGTGGAGAGGACGTTCTATCATCTTCCAAACGATTGACCTCAATTTTACTATATCTATATAAAAGGGCCTCTACAGTATCAAAAATTGAAAACTTGGGAATATTATCCAGTATTTTTTCTTGTTTCTTTTTAAATTATATTCTCTCGAATTTAAAATTCATGATTTAGAAGGAAATAATGAACGACAATTCGGATGTAAAGAGGTGAATCTAAAATTCAAATTTATGGTAAATGACTCTATTTTTTAAAGTTGACAGTACAACAAATGAACATTGTCCTCATCAGCTCTAGACACACACAACATCAGTCTTATCTCAATAAAACATTTTGGTTACATGCAGTATTTATAAACTTAAATTTAATAACTTTCTGGAAATTTGATAAATTTATGATCAGTTAGATATGAGATTAATTTATGGAATTATTTTCACACTCGATTTTTTTCGAATGGCATTCTAGTAATAGGAGAATTCTGGAAGGGGCTACTATATTTCTAGGAACTCGAGTCTAAAGCTCTTTCTCGCATGTGTCATTCCAATTTTTTTCCTTCTTCTCATTTCTTATTAATCGACGTAGGAATGTAGTAAAAAGACAATTGTGCTCCGGAACCTCATTAGCATGGCTCTAAGAGAAAAAAAAATAGTAATAAAAAATATAATTGACGAACACGCGATTGTATTCGGAGGTTCTTATCAGACTGTGAAATCTCAACCTAACGCTATCGTTTTGAAATAACACTGTAGTAAACCATTAACAGTTCACCCTCCCCCTCATAATACCTTTTTCTCATATTTTTTTTTTCCTTCACCAAGATTTTCTCTTTGCCTCCGATGATAAGAAACATTTGAGTATTATTCGATTAAATTTTTATTTCGCTTTCCACCTGAATCTTTCCTTTCATCACTTGAATTCATTAAGTGTGGGGAGTTCCCGAGCAGATTTTTAATAAGTAAATGGAACATCTGTCAGATGAAATGGGGTAAAATTGATATTTATATTAAACGGTCTGAGATGGAAACCTCTCTGATAATTCCCTCGAGAAGCTGAGAAAATTTCCACTGGTATCGGAATTATTTAAAATATTCTATCTTGAAAACTTTTCATTATGTAGATCATAAAAATAAATGAAAGTAAATTTTATTTATTTATTTAGCAGGAACTTATTTATAGCTTTAATAAAAATTGATTCTCACATGAAAATTCTTGTCATGAATTTAAAAATAGGTAGAATAATATGGATCGATGAAATTTACGCTTGCACGCAAGTCGAACACACGTCGCAATGACAAACGATCTCCCAAGTTTGAAAGGTGGTTCAACCCGGCGAGCTACTGGAAAAACTAGGCACGCTATGAATTTTTACCATAACCCAACAAATTATCATAGAATACAAGATAAATAGTGAACAATGGCCTATTGAACAAGAGAGAGAAGTCTGACCCTAATATCCGTCTTGGATTCCCTTTCTCCCGCAGTCATCAAATTTTAACGGGTTACTCGTGGTTTGCAAGAACTTTTTCAGATCATGGACAAAGGGCTGAGTTGGATCACAACATATTGAAGAAATTCGCTTGTATATACCACAGAATCATTAAATATTATGTGCATTGAATAAAAAGCCCGCGATTCTTTTACGGATGACTCGAATTTACGATATTTTTAATACTCAAATGCCACAAGAGTTTTATTTCACGGTTTTTCAACTATATTCTCTATACTTTTCAAGTTTTCCTCTTAATGGCTTTGTTCACACGCTATTGTGCTAATATTATGAGAAATGAGTCGAGTACTGCGTTGACATGAAGAGGTAAATGCCACAAGCAGATGCAGAAACTAAGCCCCCTTGGAAGTGAACGATAACACTGACTAACAGAGAAACAGTGAATGCAAATGAAATGAAAAGCCACATGACTATGTCATTTGATTCTAATGGCATTGCGGAAACGCATGAGCATGTACTCCTGCAATCGACGAATTGCTGTTTAATATTGCAAGCGTCTCTTGCACACACACTAGGTAATTGGTCACGGATCTCGAGAATTATTGAGACATAAATTCACTGGTTAATGTCGGAAACAGACAAACTTGCCCTCTGATTATGTATTTCAAAGAAAAATTATCACCATGAGATATCAGCAATCAACTGTCGTCACAATCGAGTGATTCTCAAAGGCATCATTTAAACGATAATCGATTTTATTCAGAATCCGCGTTCAGTTATGTGCATCTAAAGTATCCCAGCGTAAAATGGTTTGATCCGGTGTCTCGACACTATGGCGCCATTGAGAACAGAACTCTCTGTAGTAAACGATGGAGGAAACCTAGACAATTTGTCACTCCACTGAAGATGGAAAATTATTACGGTGAAAATGGTGGAAGTTATGGTTAAACGTTCAGATGCCAATCATTTAAAGTTATGGCTAAAACAGTTAAGTTTTTACAGCTAGTGTAGGTATAAATTGTTGAGATATTGAAGAAAAATTAGAGCTTTGATCTATTTTGTTTGAAATAGGATAAGAATTCGATCGATATTGTTGATTCATACCCCATCATAATTCACCAGTCTCAATTATTTCCTCAATAAAGTGATATTATATCGAGGGTGAAAATGGCGTGAATTCAATGGCTCTCTGACCATTTGAGGGATAAAAATTTTTGCATAGAATCCTCGGAACCATCTGGTTTTTATCTCTTAACATAATCAGAATAATGATTAATTGATTTCCATTACTCCTATCACTCTAAAGGGCATGACTATTTAAAAGCAAATAAAATGACAATATTCAGGGCTCTATTTCCCCCTATAAAATAGGGAAAAAAAACCCAATAGACAATTCTTCAGTGCGTGCCCCCTCAACAAATTCGTACGAATCACTGTCGCTTTACTGAGCACTGCCCTTTTATTTTTCCCCTGCGATGCTTTCAAAATGAATGCACGAGTTGGGGAGGGTGACGAGGTTCCAGACTAGCTAACCCAATGTCTCTGGGGACACTCGCTCTTATAAAGAGCATTCTGTCTCCCCAATACGCTGATCACACTGTTTTCGTACACAGCCATTAGGGAATGCCTCTTCTTTTTTTTTTCTCTCAAAGTATTTTTCTTTCTCTCAATTCCAACGTATGGTAAGTGGTACACTCGAAAATACTTACTGTGGCCAACTCCCGTGGGCCATAGTGAAATTGAGGGGAAATTGATTTTGAAGCAAAGATCTGAAAATACTAGAGACAATTTTCTCGAAATTCATGCAAGGTGAATTGCCTTTGAATTGAATTTCTTTTCATTTTTCTCATAAAGTTTTCTTCAGGGGTGACAAAATTTGGATGGGCCCCAGAGGGATCCTCCCTTTATTCAGTAATAAGCAATTCACTCGCCATTTCTCAGTCCTTTGTCTCCTCAGTAATCTGGAGCAGTTGGAAAGGCATTTTCACGGCCGGTATTCAGACTCGACTATTGTTCGGAGCTTAAATTGCTCTAAAATACTTTAAGGTTTTACCCCATTTGTAGTAATTGAAATAGCTTTTTAGAGATTAAATTCTTCTTGTACAAGTTATTATCATTTCATTCTACTACAGAATCAATTTCTCTACAGTAAAAAATTGATAAACTGTAAATTATTGAGAATCTCATTATCATCTGTGGGCATATAGCCGTATAGATAATTTGAAGAATCCTATAAATATTATTAGAGTAAAATCACAGGATCATTTGAGAATATTACCTCGACATTTGTATCACAAACAGCCAAGTGGCTCGTGTTTTATCAATGAACTTGCAATAATTAATTTCGTGTGAATGAAAATAGATGATAAATTCTTGTTGATTTGCTTCGAAAAATTATTAATGCGCCAGGCTAAAGACATGCCAATGAATAATTGACCAAAGTAGCTTGTCGCGGCTGATACCACGACCATTAAGGCTTGATGCCATTTTAAATGCGGTTCACTGGCCGAACTACACTTCGACGAAATACATAATTGTCCAGGGCCGACTGGAGCCGACATGTCAAATTCAAGAGGGTTAAACGGTGTCCGCGAGTCACACAAGTCATGTATGGCATTTTTTATTTGTTATTCATAGATTCACCAGAGTACAAGCGAGAAACCAATAATTACACTCGCTCATGTTGGAAAATATTTCCTGTCTATCACTTGTGTGTATTATGTGACTCACGGGAAATTGGAACTAGATCAATTTCCCATTGAGGAAATTGTGTGCTCATATGCATTACGTGTACAGGAAAATATATTGAGCAGTATCTGTGAATTTATATTGATCTGGTGTATTTCGCTGATTGACAAAATCAATTGTCGTAGTGCATAACATCTTGAATTGGTCATATCACCAAGCACCTCGAGGTCAATCCATAAATAGTCGAAATTAAGGAGTTTTTGGGTGAGGAAAAAATAGCAGTAGGACAGAATCGCTGCTAGCACGAACCGGAAACACTGCCGAATGGTTTATGATGAAAGAGCACAGGGTTAGTTGCTAAAAAAGAATACATATCAAGAATGGGGGAGGAGGAGCAACAAAGAATGAAAAGGGGTTAAATTTCCTAGAATAAAATGTTAAAAAGCCAAGAAATTTGCAAGTCGAAACACGACATGTACGTTACGCATATGATTGCCACGTGGTGGCCTCTTACTAGGCTAGAATCATGCTAGACACTGTGTTGTTTTACAGGGGAAAAACGAAGAGCAAGTAGTGCGCCATGTTGTCTGGCTATCCCGCATTGCGCCAGTGAAACTCAACGAAAACTATGGATACACTCGGCTACTCGTCCTCACACCCTCCTTTAATCTCCACCCGTCAAGTGAAATAATACCCTAGTCTCCCGTGTTTGCCACCCAGGAAGAACGAAATCTGCATTACTTGTGTTGGCTAGTCTACTAAAACCTTCTTTACTTGATACAATTAATTCAATAATATTACCCTTCTGTTCCAGTCAAAATAAATAATGGAAATTCAATTTCATGTCCATCATGAAAATAATTCCTTCTACTTATTGGTAATCCCTATTGACACAATCCCCAGCTCTCTGCCTCAGCGTCTATTCCATCACTTTCAAATCTTATTCTACTTTTTCTTCAGTGTACATGACACTCGAATGCCATTCTTTCTCCTTTTCCGCTCTATTTACCCGTAACTCCAGTCAATTTTCAAAAGAATCCTCAGGAAATAGCCTTACGAACCTTTGTCGTATCTCCCTCATTCTTTCTCACTGGCTTGATCTCAACAAGAGATCCCCTTTAACCGAGGAAAAATCAATTTGCCCAATAGCAGGATAGGGTGAGACAGTCCGCGAGAGTGAACAGAACTTTGAGCATTCACTTGTGACACAGAATGTATTTAATTGAAAATACAATTTCAATCCTTTATTCCACTCTCTCTATTTGTCCTTTTTTTTTCCAAGTATTATCTTCAATGGAAGATTCGTTAGTTTCCATGACATTGAATTACCAGTAAATTACTCGACGTCTAGTTGTTGCGTGACAGTGAACCTTGCATATGCAGACGTGACAGTTCAAAAAGCCATAATCTCAGGGTTCGCGGCTTGAAAATAGTTCATGTATTGATTTTCAAGCTGATTTACTGCCTCATAGTGTAGGATAATTTCAAGTTGTTGGCAATTTTCCCTTGAATTTTTCCACTCAATGTAAATTATCGTAATAACAAAGTTTTATGTGAAATATTTGATAATGACGATGGTTATTATATTGGGGTTACTTTTGGTCATGTAACATTTATTCATCGAGACCTATTGAAGCATGTCGTGGATAGGAAGGATATTGAAAATTGGCCGAGTGCCTCTAGCATGTTGAAATAACTCCTTTTTTTTCATTTCTTTAGCAAGTTATTAAAGGACCAAGTGAATGTTACTTGTATGTAACAATTTCCAACAAGCTCAAAGGTTTTCTGTGGATTATCAATGGTATCATTCTATATACAACTCGACTACCATTGCCTTTGACCTCACGTCTCTCGAGCATGATTATTGCTTGCAGACTGGGATATCGGATGTAACAAACGTTTATTGGCGGCTCGCCAAATTCAAGCATCTTCCGAGAACGTCTAGGGGCTCTACTGAGAATCATTATGAACATTTTATTGGAGTGAGATGAGAGAGAGAGAGAGAAACAAATCAAGTTCATCAAACTAGTGACGTTATTTTATGACAATTTATTGCAAGGTCTATTCTCATCGACTCGTTTTTCAATCATCATTGAAAAGGAAAGAAAAAAAACAATCGAATGACGTCTCGTTTAGTGAATTATATATATGTATGTGAAAATACGTTCAACATATTTTTTTTTAAATAATAATGTTTAAATTTATAAAATTATTTTCATTTTGTCCCTTCCTGCCTTTTTTTACCTCAGCTTGGATTGAAAAAAAGGAATTTTCTTTCAAGTTATTTTAGGAGAAAAAAAAATTCACGAAATTTCCTCAATGATGGACAGAATGAATTTCTCATGCTTATTCATGTGGCCGTGTGACACATTTACACCAGGTGGAAATGTGTATCACCCGTCGATCTACCTGCGAGTACCACCTGTCGTAATACCCTAATCCACAGGGGGGAACTCTCTTTAATACTTTGTTTTTTTTTTTCGAGACATCACGGAATTCATATTTTCATTTGCCTTCAATTTGACTGAGAATAAATAGAATATCCAAACATTTTGGCCTACATATTGATTAAAAAAGTTCCTTTCTCCTATGGATGAGAAGGAATTAGGCAAAGGAACGATATATTGATTTTTCTTTACGTAACAAATGAGAAAAATGATGAAGGGATTGGGAATGAGTTTAAGTAGGTCATAGGATCAAAAGCAAATGGGAATTTCGTATAGCTCCAGAGTAATCTCATCCTCATCCTCGGTGGGGCTTTCTTGGGACCCAGTCAGCAGCGAGAGAGTCTCCGGGGGGGTTTGAGTTTGGTGACTGTCGAGTCAGTGCTTGAATTCATTATTCTCCGTTTTCTCGTTTCCGTTATTCCGTTCTAACTCTACTCGTCTCTTTTTCCGGGCCCCTTACCCCTAGGAACCCTCAGTGATTGCTGCTTGCTTCTATACGTCAATGTAATTCTACGTTTCTGCGACACTCGACATTATTTCGACAGGAAGAAAATCTGAGAGATGAGGGAAAAAAACTGTTCAGAAACTCTGATAATTGGATCAGAGGAAATTTTTCTCTATGATTGCGACGCTGAGGCGCGCTCTTGAGGTCACCTCTCTGCGGGTCATTATCTCTACGAAGGACAAAAATCCTCCTAATACGACAATTTGAAGAAAAACTGCGATTCTAAGGGTGACCTTGGCTCATGTGCGCAAAAAGCAATTTGAACAATTCATTATGGGCAAGTGCGCGTACACCTGTCGACAATCAGCCCTCGTTTACTCCAGTAAATAACAAGGACAGTTTTTATCACTAATAAGAAATAAACATGAATTTCTTCTAAGAAGGAATACGATATGGTAGAGGAGAAATAAAAGGACAAGACGCCAGACGCGATCAGCCAAATGTAGAATAAAATGAGGGAGATAAAAAAAAGGAGGACAGGAAAGGAGTATAGATACAATTGCTGCTGTATATACTAGCCAAGAAGAAAAAGGAAAATAAAGGGAGAAAAGGAGAAAAATTGTGAAGTAACCTGGCGCCGTTCTGAAAGGAAGAAGAGTCGTAGTGGTAAACGAGAATTGGCTGTTACGTCTACTCAATCCAAGTGCTTTCCAGAGGACACTTGGCTTATACAACGCTTTTTCATTTAAATAACTATCTTTAATTGCACTTTTAACACTCATAAATTCGTCGAGTACTCCAATCTACAACTCGTCTCCCAATAAAATTGACAAAAAAAAAAGAAATTGTTTATTTTCTCTCTTTATTTATAGAAAGAAAAAAAAATCACACTGTATCCAAAGATAATATGATAAATCATATGAAAAATCATCGCGTATCAATTGACGACAATTTTATTGCTCCCAACCAACTTTGTAGCCGACTCCTGGGGCGTTCGAGTTATAGAGGCGGCGTGTGTTGAGTACTAAGTGAAGAATTTATATCTCAGCACCGCGGAAAAATCAAAACAGTGCATCTAAAACTGCCTGTAAGTACTTACTCATCTTGAAAGAGTGAAAATAAACGCACTGGATTATTTCAAATACAGTCATATTTGTCAGATGATTTATGTGTTTGTTTCATGCTTAAATCATTATTAATGTATCTCATTAAGCTCATTGTTGATTTATTGATTTATTTAGAATTTATTGAAAGCATTATGCACACTATGAGAATCGATAGAGTGTCCTTAGCCTTTTCTGTCCATTGATTTCTTTTTTCTCTCCATTTTATTTATTATTAACAATCTCGTTTCATAGCTTGGGGTCATTTTTTTTAATCTCGAGATAATCAATTTCTTCCATTCAATTAATAAAACATTAAAACTAATTCCCAATTAATAAATACTTCAAATGGCACAAATCCAATTGAGATATGTATTTGCAAATTGACGAGCAATTCATGACTACTTGAATAAATGTTCATTGGAAAATTTATTAAAATTTCCTAGAGCAAAGACAGACTGGCCAATAAACTAAAAATTTATGTGTGAACGTTAAGCATGAAAAACCTGTAACACAGGATTGTGTGCAAGTGTGGGTAGATGCAGATTGGCATTTTCATTTTGTGGAAGGGGTTGAAAATTGTTTTTTTTTTCTTTCTCCTTTGGTAGCATTCAAACAGCACCATTGGGTATACTGTGTAATATTACTTATGAGGACAGACTCGTGAGTTTTAGTGTATATAAACGGGTAAAATAGAACGTATATAGTGGTCCATCAATTTTCGTCCTTTGGACATTTACGAGGTGATCGTAAAACCTGCACACAGGCCGTACATGTTTGAAAATACCAGAGAAATTCAGTTTTGCCCTCATCAAGGGCTTATGTAAGCTTGTACTTGTTTCTATAAGACACGGCTTCCTCATTATTATCAGACGAATTGAGAATAATATGAATTCAAGTGTCCTAATTCAATGCTTCTTTTTCAATATCACCTCTTGGTGTCATTTTATAGCTAAAGGTAATTCAATACTCCTTCTTTAATGAGTATGGAAAAACTCGATTTATTAGATGATTTGTGTTTTAACCATGAGAATATATTGTAAATTGGATAATTTAGCAGGGATTTGGAAATTGAGAGATAATAAAGTAGACAGAATCATGGGATCTTGAGGTATTTTAATGCGTTTTTTGTGGTGTACACAAAACTGAAATACTCACACGAGTGGGACTATCCTATTTCTGTATCCCGTCCCTTACATATATCCCAGTATTGCAGAGAGCAATTTAATAAGCCTTTGATCTATTTCACATGGTATAAAATACAAAATTTGTATGAAGAAACTACTGAATCATATTTCTCCTTTCTTTCATATTTCTCTTCAACTCTTTTAAAAATAATTCTAACATATATTATTCTAATAATTCTAACATTTGTTTACCTAATTATCGAAGAATAATGACTACGAATTTGTCGGAGTTTCACGGCGCGTTTTCTCACATGATTTATGCATCTAAACTGAAGCTACTGCGACAATTCCGAGTTGGCAACAGTTTATGAGAATAAGCACCCTCATTATTTCACGAAATAGTGAAAGTTCATAGATTGAGAAATTTTTGAATAAACAAAATTTATTGGCAACAATTGCGATAGGAGTTTCGGCGAATTCGGGTGATTCCGTTCGAGATATGTAAACAATCGTGTAAATTCATGCAGATATGAATTATAAGTGTTGACTAGTGTGAGGAAATTAAATACTTGACCGCAATGAGAAATTCAGGAACACTCGATGGCATTAGATATGTATGAATATTGGCCTCCCACGCTCACCTCGGGCGGTAAAAGATCGACCAATGCAAATATTCACGGGTGAACTGAATTAATTTCATCTTTATACTCATCATTAGCAGTATCATTTGAAAATGGATAAAGTTGGGGAGTATAGAGATAAATGAATACTTGGCACTGAGGCTAGACCCCCAGTTGTGGCGTGGCTGCCACGGAAAATTGCTAATTATAGAAACACAACTCGTTGGACTTGAACCAATCCTGACCTTCCCTGCTTCGTCATGCGACCTAGAAAAGTGCACATGAAGACTGCCATTCCTAAACCTTTGGCGGTCATTAAAAAAAATTACCTACACAAGTTTGTCCATTCGAAAATGACGGAAAATTCATCATTCATGAATGAAAAAACAAAAAAATCCAAGTTCTTTTTACGAGAGGATATGAAGGAAGGAACAGTGGGTGATTGGGGGCGATCGATGAACCCCCGAGAAAGCCCCGGGAAGGTGTAGGTGAGATTGCCTACATATAGAGTATAAAGAAGATCGCTGAATCTACGTGACAAATCTCAATTAAACTATCCAATTATACAGATCAATCGCTCGAAAATTTTCCAAGTTTCCAAAGTTTTAAAAGAATTTAATTCGAGCGCACTTGTAAATTGCAGAGAAATATATGAATTCATGAAATACTTCCAGGACAGTATAAAAAGGAGTAGCAGTTGGAAAATTCCAAACAAACTGAAAACTGTTGTACGAGTCGAATCGTATACGAAGTCAACGCCCTGCGAGGCAGTCCGACTATACATCGCCTCTGCGTTGACTGCATTATGCAACCCCCAAGCGACCAATCGCTAGCCTTCATCACCACCACCACCACCATCACCACGACTATGGTACAAACAGACCCCAGGGAGTTCACATATTCTTCAAACACAATGACAGACAATGGGTACATTTTGTGATTGTATATATGCGCTTGTGTGAAGCGTAAATCACACGGCGAAAACTCACTACTGCTACCACTGAACAGGTTACAAAACATCCCCCGCAAACAAAACGAATCGAAGGACGCACGAGGCTAGTCTGCAGGGCCGTACCACCGACCTTACTGTATATTCCGGCGAAAAAAAAAAGCACTCGTGTTAATGTAAATGTTCTCAGCCAACATTATCGTGACATTATTTCTCTCCAAATGAGAGTTTGCCTATCTCTTCATGGAGCTGGTTGAAAACAACAAAATTTCATTTATTTGAATGCACATTTATTCTTTCCTTCTGCCTCTAGTTCCACCCGAAATACTCGTATTTGAAGGTTTACAATATAGATCGTTACATAGCCAACATAGGGAACTGGTGGCTTGCAATTACGGAATTGAGATGCTATCTGGTTTATATCGTGAATCGATTCGCCTGCTTTATTCGTATATACATGTATATATCACTTTACGTGTAGGCTGTTTCAAGGCAGGCACTGACGAATTGCCAACCTACATTGCTGGACTTTAGAGAAAAAAAGCGATTCGTTCACTGAGGGACAACTTGGCCACATGATTGTTGGTCATCCAAGTTTTAGTGCTGTGTGATGCAATCGAGGGGATTCCCAATCATTATCAATTATTAATAAATCTGATGAAAAAAGAAAACAATGGAGTTTCGTAGGAAATTAGAGCCAAAGAACGTGACAAAGGCAAATGAAGATACAAGTATATCGTCACCTTAGTAACAAATGATCATAAGTGCCAAAAACTTGAGAATGAAAATCAAAAAAGTCGCGTCTCCGCAAACCACTGCCAAACTTTATTTTGCGACATTCTGGATATTTTCTATAAATTCCGAAAAGGAAATGACGACACTACACAATATGAAAGTGAAAAAATCTAGGCTCCACAGTCCCTTTGTCTTTACTAGTTTGTAATGCAGAGAAAAATGAATAATGCTCTCGCGTCTATTTTCCTTTCAAGATTTTTGAATATTGTAGAAAGTGAAGGAAAATGGACATTAGAATGAAGCGGCCTGAGATGGATTTTTTTCTGATGATTTCATTGAAAAGCTGAGGAAATTTACGGTGGAAATCATGTATTAGAAATAATTTTTTTGTTTATTTTAGAAATCCTATTTTTTTGGTCAAAATTCACTTCTTTCCACATATCGCCAACGAATGGAGATGAAAGATGAGATCATTTGCCATCGATTTATGGGATCTTCAATTAAAAAATATCGAATTTTAAGATATTTATGGACATTATCGTGAAAATCAGTTTTTGCCCCATTACTATCTTAAAAATCGATATTTTTCAATTCAAAATCCCATAAATTGATGACTTTCACCTCCATTCGGAATTTCTACGCTGGAACCAATAGAATCGGAGATATTTTGGGAAATGTGAATTTTTTCAAGAAGGGAAAGGGTAATTTTCAAAAAATACAAAAAAATCAAATCTGACACATGATTTCCACTGCAAATTTCCTCAGCTTTTCAACGGAATGGCGAAAAACAGCTTATCTCTAATATTTCTATTGATTTCAAGAGTTTTTCATAATATAGACATCATCAACTCATCTGTCAATCCATTTTACTCTTCATGTCTGTTTCACCCCACCTTCCCCCAAGCAAGTAGTCCCCCAATGCATGTGTTATTTACCATTTCTGCCTTCCAGTGAAAACTAGTGAAAACAAGAAGACATAAGTGTTTGGAGACGCGACTCTCTGTTAGTAATTTGTGCGCACTCGCGATCGTTTGTTATCTATAATTTTCCTCATTGATTCATACAAGGGAAACCCATGAGATATCGATTGGAGTAGAAAAAAAAAGAATACGACTTTTTGTCATTTGCAATATGAGGAAAATTGTTCAAAAATGAAGCTTTTCTTACTAAGGCGACAATATATGCAAGGCAATGCTAAATGGAGGTGGCATAGGGGAAAATACAACTCGAATATGTATAGATGTGAGGAATGATGACGAGTAAGCGCACATGGCCGAAGCACTACCCGTGACGCCAGCTGTCATACCCATTGCTGTACACCCAATGTACATTCCCTCTTGTAGTATACCCTTGCTTGCACCTTCATTCTCCACTTTTATTTCATCCACCTACTCCTGACTGTACATATACCTCTTTGCTCTCAACCACCTAAGCACGTATTTCCAGATGCCAGTAGTCACTTCTCAAGCAATTAACTATTTTTTCTTCCTTCTACCTTTTGTTGTTTCCATCTTTTCATTCTATATTCCATTGTGGAGATTAAACAATTCAGAAAAAGATGACGATTTAATTCCTTCATTTGTCTACTTGGCTGTGGAATTATTAAACTTGCAATGAATGAAAATAGTATTCAATTGATTGAATGAAATTTCCGGTTTTCTATCCTTGCTTTTATTCTAGTTGATTGCAATTCTTATATCTCTCTCTCTTCTTTTACTTTGCCCATTGTGATAATCAGCTACTTTTTTCGGTCTTTTCCCTCTTCTTTAGTGAAATCAGTTATCAATGTAGGGTGGAATGATATAGAAGAAGGTTGGGTGAAACAGTCACATTTTAATTTTAATGTTGCTCGTATTATGGAAATCTCGCGAAATTGGTGAAAATATTTTCAATGAATTTTCTCTGATAATTTCATTGGAAAGCAGAGAAAATTTCTTTTTTTTTACGAAATTGAAAACTTGCACATTTTTGAGGATATCTCTTGTTCTATTGATCGTAGCGACTTGCCGTTAATCTTGAATGAATGGTGAGATGATTTGCAATCAATTTATGTGGCAAAAAAAAAATTATAGATTTCTGAGGTATTCGGAGAACAAAAAGTTTTCCTTATTTCTCACCGGAAATTTTCCCAGCTTGTCAATCAAGTTATTGAAAAAAAGTCCATCTCGAACTATTTCATTGGCATGTTCATTTTTCCCGACTCGCCCCCCCATCTATGGAAATCAGAATTGATTTCGAGTTGCTGTTAGGAAGAAAAAATAATCATGGAAGGAAAAAAAATAGAGCACGTGGGAAATATTTCAGTCATATGGCCCATTATTTCCAATGTATCCTTTTCTTCTCATCTCGATGACAAGGTCATGTGAGTGGTTTTTTTCAGTTTGACAACGATTCAGATGAAAAATTTAGGTCGACACATTTCAAAATTGTACACCGCCCTTATGTTTTCCTTTTTTTTTTTCCTTCACTTTTCTTTTCTCCACTCTAAATCGTCTCAGTGGGTATTTTGGGACTTTCTTTTCATCGCAAGTATAAAGGGGTTTTAAGTTGATCGAGTAAAGGCCACGAGGCGCCGCAAGGGGTAGGGACTTTTTATCCCAAAGAATCCTGATTTTTTTCCCTCTTCACAGACACATTCCAGAGTTTAGTGAACCGTAAGATCAAAGATTCTTCTCTTTTTTTTATCCATCTTCTATTCAAATGAGAAAATCTTGTTATTTTTAAAATTAGATTTCCAATTTTCTCACAATTACAATTGTATAGCGAATGGAAGTAAAAAAAATATATATATATATTTATGAAAATAATGGCAAAAAAAAGTGAGAAACAAAAAAGGAGAGAGAGGAAATAAAAAGTGCCACGTGATAAAGTTGAACTCAATCTGAAGAAGTTTTAAAGTGTAGAAATATATGAGTGCGCGAGCGTTTGTATAAAATTTCTAAATTTAAGAGTAGGGCTGTGGTGTAGCAGCGACGTTTTCTCTTGCTCGTCGATCAAAAGTGGATTCAGTGATATACAACAAAAAACGCTTTGGGAGGTCCCAAATATACGAAAACAGTATGCTAAAAAATATCTGAGCACGTTTATAATTCCCCCTGTTATCCAGACAGAGAATAAAAATAATTGTAAATACGCTAATGTTATTTAGTATTAATTAAAAGGACTAGCCATTAATTCATCTCAAATACTCTTTTCACTATAAAATACGCAATTAAATAACCAGTCTAAATAACATTAATTGCGTAAAAGTGCCGAAAAAGCATAAATGAATTTAATTGTAGCGAGGCAAAAGTATTTCGTGGGATCTTTTGTTAATTCCGGGAATGAAATTGCCAAATCAATTGACCCGATCAATTTAATCGATTATTCGGAAGAGTAGTGGACCACCCGAAAACGATTGAGCTAGTAAAAATTGATCAATTTTTTCAATCAAGCGACTATTAAAAGTGATGAGCCTTTATTCTCTGATTACCGAAAGAGGAAAAAAAACGAAGAAAAAAGAAACACCCGCGACAGCGTATTTAAAATCAATTTGTTTTTTTTTCTCGAAAACTAAATTCAAGTATGATTATTATAATAGAATAACGGCGACTATTTGGATGTAGAAGACTCATGTGGTAGAGTCGGGAAATTTGGTATCACGTCTGGTGGCACGTCTACAGACAAACATATTAGATGTGTCTCATTTCTGAGCGTACAAGTCAGGAGTGTGTTATAGCGCGCGAAAAATACACTCTTGGCACCCGGCATCACCAGACATACGGATAAATAATAGCATTGAGTACGTGGGCGCGGCTCGAAAGTGTCTGTGAACGATATGTATTTCGTTAGCGACAGGAAAACGCTATGCTAACTATCTTCATGGCTTCTTGTGTTTCTTTAAATGCCATCCCCAAAATGTGATAAATTAATGAATTTTATAAAAAGTAATGAACTTGTTTTGTTGAGGATTATTACCTGGTGAGAGGGCAAGTGCAATGAATACCGCAGCAGTGGCATACAATAGAAATAGGTGATTTCTCGATCTTTCACGTCTTCTCTTCTCTCGTCGTCTGTTTTCACCTTGGCAGCACCCACTGGCCCAATACGCCGTAGTAGTCTCGTTCCAATGATCCTCCTCATTCGCAATTGTATGACAAGACGTGTTTATCTCCTCTACTTGATTCACATCAATACGTAATTTATTAATTGATGACAAGTTTAGTAATAGCTTGTCATTATAATCGTGCAATGGACTAATTGTGTTATTAATGTACGTCGAAGAATCAGTTTGATGATGATGATTTTTGCCTCGACGCTGATGGGTGCGTGCCCTCTGGGTTGGCGGGCCGATCATGGCCTGGACCGGTCCCAGCGGGTACTGGTCTCGTCAGCGTTTCCGGTATACGCCGCCTTCTTCCTTGCCTACAGACTGGTCAAATGATCTTCGAGGCATCACCACGATCAATCACACACACACACGCACACACACACTCACACAGACACACACACACCGGAAAACACTAGACCCGGTGTGTCTAGAATTTTTCTTATTCTCTCAATTTCCTCACTTGAATCCACTTTTACCCATTTATATCACTGCACAATTTTAATTTTCACCTTCTTGTGATTTTTTCTGTCTCGAATAGAGGCTTACGAGTGTGATTGACGTGTGCGATTGAGGAACCCCTCGGTCTAGTACGTCCAGTGGGGTGTGAGGCCACGACCGAGCGAAACCCTCTAACGGGGCCACGAACCACAAAAAAAAAACCGTATCGTTCTAGTAAACCAGTCGCGTTTGTTTTCCTACAATTCCATGTGTATATTGTTTTTTTTTTTTCTTTATTATCAATTGTTTCCTTTAACTTGATACAAAATATATCCTTATATTCGGCAAGTCAGTGATTCATTGTCCCTGTTGCACCCTCAATTCAATAACTCCAAGTGCCGCTGCTGCTGCTGCTGCTCTCACAGGACTAATCACTTGTTTTTTTTTTTCTTTCTCTCTCTCTCCGAACGAATATATAAAGTTTCTTCACACACACACTAAAATACTAATTTCTCTGCAAGCATCTAATGCCCCTGTCCACGCGGTCTGTGCTTCGAGTTATCAAGTGCTCCTTTTCTAACCCACTGTTCAAGCTCGTCACAGTGTGCATATACTCTCGAATTGATGAAAAAAAAAAAAACAAGTATGCTCAAATAAACAGAGAAGAAGGTGAAACAAAAGTCACAGATGAGACAAAAAAAAATGAATCAACGACTGTGTGTAAACATGTACTCGTCAACTCGATGTCGAGTTTGAAGCGCGGGAGGGAGAATGTGAAAAATTAAATGAAAAAAAAAAATGAACAAAATAAAATGATGATAGAACCGAATGAAAATAGTACAAACTTCCGCGTTGTAGAATACAGAGTGGCCGGTGGCACTGCACTCGCAGATAGAGGGTTGTACGATATTTTTTGCCAAAATGTAAAAAAAAAAAGTAGTAATTATAATATGATAAATATTAATTACCAAGGTATCTCATAAATAAGTGTTTTATTATTATTATTATTTTGAATGTTTTTTCTCTTGTAATAATGTGAATAAATAAATGTTATGAGATAATAATGATGATTCGGGCCGACAATATACCGGTGTCCCGTACTTTTCGTGACACAAAACGGCATTGGCTAATAGCACGGCGGGGAGCTCGTTGAAGACTGCCACGGCGCTCTGACTACTGAGCGCCGAGGGCTAGCCAGGCAGCAAGCACAGCGGTAACGCGTACAACACACGGGCGCCGGCCAACAGCGACAGCGGGCCAACCCGATAGTAGAGTGTGGAGGGTTCACTTTGCCCCGCACGCGCGTCGTGTGGTGGTGGTGCCACCATGAGAGACAGAGACAGAGAGAGAGAAAGACAACTCTTAAGAGAGAAGAATCCGAAATGCCTGAAGGAGAAGAATTCATATAGGGAGGTTATATATATTTGTATTTGTGTTTTTTGTGTGGGCGAGTGAGTGATGAGTGACAGAGTGTGTGGTTTTTGGTTTTTTCTTCTTTTTTTTTTTTTGTTATTCTTCTCCTTCTTTCTCATTTACACACGGTGATGGCGAGTCGCGGGCTATCGTCGTCGAAAGGGAACCTAGGTAGTTTACTGGTGGTTGGGTGGTGTGTGAATACTGCGGTAATGGTAGGCACATGCAGAGAAATACCGTGGCTAGAGAGAGACAGAGAGAGAGAGAAAACGAATGAGGAATTGTACGGAACAGCAGCGCCAGCAAACGGCCAATGCCGGCTTGACGGTGTACCACCGACACCCCGCGATACCCTCGCTCTTTCCTTCCCGAATTCATCCTCCCAATACCCCCCTCAAACCCACTCTGCCAAGCCATCGTCCTGTGTGTGCGAAATCGATGCCCCGCGTCTGTGAAGCTCTCTTGCGACCTGCCGGGTTACCATTCCCCCTTTTCTTTCTTTCTTTACTCTTTGCCACCCTTCTCTTTTACCTCCAACTCGCGTTGCTTCAGTTTCATAGATTCTCAATGGAGTTTGTAGCCAGAAGAGATAATTGCCTAATGTTAGAGTTTGCATCGTGTCATTGAGTTTAAATTTTTTTTTTGCAAAAGAATCTCTTCAAGGAGTCTCTAATGTTCAGCCTTTACGAGAAAACTTTTTGCTCGTTTTTTTTCTTTTTTCTTCAAAATCCAAACTGATGATTTTTCCTTTTAAAAATACAAAACTAATTTCTGACGATAAATGCGGTGGCTGGCTCTATGAGCTGTTAATTTCCTGGAGGGAAATAATTCAACGTTTTACGTAAGAAAGTCATCCAAGTGTGACTTTCTGACTTCTTCGCACTCATGTAGAAGGAAATTTTTTTTTTGTAATACCGTTGTTATAAAGGTGGACAGTAGATAGAGGGGGATACCACCCCCCGAGCATCTGGAGGTACTGGGTGGTCATAATACCAGGTGGTTGCAACTTGTTGTTGCCGGGACCCGGTGAGCATTTGTTCGGGTCCTTTTTAACTGCTCATTCTATGCCACATTACATACATTTTCAAGTGATTATATTCCTATATGACAATTTTCAATCATTATCGATTATTCCCTCCAGTTTATACAGTATTCTCTGAAATTCTATGATAATGAATCACACTATATGCTAAAATTCAACAAAGTACATTTCTCTCCTGTCATTCATATGATAATTTTGAGCAAACATAATGCATCAAAATCGCTTCGATTGTCAAATTTCATTGATAAAACTCACCAAGTTTGCGTCACCTTATTGCCCTTGTACCATGGTATTACGTGACGCGAATATAAAGTAACTGAGGGAAGAAAAAATAAATAAATAAATGATGACAGAGGAAGGTTGCCGTTTTTACGAGTGAATCACTGCCATATCATCATATTCAGAGGTGAACTCGTTTAGATTTGAAACAAAAACATTTCATTGGAATTGTACATTATTCCTTCAATTAATATGAAAAAATTACCCTGTTAATCCACTGATTTCTCAAGAATACAGAAGAATTTCCAGTCAATAGTATTATTCATGTTATACCTCTCACAAGCGAGTCAAAAACATGTAAAAAAAAATTGCAGCTGTTTCTACGGATCATTTGTTGTGTATTATATCCACCCTTGGTCGCACAAGCCGGCATATAACAGGACTATATTATTCGTTGACCGAATTCGAGTGGACTACCGCAATGAACACTGCCATGTCTATACGAAATAATTCCAAGAACTTTATGGACGAGTCTTCAAGAAGAAAAAATTCATGAAAAGAAAAGAGAACAATTGGCATGATGCTGGGAGAAAATAAATATTATAAAAAAGAAGGAGGAAAAAAAAAAGAGCACATTCTAAAGGAAATTCCAGGCAGGTCAGTCTCACCCCTGACTCGCGATAGTACACATGCGCCATGCAAACTGCATGCTTCTTCCAAATGCCCCAAAAGTTTTAGGCCAACCCAGTGTCGAACTTTCTACAATCAAGTATTTCCTCTTTTGTTTCTCCTTTTTCCATCTTCTGAGCTTCTGAAACTTTACTCTCCAAACATATATCTCTACTTTGCCATTGTGTTGTGCATCAAGATTCGCCGCTTCCCTTCATAAATAACCATCAATGAATGTGATAAATCTATTGTTTATCAAAATTCATTCTTGTTATTGGATAGGTGATACATATATTGTACCTTGAGGATGGTCGAAAGGCCACTGGGGGTCATTGGAAAGAATATCAAAGACAAAACTATTTTCGTTTGACATGAAACAATGGTGAGATGAAGCTGCTACGTGTGGGTGGACAGAAGAATGAAAGGCCCTGTGTGACATGCTTCATTCTTTTTCCTTATCATCAGACTGTTTTTCACGTAAATACATTGTTTCTTTTTTTCGGCATAGGGACGTAACGCGGACAATAGCCCGAGAATGAATCACGGGTAGTATCGATATACACTTTGCTGTCACACGCATGATTCGCACATATTAACAACAATGGAAGAAGAATGAATTATTGAAGGTCCCTATCTCTTGAATTCCCTAATCATCGCAAGCATGTACACGTTGAATCTAAATACAACGTATGGCGCGATTAACAAGCTATCAAGAACAAGCCCAATGTAATGGCATTGCTCATTGATAAACGGGCTAATACAATTTCTGTTTCACCGTGATATTGAATCGATGCAATTTGGCCAGTCTCACTGGTCATCTATCTCCACTCAATTGTATATGAATATTCATATTGTATACAACATGGTTTCCACTTGATACATAATTCATACGGGCGATTATTGGCAATTGAAGATTTAATATAATCAGTGATCTCGCACCAATTGTATTGAATTATTCCACCAGAAATTGTCCTGATTTGCCCATTGTTTTCCCAGCTCGTGGCTTGTTTTTCTCCCTCCTCCCATTGCATAATGAGCCGTATATAGTGGAAATTTTGGGCAAGCCACTAATTCATGTGCCCTTTTTTTTTCTTGCATTAGCAATTGTATTAGTGAGACGAGTGTTTTATTGAATATGAAAATTCCATCGCCCTTGGCACAACAGCAAAGACGAAACGTGTGCAAAGCTGCGGCCTTCGGCGTCGTGGTTGTGCTTCTCGAACAAGTGGGACAACCCTCCCACCAACGGTGAAAGGGGTTGGCCGCCAGTTCAGTGACAACGGCAAAACTCGAAACGACATCGTCGGACTTGGCTTCCAGCCATTTCCCAGCTATTGATCCACGACGCGTTATACGACGCGCTTCGGGCCCTACGTGTAATTATAGGTGTATCATATTCGTTAAACTCCAAAAAAAATCTAGGAGTAGACGGATCACTAGCCGAAATAGGCAATTTTCACATAATTTATCTGCTCATTGAATCGTGTATGTGCTAATGCCATGCACCACTGATTTTAGACGAAAGCCTCTTCTTTTTTTTTTCGTCCATTCCTTTGCTCTACGTCTTTTTTTCTTCCTTTACGGCAACTGAGACTAGACAAGCACGCACCCCTTTCTAATACAGTCGAGCAGGCGAAGAGTCTAATGAGGTCTTGGAAGCACGTGTCAAAGAGGGGGGTATTGCCTGAAACTTTTAGTGAGTGAACGAGTGAGTTACGTTGGTTACGTGCCCCCTCCAAGTTCTCACCCAAGAGTTATTTATTATTTCCTTTCGTGGCCCCTCTTGTTTTACTTTTTCAATTTTTTTGGGGCTTTTTCTCCTTTCTTCTATGTACCACTTTGTGACTCTCTGTATATTATACAATCTTTTTCTCTCTCATTTTTTTTTTATTCCCTCTAAGAGAATGAATGAAGTTTTCTGCTGGAAAATTCATTATCCTCGGTTAAACTTTCACCAAAAGCTCAATTCAATTTACCCACCAGTTTTCTTTCTTCCGGAATTTTTCCTAGAGATAGAGAGAAGAGAAATGAAAGAATCGTAATTTACGTTGCATGGGGGAGTCAGAGAAATGTCTGACTTGGGACCCAGGTGCAAACACCAGGGAGAGAATCTATATACGATGATTGTCCTCGTTCTACTAAATTAATTGTCACTAAAACCAATTCTGAAATACCCTGGAAATATTGTAAAGAATTCATTTATTTGTAGCAATTATTCTTACTTTTACATCAGCTGGTCATTTATTTCCAGGGTTAAATTTCATCAATATAGCTTTTCAAATGCCCCTGAAAATGATTCTGTGAAAGGCAATAAAAATCATTTTACCCCCCCACTGACTTGCAGAATTATCGTGATTGCCAATAGATTTCCCCACTAATTAAATTATTGAACTAGGAGGCAGTTTGCAATTCAAGTGAAATAACAGTTTGGGATTATTCTCCCTATGCTAAAGTGAATTATTGCCAAAGTGAGTGAGGTATTTTCACATGACAATTAATACTGTGAATGCCACTCTGACACTTTCATGACATTAGAGTTGTATTGTTGGGATTACCAGCTACACCCACAACTGCTCGTCTATTACTAAAGAATTTATTTTTATTTTTCATTATTTATTGTAAAAAGCATCAATTATGGAAATTATTGAACTGTATGCTCAGCTGTGAATAATTGCCACTGCGGTAATAACTGATGCTCCGAAACTATTTCGTGTATCTCTGGAAAGGATATAGAGAATGGGGGATATAGAGAGAGCATAGGTTTGAAGCACAACCGCATTGAGTGAACATACCAGTGTTCCTCTGCGGCTCCGTGTACAGCTCCAAACGCGCGTACAATCGATAACCAGGAATTAGTCTGCCAAGCTGTCTCACGTTAATGCCCTTGTGTATTCATGCATACATTGAATTCCACTGATGACTGAAACCTACTGTTTACCTTTCCATAATGCAATAAAGGATATTTCAAATTATCATTATAGTTCATTCACTTTATTAAAGTGCATAATGAATTGCAGAATGATTAATGAACGATCATTTACAAGCCAGCAATTTTTAATAACTTTTTACGAATTCAATCGATATTAACGTGCGAATCCCCCCCCCCCCCCTTTGAGGATCAACGAACCTTACGCTCTTCCTGATCCATAAAAGACGTAGGAGGTAGAGGGGTGGCAAGTTGTAATAGCTATATGTATAGCTTCCGCTTACGCATTTCTCCCTTCCTTTCATGGAGAATTTGTACAATGAGTTGAGGTAATTCATTGCGAATTAATCATTTTCATTCATCAGTTTACAAATTCAATTTTTAACTATTTCTATGAATTTGTAAAATTCTCCTTCTTCATTCTCTTTAGCATGTAGGGGAACGTGGGGCAAAATGGACATTGTAATGAAACAGTGGGAGATAGATTTTTTTTAATGATTTCATCGGAAAGCTGAGGGAATTTTAGTCGAGAAAATTCGATTTTTTCTAGCATTTTTGAGGGGTAAAAAGCCTTTCGATTTTTGAGTGAATTCAGTTTTTTGGGAATATCTCTAGTTCTATTGATGGTAGCGACCTGGGACTGATTTTAAAAGGAAGGTGAGATCATTTCCCATCGATTTATGGGGTTTTGAATCCAAAAATATCGATTTTTCAGATAGTTATGGGAACTTTTGTGAAAAATTATGATCATCGGTTTTTGTCCTATAACTGTGTAAAAATCGATATTTCCGAATCCTAAACCCCATAAATCGATGGGAAATGATCTCACCTTTCATTTAAAATCGGTCCCAGGTCGCTACGATCAATAGAACCAGAGATATTTCCAAAAAACTGAATTTACTCAAAAATTGAAAGGTTTTAAAAATGCCCAAAAAAAACAAATTTTCAAAAAATAGAAAAAAAATAATTCTGGCACATGTTTCTCGACTAAAATTTCCTCAGCTTTCCGATGAATTCATCAAAAAAAATCCATCTCCAATATTTTCATTTATTTAAAGATTATTTCATAACATATGCATAAAAACGGGAATGTGTCCATTTTACCCCTCATGTCCGTATTGCCCCACCTTCCCCTATAATACAGAATCGTGGTTTTTCCTACAATTGAGGAATAAAAAAAAGTAGGAAAAGTGAATGATAAAAGGATTTAGAGGAGGTTTACGAAGAATAATGATTCTGGCACACCTTAGTTATGGGCTGGATGTTTTACCTCTGTAAATAGTATCCTATTGTCAATATATGCTATTAGTCGGTAGAGGCCGCATGTGCATCTGATATATGGTTTTTAAAAAAATTCTCTGGGTACAACAAGTGTAATCATAAATTGTGGAAAAAATAATGGAGCAGAAAAACAGTGAATAGTTGGAATGTTTCGAGAATATACTCTTACAAGTTTAATCCTCATTGCGCCTATATATAGAGGAAATAGAGGAAAAAAGTGCAGAGACAGGTATAAAATAGTGCAAAAGAATGAATGGGGCCATGATACAATCCCTGAGGGGATGGAAAAGGAAGATTCACTATACTCTGTACTTTAGGATCAACACATTATCATTATATTATTTTTATCATGTCACATACTTCTGTTCATGTACAACTCCCGCGATTAGCGCAAGAATCCAAAGGCTTTTCTCTCCATTTCATTTAAATTTCTTTTTTTCTGACCTTTTAGATTAAATTTAGTGTTTACTCAACCAAAAAAAAATCAATAATATGCATAGATCTGCAGTAATTTATCTCCATCTACACTTCACATCACTGTCAATAAATTGAACGAACCTTGTGCGATTTTAAGATGATTGAAAAAAAAGAAAAATTCACTCGTTCGTATAAAACTCGTTTATCACTCAAAGAAATCAGCAACTTCAGCAAGCTCTCTGGCACGAGCTTGCTCATGGGCCCACCTGTCTTCTGCTAGTTTCTCACTCAGTCCCCATTTTTCGTGGTAGACACGCTGACCACAGCATGGACATTTCTTACCCCCTGCAAATATTTATTAATATTACCGAAAAAAAATACTTTCTGGTAGAATTGGAATCTATAGAAGAGAGAATTGAGCAATTAATTAGTACCATGGAATGGAGGTGTCTTCATGTATGTCACGAGACATTGTAAATGAAATAAATGACCACAATAGAGCCTCTCCACGTGGCTGTCTGCATTCTCGTCTACAATTGCCTCCTCTGGATTGTGTGGAAGGCATTCTGCTTTGCAAGATTGACAGTGTTCGTTTGGAATTTGCTTTACAGTTCTAAAAAAGGGTCGTCAATGCTTGAAATTAATCCCACAAAATTAATTGGGAATGCTCACCTTATCAAAAAAGATGCAACACTATTGAATGAAGGTGATGGTGTAAAAATTTGATTTGGCTTTTTTTTTAATGGTGGCTCAACACACCTTCGTCCCAATTCCTTTGATTGTCCTAGTAGGAAACGAGCAAAGAGTGGAGGGAAATTCGTATCCACATCAGTGATACTGGAAATATCTCATTTAAATCCTTTATTTTAACTGATAATGACGTTGATAATAGTAATTGTATTACCTCACTGCAGAAATAGGATAATCCTCTGGAACAGACAATTTTGCCTTATAAAAATACAATCCTTGATGCAGCTCAAGATTGATTGTCGATGATTTTTGTCTCAATTTGAGACTATCATTCTCTTTCAAGATTTTTTTTACGGAAGTAATTTCATCGTAGCAGGAAATCAATGGATTCTCGTCTATGAAATTTTTTATAAACTTTAGTACTGGCAAAATCTGAGGAAATTAGAAAAATTTATTATTTACATTTTCAATGCTTTAACTTTATGTAATATACTTACCTGTGCTTTGCCCAAAATATTTTTACACTCTTTTTCACAAACATCAGTCAATTTTAATAATAATTTTGGAGACAATGTTTTACTCTTCAATTCAATAAGAAGAATATCAGTGGGATAATTTTCTGGAAATTGGATGCAAATTACAATCTTTTTGAATGCTGTTTTTCTGGAATAAATTCAGAATTTTATAGGATTATTTTTATTTTTTTTTACTTTAATTCTGATAATATAGAAAATTTGTCAACTACTTACGTTATTTCCACTCGCACTTGACTTGGCACACAGCAGACGAGTCTACTACCTTCAATAACATTGTGACAGAGTCTTGAAACTTCTTTGAGTTCATCATCAATAAATCCCATGGACAAACTTGGATAAAAAGAAATTTTGAAAAAAAATTTAACAGTTTTTTTTTTGTATAATACAGAAGAATATATATCCAGTTGGAATTCTGTAATTCATCAAAAACATAACCTGTAATTGCATAAATCATGAAATACTACATCTAATCTATTTAGAATGCAGTTAGATAATCAAGCAGAAAGTGAAAAGTCAAGGTTTAAATACTGACCTTGATGCTATGGTAATTTAATCCTAAAATTTTATACAATTTTGCCTTGACATATAAATACCGTCAAAATATCTACTGGAAGGATTGATAAAGACAAGACGTTTACACAACTATATTTAAATATTTACAAGTATCTTTAAAGTTTTTCCATCACATTAAAAGTGATGCTCACACACTTGTATTATTTGTTTCTTCTTTTCCATGAAAAGAATGCGGAAGGAGCTGACTTGGGAAAACTTTGAGAAATGAGCAATTTTCCATGTATATAAAACTGTTTTACCAGCTGTTTAGTCACGTGATAATTTTTTTTTCTTCCAATAAAATAAAAAAAATAACTCATGTGAAATATAAATTTTAGTTTATTCAACATGATAGATTTGATATACACAGAGAAATTAAACATTTACAATGAGTAAAAAAATAATAATTAAAATAGTATTTTGAGGGCAAATTTAATTTCATGAAACTCGTTCCTCGAGAAATAAATTGGGATAAAATCTGAGTGATTCAATTGTATCATCTCGACAGGCTTTACCATATTTCTCAGTGACTATGAGCCTCTCACGTGCTAAAACAACTGAAATTCCTTCAGATTGAGCTAGCTCCTCGGCATTTATTGATCCTCTATCTCTCAACTATAAATTAAACGAATATTCTTGTTGAGAAAGATGCCTAAAGTATATTATAAGCAGTATAGAAGGGAAAAACGCATGGAAACACTTGCCAATTCAGCAATGGCTTCAACAACAGCATAATCATCATGTGATCTAGCTTGCAAAACCATAACTCCACTATCAAAGACTCTGAGAACAATAGGAAGGTTCAATGGAGCCAATTGTCTGCTGGCATTGAGCAAATCCTCTGGTGACAACAGTTCCAAGCCTCTGGCTCTGTTTACTCTGCAGTAAACATCAGTCAATGTCATCATTCCTCCAACTTCCTACAAAATCAAATTTTACATTAAAGAATATTGCTACGTTCCAAATGGAATATCAGAAATTGAACCCACATTTATAGGCTCCTGCAAAATCTCAGACAATTGAACAGCCAGTTGCTTGAAATACTCGTTGCTAGACTTGTAAGCATCCCTAGTTACAGGATCATCAATACCCATGCTCATCAAATACGATTTGAACCTAACAGTCTCATCCTCTGTGATATCACCTTGTCTTTCCTGCAATTGCCTCACAATTACGAGTGCTAATTTCTTTTTCGTTTAAACAGTAAATCATTTTTTTTTCTTTAATATCGACATTCACCCGTATTTTAGTTGATATTGTTTTTGATATTGTAACCATGTCCTTTGCCATTTCCATGAGTTTTCGTAAATCTTGGAAAGCCATTGAAATACTGTTGTCAGTTGCTTTTTGACGTTCCTGAAGACTTCTCTCAATTCCTATAATTCCAGTTCGTGTCTTTATTATTCGAAGCTGTGATGCTGTTCCTGATTGACCTTGAAGGCTGATTTCAGGAATTGATAAGACTGGCATTATCTCCCAGGTCTTTTTCATTATACAATCTGCTAAATTTGATAAAAAACTAGGGTCCATACCCTCTTTGAAAGACAATTTTATATGCATGTGTATACTGTTGTCAACTGGACCTGGTAATCTATCTGAAAATTAATGCTGATACATGAGAAATGTGGAAAAACATGGGACAAGATGTTTTTCCCAACTTTTTTCTATGATTATGATTAATTTAATATTTCAAAGGAGTATTTGAAACAATCCTTACCAACTGAAGGCTCTGACAAGTGCAGAATGACTTTCTTGCTCCTGCTGAATGAAAAAACTCCTGAATTATCTTCTTCGAAAAAAATAACATATCTCAATGATAGGGAAAGAGTAATTTGGCCTTGAGCAATATCCTCAGAACGTCCCCAAATGAGTCTGTGACTCGTAAGAATTAATTCTCCATTAGCAAAGTTTGTCTGTAAATAGAGAAAAAAAAATTGATGATTCACCTGATTATTACAGGACAATATTATTGATGATTTGAATGAACTTGCCTTTGTATCTCCATCATAAAGACGAACTGGATAATCTTTTCTCACGTAATTCTCATTTGGCTCAAGTCTTGATTCTTTATATTCAAATCTATTCATTATTTGTGTGGGAATGTGTTCAGGTTAAATGACAAAAAATTACAAGACTCGGAGAAGTCTCTTTCCCCCCCTCTACTAATTATTCATTTTGACACATATATCTGTCTGTCGGTACAGAAGGAGAGTGATTTTATTCACTGAAATTCAAAATAGGAAGAAAAAGGTTATAGTCTATGCCGCCAATAGTTTAGGCACTGCTTTCTGTGTGAAATGTACTAGATTACCATTATATCAATTAAAAAATCAGTAAAACGATAATTTTGCCGAAATTGTGGACGATTTCGATGAGTTCAATCCTATTCTATTCAAATACAACTCTATATATTCAATTAAGTGATTCAATTAATGGAATACATGTGATTGCATCATCTTCATAACCCATGTGGTCACTTGGTATTTCTTCTGATACAATAATTTTTTTCCAATAATAAAAACATGACAACTCTACTACTAAGATCCTTACGAAATTGCCGAATGTCTGCGGGATTATGTTTAAATCAGGTAATATCTCTTATTAAATAATTTCCATACAAAAATTACTGGAATGAAATTGAGGTTAATATGTATGAATTCAACTCCCCATTAGAGCCGGCAATACAGTACTTCAAGGATTCTACGACAAAAGGCTCAAGAAGGTCTACCAAAACGTAAACCTTCATTTTTGGCGAAATCCCCAATTACATGGACGAGTTTTTCCATTGGGGGACTAATGGGCTGTGCCTTTTTGTTCTATCTCTGGTATTTGAAGCAGGAGAAAGAGCTTGCGCTTGAACGTGAACGTAGAAGGTCAATTGGTAAAGCTAAAATTGGTGGTAGCTTTGAATTAGTGAATCCAAAGGGTGAATTAGTCAAATCAGATGATTTTTTGGGAAAATGGGTATTAATTTATTTTGGATTTACCCACTGTCCTGATATATGTCCTGATGAAATCGAGAAAATGGTTGCAACTGTTGAAAAACTAGGTAATTTTTCTACTCTGCCATAAATTATTAAGACAATTTTTAATATAGGGAAAGGCGGGGCAAAATGGACATCAGGGGTAAAATGAACACATCTAAATTTTTCGGTAAATATTATGGAAAACTCTTGAAATTAATAAAAATATTGACGGTAGATTGTCTTTGATGATTTCATTGGAAAGTTGAGGAAATTTTAGGCGGGAAACAAATCCCGGAATTAGTTTTTTTGAATTTTTGGTGATTTTGACTTTTTTGAGCATTTTAGAGGGGTAAAAGCCTTCCTTTTTTTTGAAAATTTTCAGTTTTTTGAGAATATCTTCGGTTCGATTTGTCGTAGCGTAAAAATTCCGATTGGAGGTGAAAGATGAGATCATTTGCTATAGATTCATAGGGTTTTCAATTCAAAAATATCGATTTTTAAGATATTTATGGGCATTTTTGTGAAACACTTTTGTGAAACAGATTTTGGTCTATAACTATCCCAAAAATTAATATTTTTGAATTCAAAACCCCATAAATCGATGAGAAATAAGCTCACCTTTCATTTGAGACCAACCCCGAATCGCTGCGACGAATAGAACCAGAGATATTTGCAAAAAACTGAAAATTTTCAAAAGAGGGAAGGCTTTTACTTCTCAAAAATGCCGAAAAATATCGAATTTTCGAAAAAATCGAAAAAAATACATCTGACACTTGTTTTCCGGCTAAAATTTCCTCAGCTTTTCAATAGAATCTTCAAAAAAAATCCGTCTCTAACCGTTTCATTACAGTGTCCATTTTGCCCCACTCTCCCCTCCATCAGAGAGGATAAAATGTATTTTGTTTTTTTTTTTACTCTTTCAGAGGGACATAATTTCCCAATTCAGCCAGTATTCATCTCAGTAGATCCTGACAGAGATACTCCAGAAGTAGTTGGAAAATATTGTAGAGAATTTTCCGAGAAAATTATTGGTCTCACTGGTACTACTGAACAAGTGGGCAAGGCTTGCAAAGCATACAGAGTCTACTTCAGTAGTGGACCCAAAGACGTGGATGAGGATTATATTGTAATGAAATATTTATTATTTTTTTTTCAATACATATTTATTGATAAACATATTAAAGCTCAAAAATTAATCTATTAATATATATATTATTCCTTTCAGGTTGATCATACAGTTATAATTTATCTACTCGATCCAGATGGTCTGTTTGTTGATTATTATGGACAAACGAATACACCAGACCAAATTTTTGATAGTATTCTTATGCACAATGCCAAATTAGCCAAAATTAAAGGCAATGACAGTTGGCTTCCCTCATTTTCCCTGAAACCTGCTGCTGAGAGTGCTGCATAATTTTTTATTCGATTTTTCAACAATTACACAAAAGGTAAAAAACAACACAACGCTATTTTTTCCTCTGTCTAAACACTTGGACGTTGTAGATAAATGCATTTTTTTGTGAACTAGACAGAAAACTCGTTCTCACAAAATGTAAAAGCTAATTAATTAAATACAATTCTTATTTACCTAAGATGTAAATATACTTTTGCGAATTACGACATCAAGAATTTTGTCTTTATTGCGAAACAGCTTTTTTTTCTCTTTTCATTGCTGGATGTATTATAATTTATTCATCGAATAATTCAAATGGTCGTATTCATTAAAACCATCAACAAATATTTCATCGTATCGCCATTATCAATTAAAATTACTGTCATTAGGTACACACGAAGTTTGTGAGGTAACATTTATTTATTCTCCATCAAACACTCAACTTTTTCATTTTTTTTTCTTTGAATTTGGAATGATCGTACTTTTTTAAAGGCAGTCTCATTGACAAGATTATTAATGATTGAATAGTTGTGATGAATATGACACTCAGTTAAATGCTATTTTCAATAATTGGAAATAAAAGTTGTGAGCATAGAATTGTTATATATAAAAGAAAAATGAATGCTCAATTAATGAGATTCGCCCGCGAATCTTTTTCTTAAAACTAAGGGAAAAATATTAAAAATTCATCTTTGGAGTATTATAATGCCGATGTGCGCCTCTCTGTACGTTTATCATTTTCATTTCTCACGACAATTACTCTCGGCTTTCTGATCTCCGCTAATCAAGGAATTCCGTGCTGAGGATAATGATGTAATTCGAAAGCCAAACTACAGCATTCTGAATCACTCCAACGATGTTGTTCACGTGGCTTTTCAGTCTTCTCGATGATTTGGACGGGATATCCTGAATTTTCTGACATCTAGAATAAAGTAGTACTCTATAGTTGTAGAATTCGTGTAATAGAATAGAATTATTATCTTACATTTGAACAGAATGAAAGCATCGATTGATCAGTGTATTTGCTGCACATTGGTGAAGTATGAGTTGGTATGTGTTCATGGGTATCTGAGGTGATTGTACCAGGTCCCGTGCTGTCCAGATATCCTCGGCTGCTTGCTAGACTACAGCCTCTTGTTGCGACATCTGTTAAACTTTTATATTTAGGATTTTTTTTTCAAGGGAAAATGTCTATTTTCGAGAAAAATGAGCAAGTCATAAGTAAATAAATAAATAATCAAGTATAGTAGAGAAAATATGCAAACATAGAAGAAATGAATAGTAGGTACTTTAGTTGGTTTATTTGTTCTCAAGCGCGTTATTAGGACGAAAAAAAAAACACCTTGTGTACTCGCCATCGAGTGGGTTGATCGATGAATTCCACGTTCGTGAAATAAACTGAGCCAAGGCTTCTTCCACAAAAATTTTCTCGAATGTTTCCTCGTCTTTTTGGCATTACAACTGCACGTACTGTTTGAACGAGTTGAAGGATGCGCACCCCATCGTTTTCCACTCAATCTTGGCCACTTTTTGCTCCTGAGGGTTCTTGAGAGCTCTGTTCTCACTTCACCATTGAGAAAACAGTACAATACAGCTACGAAGAAACCCTGTAATTTATTGATCCCTTCTCGATTACTGTCTTCCATTAATTTACCCTTCAATTTTTAGAGACTATACTTGGCAAACGAATAAAACAGCAAGTGGTTTAATTTTCCCATACTGGTGGAAAAGATAAACTAAACAACAAAAAATTTCTCAATAATTAATTTTTAGTATATGTACTTGAAAGGATGCAAATAGCTGATCACCAAACAACCAAATGAGCTCTACTTTTTCATCAAGACTGTATGAGAGACCTAAAAATACAGTATAATGCACGCCGAAGAGTGGAACGAGCACTAATGTACTCCTAGCCCATCTCCTAAAAGTATTAAAAATTCCATTAGTCTCCATGAAGCAGCGATAAATTTCATAAAACTTTCTCTGTTAACTCGTACTTGTATCTTTGGACCTCTTCAGAAACTGTTGACTTCAACTTCATCAATAGAACTCGTACAATGTTTACAAAGAGAACAAAATTTATGAGAATAGATAGAATCGTAGGAACTCGAATGACCCAAAATATATATTCATTGTCATTGGTTGTCCAGCAAAAGTTGTCATCATACATGGCTCTTAGGATAACCCAAGGTATTACGAAAATAGCAGGTAACCCTGAAACATTAGTTTTCATTGGAATATTCATTTCATCCCACTTTGATCTACTTTGATGGATTCCAGAATACTCACCCCAACCAAGCAAAACGTATCCCATAATACTCGAATTTGAATCAGTGAATAATGCGAAAAAGACAAGATTGTGTAGATAAAGACCTTCCATTAGAATCCATGAATAATTCGCCAATATGAAGTATTGCCAAAAACTTGTAAAAATTTTGCAGTGCCAATTGTTATTTTTAACATCGCCTACTAGCCAAAAAATTTCTCCGTTTTTTGTGATAAAATCCGATGCAAGACCAAGGCCAGAAACAAAAAGCATATCCATGAGGAGGGCCATAAATGCACGGGTCATAAACGATCCAAACAAATGCATGTGAAGCATATTTCTTGGACATCGTAATTTTCTAAATCATTTCAAAAATAGAATTTGTTTATTCGTATGTTATTTTACAGTGTTATTCTGTTTAACTTACTTGATAGTTGCTAGTATGAAAAAAGCAACAAGTAGTGTAGAAAAAGAAACGGCATATCCAACAGTCGATATAGTTTTTACAATGGGTAAGTATTCCTAAAATTCAAATAATCATTAATTTTTATTTAATTTCCGTTTTTCTCGGACTTGATTCATCATGCAATTGGATTTTCATTAAACATAGTTCATGGTGACTGAAACATTGAAATTCCTTATTTAATTTACTCTTCCCTCTGCATTCTCCTTTCACTTCAATATAAGTTTGTTGACATTCTATTGTAATTGCGCTCAAGTCTTTCCTTTATTAATGGAAAACCTCTTACTATTCATCTCGTAGTTTCGATTTATTGCAAACAAAAAATCCGCGCGAGCCTAATTTCATTTCGATTTCATCACATTCAGAATGGAGAGATAATTATAAAATTAATTAAACTTCAAGAATATCATTATATTAGAGATGGGAAATGGAGAGAAAAATCAATTGACGTCTTCAAGTGGAAGGAGCAAATTACGTAGGTAGACGAAGCAAATACACTGTACAGACAAGTTCTAATTAGAATGCTATAATGTTTTTAGTTCAATAAGTCTTACCTTAGAGGTATTCCGTGCCTGTATTTCCGGTAAATCCATGAGTACAGTAACTAGTTGAGTACTGTAGCATTGTGTATAGTTGCTCCAGGTACGATTTGTTTCCGGGCTCAAGTACCATTGCCCGTCAGGCATACACTGGCGTGATGCATTTGCCTAGACAATGAAATATAGATTTATTTCAATTCCAGAGATGGAATGCAATTGGAAGCATTATTTTACTGAATGAATAAATGTAAGATTGTCGTTTTATTTGTACTTGATTATTATCAATGAGATTTACCTGTAAATCAAAGCCAGCAATGTAGCCGGGACAAGGGAGAATAGCCAGATCCCCGGGGGCTGTAGCAGGCCAACAGAGAATACTGTCCCATGTTTCCGAACACCATCCTTTACGAACAGTAAAATTTTAATATAGATTATATACTAGATGATATTTCAAGCACCAGTGAACTGAATCATTTTTCATATCTCTTTACTTCTTATTTGAATGTAACAATTTTTTATCATTTGTGCGGTTCAGGACATTCCCCATATTAAAAAATACATCAAATGAAAATTTATGTTTTTTTTTTTTCGAATCAAATATAAAGAATTTGACTGGGTCAATTTCAAATATCCAGGTTTTCATCAATCGTATTTTTTTCATATTTGCATCAGTACTGGTAGAATATCAAATTTAATTGAAAATTCAAAGGGATTGTGATTTAATCAACTTCCAAATTGATATTTAAATTAAATCGTATAAATTAACAATTAATATCTACTTTATTAGTTTTTATTGCGCACGCAATCGAAAAGTGCATGGTCGATTGGTTAATGATTCGTATTAATTTCAGTGTCATGTGACACTTGACTAAATTCATCGTAGCCATAGTGAGGTCAACAACAAAATTGTGAGCCGTCCCCTTTCATGTTTTCCATGTGAAATGTATTCAGTTTGCAAATGTGATGGCTGTAATGAACGTGTCGAGTTTCCAAGCAGTGCACATATTGCTGCAGGGGGTATCAACATTTTCAGCTTCTTCATTTACTTTATTATTCTGACATTTTATTATCATGGTTATTAATTCATTCCTCCAGGCTCATACTAATCAAGTGGTAATTGGAATGGAGTAGAGCTTTGATGATTGTACATGCCCTTTCAATTTCATAGAGATATTTTTTTTTTGTTTGAATAATAAAAGTATGGTATCCGGAGCTCAAAGCTTACGCGCAAACAATAAAAATCAATTGAAATTCAGTTTCGGGACTTTTATTGTGAACTACATTCGTTAGCTTTCCGGTTCAATTGGCGAAAGCACATTCATCGAATGGCATTGATAGAAAACTGTTATTTCCATAGATCGAAGCTTTCATTAAAAAAAGAAAATTTTACCACTGAATTTTTTGTAAAAGTTAAATGTTAGAATTTACTTTACTAACGCTATTCTCAAAGCAAATATCGACAATGACAACATTGAATGATTTGACAATTATTGCAACTAATGGAGTCAGTTCTCAAACTAATGGAGTGAATTCTAAGAGGGTAGGATTACGGTCAGTGTATGGACGCTCTCGACAAATTATTCTAGTCAAGCTCCAGGCTTGATGAGCAGACACGTATCGGCACGTGTGTAATATTCAACGGGAAATTTATTCCCTTCATTTTTTTTATATTAATCAATTCTACGAATCTCCATGATTACTTGAGACGATCTTACCTGAACCTGGAATCGATCCATTGTGGCACCTCCGTTCCTCCCGTTCAAGCATTTGTTGCTGAATACTCGGGCTATTGAAATCAATATCATCCTGCAAATAATAATACTTTATTTTATTTATTCAAACTCATGAAATTATCATGATTGTTATTTATTTTTGTTGATAAATTGGCTGCTGACGTATTCGACAGGTATTCTCTGTTGAGAATTGAGTTTAATTAATTACAAAGGGAATTGAAAAATTCTTCAAGTATATAACACAACAAGTTGTACATTTCTCGAGGGTTGGAATTTCTATTTGCTTGGGAACGTCGAGAAGTGCCGATATTTCGCTCCTAGTAATTTAATTCAAGCTTGGAATTATTCTGAGCCTTACCATATTATTGGAGTTGTGTGCCAATGGTAAATGCACTTTTGAGATGGTGAAAATCAAATTATATGCATGAGTAGAATTTGTTTATTCTATTATATTTTTCTATTTATTCTAAATTTTTTTTTTCTTTTGATACCAATCATTTTTTTATTATTTTTTATTTGACACGAGGCAGAGAAAAAAAAATCTTTTGAATTTATTCAACGGATGCTCTTGGGGTTTCTTTCTATTCTTATCTATTGCACCATGATATACATGGGGATTTTTTCGCCATTTTATATAGGATGAAAAGCAAGTATTTTTCATGTCTAGAGAACTTGTTTGATAAACTCCTCAAGTGATCGTATTTGTACACGTCTATATCAGGAAAGTTGTGAGCTCAAATGTATCTGACATCTCTATCGACAAGAGTATTTCTTGGATAAAGAACAAAAGAATCATGTTATCAGAGACAAGAAGAAGAAAAAGAGAAATAATAGTATGCCCGAAGACAAATTAATTCTAATTCTTTTCATCGAGTTTAAAAAATTGGAGCATAGTAAATTCTAAAAATAGAAGTCTTGGAAAATCATAATGAGAGTAACACGGAAAATATGTGAAATATTACCGCTGTGCATACACCTACTTTGTTGATGAAGCAAACATGAGCCACCGTGTACTTGTTCCCTTCCTCGCATTCCAACTTTACTCAGCTGACACGATATGACAAGGTCATTTTACCGAAAAATATGGACTGTAATTCGACGCCTCGGATTAATGCCTAATGAAGCTACGCCTCTATGATAGCAAAGAGAGTGGAAAAAAAAAATTATAATCAACAAAACGAGTTTTATAATTTGAGTAGAGAATTCACTTATGTTTGCCAAGCCAATTGAAGCTGGATGGGCTTAATGAAGGATACCGGCTCCACTCTAAAGTTTAATTTAGGGAAAAAAATCACTTTACAGAGATTGACGCTTCCTTATTAGTAAAGATTTTATATTCACAATTCTAGGGGTAATATTCACAGCGTCTCTTCTCTTTAGAAGGAAAAATCCTGTAAAGGCATTGCAGGAATGAAACGAGAAATGGCTCTCTGAGAGATTTATCCACAGATTCACATCGCTGTACTCTTGGAATCCTTAATGGCTTGTCTCCATTTTTTTCCAGTCTATATGTTCTCCTATGAGTTATTCGCGACAGGTCATTTTCATGAAAGATTTTTGTTTACGAAAAGTAGAAGGTCAATAGTCGGTAAAAGCATTGGAAGAAATACATAGACAGATTGTCTCAAATGTTTCATGCTCTCATTTCCTTGTCTCTTTTTCTTTTTTTTTTCTCTGGCGAGAAGAGGGAGCGCGGCAGTGGGGAAAAAATTGAGAGCAATACTAGAGACCACCTTTCAATGCTCACTTTTTTTTTCTTCCTTTTAAATTCTCATTTATCGGAAAAGGATGTTGAGAAGAAACTGAAAGCATCAAAGGAACTCGAGCTGTCTTATTTTCTTTTTCATGGTTTTTTTTTAAAAGAAAAAGCAGATCGCATGCCCCACACAATACTCCTGATATGAAATGGAAAGAATGAAGGGAAAATTCGACGTAAATTCCCAATTTACTGATTTCTTTTGCAAAGTTTTCATTGATAGTTGTTTCAAGTATACTATAAGCAAGTGAGAATTAAATTGATTGACAGTACTTTACAAGAAATATGAATATGCAGCTGTTTTTTTCGATAAAACAGCCAAGTTTATTATCAATGTTTCATAATAATAAAGAGTATTTTTTAACTCACGTGACTAGACATCATGCCTGTGTGTTATATATTCTCTCTTTGGGACTTGAGTTACGGAGCAGCTGTTTCTGCAGTGAATGGTGGAGTGTTTAAGAATTCAGTCAGGCATTCTGTAACAGGCGATGCATATTCAGTGAATCTCTCGTTGATTTTGCCGCAAGTCACTTTAATCTTATAAATAAAAAATTTGATAAACTTGAATGGGAGAACAAATATAGAGCAAGTTTCTTACCTGGTGTAATATTATTTGGCGATTAATTGAATTTCAACTTCTTCTGTAACAAAAAAAGAAGAAAAGACAAAGTGGAATTGTGTGTTCTTGAGACTTTTATTCATGCAAATGGCTTACTGAGCATTGAGACTATCTTGTGGCTCTTTTTTTTTTTGCTTGGAATTCTGGCCATGTATTGAGGGGGTTGGACGCTTCATTGCGGAGGATTGATGTGACGAAATTGGACCTTGTGATGTGCAGATTAAGGGAGTTATGAATGGATTATTGTGGTTTGGCTAAGTTATGTCTCCTCATAACTTTTTACTGGTGGCACAAAAATGATAGAATGGAGTGTTTTCCCCAGGCATGTTCATGATGTGCATAATATGAAAATATTCCCTAACTCACGCGAAAAAAAGACTCTACGATGTTTTTTCCAGATATTTCACAGGAGCCAGTGTTAATAAAAGAAAAGAAAAAAATGTTGAATTATCGAGAATTTTTCTCCCCTTTAAAAGCAGTGGAAGGATTATTTATTATTTTTTAGAGTTCAAATGAACATTTCACTGAATATCCGTGCTGTTATTCTCATTTTCTTGTCGTCTTGATACAAGCCAAGTCCTGTTTTCGTGGATGAGAGATAGCCCAGTAATGCAATTTGTCGCGTACGAGAATAGAGCGCTCTCGTACTACGATGGGAATAATCCTGTGATCCTTCACTACTGTAATTATTATGACATCATAATTGAATAACCATGTAGGATAAGTAAATTGATTGGTTATTAATCTGATTATCTCAATACTCATTACAATGTGGTTCATCTATTCCTCTGGAAATTATTCTTGTTTTTATATGAATTCAAAAAAATCCAATTCAATGAATTGGAGATATTGAAAAAAAAACTCATTTCATTTATAATCCATTGGGAAATTTCACAATTTCTTCTTATTGTTGAACTCTTGCACTTTTATTCGCAGTAAAATTCGTTTTCACTTGAAACTCTCTTTCTCTATCATTTCATCCACTCTCTATTTGTGGATTCAACATATCTCCAGTGAATAGACCTTATAATTTTACTTCCATCAAAATTGTGGCTCATAGAATCGTTTTCGCACGTACTTGAGATAGATTTGAGAATGAAAGGCTCTCAACGAATTCCGCCAATTTCTCACGACATTATTTTCTAGAAATTTCAATTACTGATAGTGTTGAATGTGAGCTATTTATCACGCTTCTATGGAATTTCTACTAAACTATTTTGCAGGCGACATTCACTTCCTAATTTTACTGTGTCGGTGGTACTTCTCGCCCCAAAAAGGGTGGTTATGGATTTTGCCTTATTTTCAAGGGAGAAAGTTATTTCCCTTCGTTGCATTAATTTGCAATTACTCAACACGAAAAAATGAATAAAAACGATCGATAATTATTTTCTCATCATCTTCAAAAAGCTCTTTTACCACTTACGAATATTCCATACTGCTCTAATGTATGTTTTACGTTTTTATACATAAATTAAAACTTTGATTCAAATAAAAAAGACAAATGGTAGAGGAGGATTATTATTTGGTTTGAATGTTGTGCTGGAAAATTGGATTCGAGTTTCAGTTGGAATTGTAGATAAACAGGAACAGAAGCAATTCTTCACTCATGTCTATCAGAGAGAATAAACTTCACGTGGATAAATTGAATCGAAAGCTCAGTAATTTCATATTGCAGAATTTCTGGAGGGCAAAGTGGAATAAGATGGACATGACATTTTATATTCTACGTAGTAATAATTCTTTGGAATTGAAGAAAGTATTTGAGATGGGATATTCTTGATGATTCTATTGGCAAGCTGAGGAAATTTGCAGTAAAAAACATTTATTAAAATTTTTTTTCATCATTTTTTGCAAAAATCACTATGCTGAAAAGAAATCGCTGGTTTTATTCGTTGTAGCGCAAAGATTCTCAATAGAGGTGAGAGATGGGATAATTTGCCATCAATTTATGGAATTTTCAAAAAAAAAAAAAATTTTAAGTACTTGTCGAGCATAAATGGAATTCCAAGACAGGCATTATAATTATTCTACAAATCGATTTTTTCCCTCTGTCAAAACTGTATAAAATGATGGCAAATAATCTCACATTTCACCTCCATTCAGGCTTTTTGAGCTATGACACATAGAATCGAAGATATCTCGAAAAGGGTAGAATTTTTATGAAAATTCATTCTGATACATGATGTCCATCTCAAGCTTCCTCAGCTTTTCAATGGATTCATCGAAAATATTCCATTTCAAACCGTTTTATGGAGATATTTTCACTTTACCAATTCTTCACCCATAAAACTTGGATGAAAATTCCACTGTATACATAATCATTATTGAAAGAAAAAAATCATTCTTTAATTCATTGATGGGACATTGTGACGTTTGCTGAAGTCTTCAATACTCGGGGGGGAAACCCCATGACACTCGTGTCAATGAGTTCATCAAGAGTGAAGAGCAAAAGACGTCGCAATTTGTAGTCTGGCACACCCGGGACGCTCCCCCACATGATCAAACAATTAATTTAATGTTTCTGAGAGAATTACGTAATGAAAACCAGAGTATGAAAAGTCCTGGAAAATTGGACTTGATTATCTTTTGTGGAAAAAGTATGAGGATGCAGAATTAAATATTCAACATATTCTCCGTTTCTTTTGACTTTTATAATACAGAATTAACTGGGGGATAAAGCCAATTACAGTTAGGACTAGAGAGATAATTAATTATGGTTTCTCAGTACTGAAAGCCTATTTTATGCACTTGGCCGTAATTTTGATTGTTCTCTCTACTGTTATATCTGAATATTCAAGAGCAAGAGAACTTTGACTATTCAAATTGGCAGATTTACTCTCATGCTGAAATGAGAATAATCTCCTGAGCCATCCAGTCAATTTAGTTGCTTGGATTGCTCTCATTGGAATTTCTCATCGGTTTCAAAGAGCATCTAGCATTGGAAAAGTGTATGAATTAATGTAGTTACTTTAATTGTGGATGATGATATTGATATAATTAAATCTGCTGATATCATTCGATACGTTGATAGATCTGTCAATAAACACATAAGCTATCGTCGAAATTAATTGCAATAGCAACAGGAAGCTTTTGGTAGTCGTGTGTTTCTTCCGGGTAAACAGCATGTATCTGATAAGTGAGGGGATAATGAGTGAGGGAATCAGTCCCTAGAGTTTATGGTCATTGAGTCATCAACACATTTATCTCATAATACTTGATTACCAAGTTTTTAATTTCCACGAAAGCTAATTATCAGAATAATATTCTACACGTAGTGGAAAACATTTTCCATTAACTGCAATAAACAAAGGGGATGATTTTCATTATTTCAATGACGAATCATGAATAATACATTGGTATAATTCCGAGTCTGAACATGATTTGCACTGGACATCTGCCAATAAGTGAATCCAGTCAGTTTTAGGAATATAATATGAAATAAAAAAAAACCACGTGGCTCATAAAATTTATGAGCCTGTGCACTCTCTGGTACTTCCGGTAATGTGTTGAATTTTCATCTCCGTGCAAAATATCATCTAAAAATAATTAAAGCCGTTCTTGGATTACATCCTACGCACTATTCAGACTTTGAGTGAAATTATTTCAAACTTGGGCTCCGGAGATGATGAAAAAATAGAAGAGTCTCTTGAGAACTGACAACAAAAAAAGAAGATTAAGAGTTCACATATATATAGATATAATTTTGCAAGAAGAAATACATAGCCGAGTTAGCCACCTCCATTATATTTCCAATTTTAATTCATATCACGTGAAAGTAAATGTCTTTTTTTCTCTTTAGAAATTCACCACCCACCTTTCTATTCGTCAATTTAACAATGGAGACCCTCTAAAATTACATGCTACAGAAATTTCCGTTGCAATTCACTCGAGTTTACGAAAATTTCGATCAGCGCTGAATGCAAAGTACTATAATTTCCGTTGCATCGAAAATTACAAGTTCTATAGCTGTTGTCACAATTTTCTGTACAAAAGATGAAATTCAAGGTAATAAAGCAAATCACTATTACGCTCTATCCTTTAAGATGCACATCAGCATAAAAAATAATGTTTGATCATTCACGATTTTTTCCCTTTATTGAGAATTTTCACACGAAAGCTCATTGATATGAAAAAATCCGATACTCATTCAAATTAGTTATTCCCATTGCTTTGGAGGAAGAGCTTAAATTTATAACTGAGAATGATTTCCAATTTACAAGATTTTTCCTATTTAAAAGATAATCGATAAATATACCCAATTAAAGTTGGAATTTTATCTCCCAACAGTTGTCAACAACTGGTGACCTCTCAAAATGCAATAATGGCATTAAAATAATTGAATTATGTAAAAATTGAATCATACACTTTTGATGAAAACACGAGTAACGTGTACTAAATTATCGTTCACCTCGGTATTGATGGAATTTCTCACACCAGTCGATATATGCAAAAAAAAAAAGTTCAATAATTGAATCACCCTTGAATTCCCTGGACATGACACTCACGTATTCTCTCGCAAGTTCAAATCGAGTTATAGTAGACATATTATGCTGATACGTGAAACTGAAGTAAACATAATGGATAAAGACTTGAGCAACTTCAGCTGCCCATCAATTCAATTTGTATGGGATATTGTCTACCTGGTTAGTCTTGATGGATAACGTACACGAAGAGGCATAATATAATGAGATAAAGATGGAGAACTTTAATTGGAGGAGCATATACACTGTCATCTACTCTAATTCCTATATATAATATGACCTTTCAATATCAACCATAACAATCATGATGATTAAATGAGCAAAACAAAAAAAATGAATGAATGGATCTTCACTTATAAGATGTCATTCTTGTTTTTATTTATTGGCCTGACGAAATTAATAGCAATATACTGTCAAGAAGCATGATAAGATAAAAGCAAAGATATGGAACTAAACTACGTAAGCAATAATTCTGCGGAATTTATGGTAGAAACCAAAACCGCTGAGAGTTCTCTTTCAAAAGAAAATAATCCAAATAATAGTCAATTGGAGAGATCTGTCATAGAAAGATTTATTACTAGACAATGGTGAATATTGGCTTGTATTTAGGAACTATAGAATGACGAAGGTTAATAGTTGATTCACGGGAAATGACCTGGAAACATGCATTACAATAAGAAGTTGTGATCCCGAGGGATACGGTGTGTGTGTGTGTGTGTGTTGGAATGGTCACCAAAGTCAAGTACTTGCACTAATTAAACCCACTCGAGATTTGAATGCACAAGTGGGCGGGAAAAACTATAATGAAGAATGCTATCGCCGAGATGGATCTTGCATACTGCATATTTAATCACCACAAATATATCCAATCTTTGTTCTTTGTGGATTTCAAAAAAGTATATTCCAAGTATTACAAGACTTTAATAGCTCGTGATGGATCCGATAAATATCTGCTCTGAAACCAGTACCGAAGTCACGCAAAATTACAAAAGTTAAAATTGAAATTCTCCATCAAGTAATTTTGTGAAAACTATGATAGTTTGATATGTAAAAATGCTTCTATAATACAATGAGAGTAGAGAGGAGCTAAAAAAGCAGAATTTCTCATTTATCTAGAGTCTGAAATGTGTCCTTTATAGATATATGTACACCAAGCCGTGTGACATGATTATTCCAATAAGAAAGACAAGTGAAAACGGAATGAGCGATGCGCGTTGTGCTATTGGCTATTGCGGTAAACAAATAGGTATTTGTAATGAGATAAGCTGATGATACATTTGAGAATTCAATCTGTCAATAAGCGGCTGTAACTCCGACATACCAAGCTATATTTTTATCAAAATAATTGTATACTGTTGTATGGCAGCAATACATGTGGAGGTTTAAAAGCAGTAAAGAATAGTATATCACTCACCTGGTACGCCAAGAGCTTCTGATACTCTCAATAAATCACGTTGAGTCTTTAACTACAAGTGTTGAGAGAACATTCTACATTTTCTCCAAAGACATTTGAAGGGATTTATTGCATTTTTTTCTTATTACTTTGTCGACTTTAGTAATTGGGGATACGCAGGAAAAAAAAGCAAATTACAACGTTATATATGACAAATAAGAATGAAAGATTTAATTTCTCACCTATCACTGCTCACAAACGTTGATCAACACTCGTATATTTACATTTAAACAATGGCAATGATTTTTCCCAACAAAATTATCGAGCTTCTTGAACACTTTGAGTATGTTTATCTAGATAATAACGATCTTGATAGAAGGATAAACACTACAAACACTATATATATCACCAATAGCAGCTGAGATTTACTTTATTTTTACAGCGCGACATCGAAGAATTGAGTTGATAAAAGACACAAAAATAGAAGAAAAAAAAAAAGTATAAGACAGGTGCAGTGTAATCTAAGAAAATTGACATTCAAAAGACAGGTGATAAGGAAAACTTCGGAAGTCAACTCTCAAGATATTGAAGAAAAATTACCACTAGACTCGTTGAAATAATAAGACCTTCTGATTTTTCATATTTTTCAATGAGACAATTTTTTTTCCTTCAAATATTAACAATATATCGTTCATCTAGAATAACAATGTCACCAGATGTATTTATCCAAATGATAATTGTTTCTTTGATTTAATTGTCTCGGCTTTTTATTATTATTACTCATATGAAAGATACACAGAGTCTGGCAGTTTGAACCGGGTGCGTCCATCGACGAGCGTTGTTTCAATGAGACTAGATTCTACCTTTCAGCTATATCGGTGAATCTTACGCATGTCCATCGCGTTTCGTGAGTATCGCGATCTTCGTTACACTCACACGATTGTATGCCACTGCGCATGAGATTTCAATAATGCTGAATTTTTGCCCCACCAACTGTTGCTCCTTCTGTTGGATATACCAATTGGCTCAAACCCATTCCCTGACGATTATGTACATTTATATTATGTGGCCACGGTATATTATAGAATCGAACATGGCAATAAAATCAAGGGGCAATCACCTTGGATAATATCATTCTGTAAATTGCTGATAAAATGTCTATAGAAGTCTTGAATTAATTAATAATATTCTCTGGCAATGGGAGAGATAATAACAGTTTTATCTTACTCTTTCCTTGGAGCTGTGAAACTTTTTCCATTATATTTCGGCTATTAGGTATAAATTTTTCCACTTTAACTGAACATTTCAACGATTGAGAAGAAGGATACACTTTTTTTCCATTTTCTAAATTGAGTGACGTGAGGTAAATAAAAACCAATCAATTAATACAATGTCGCTTTTGTTTTTTATCATTTTTTGATTCTTCAAGTTCATTCAAGGAAACTACTCTAATTAATTACAGATGTGCGTGACAGAGAAACGTTACAACTTTTGATACGAGAGAAAATTTCATAAGTGATAAGATTTTTTTCTTGATTGTATGATAATGATCGGGACTGATAATAATCAAAATACTAGGAAAAATTAGAATCAAGGCTTATTACGATGGGGTAGAAATGAAATTATCTATTTTATTGTTATGGAAAATTCAGATATTCTCAATATGGCTTTAAAGTCTTGAAAAGATTCAGAATATTTCCGATAAACTGATGAATTATATTATTTATTCCGCTGACTATGAAATTTTCCAGACGTGGCAGTATCTCTGGCTTTAGAATTTCTATAGCTTGTGGTAGATTCCTCTTCAGTACCTACGAACCAACATGATAGAGTGAAAATTTTGCTGTCCATTGAATAATGTAAGGTAGTGCGTCAGTTAGAAGTAGAGTAGATTTATCCAACTCTATCTTTCTCTATATCAGCTATAAAGAGTTATCATATCAAAATATTCTTACCTCACTCATGACGATACCACTTTCCGAACCATTCATAAAGTTATCAAAGTAAGCATCCATATTGTCATAGGAAAAATCAATTTTCAAATTTATCAGTTTTATTGGATCTGAGATTTCGAGGGAAGTTTTCAAGAAAACATGAAAATTATTGGCATTAACTTTCAATGGACCAGTACCATAAACATGATACATCGTTCCTATGTCAGCGACCAAGTTGTACTGTCCATATATATATAATTTTGGTACTGTCAGATTTACTGCTATTGTTGACCCAGACATGGATAGTCTCAATTGATCAATCATGAATTTCTTCAATCCACGTATTGTGGAATTGTATAGAGTGATATTTAATCTATAAATTAATGATATTCATTCAGTGTGAAACAGTATTTTCCTTATGTTCTCCATTGTATTTTGGGTAGAGTTACTTACTTGCCAATTTCCGTATTGTTTGTCTCGATATGGATTTCGTCAACTGCCAGTGGATCAAGTCTGGGGATGCCAAATTCCGGAAATCCCCGTGAGATGCAAGGGCGAATTATTTCTTTCATTACCTCACCTATGGAATCAATAATTCCTGACACGTCTGAAATGCCTCAAGTACTTAATTTAAAAAAAATTAAAAACAGGGGAAGTCGAATTTTTTGAAAATGACATTTAAATTTATTCACCAATTGTGCAATGCAACTTACACTTGTAATTAAAGATGTTGTTGAAGGAGGAACCAGTCTGAATTAGTATAAAAAACTGCAGTGTCCAAATACTAGCAGCAGCAGTAGTAAATCTCATGATAGCTTACTTGTAAAAAGTTCCGGAAGAAAACAATATAGAAATGAAAAACTAGACAATTGAAGATAATTAAAAGAGAGCGATTGAGGGAATCAGAGTTTGAAATATCAAGTTTCCTCAGTAGAATCGATGGAAGAGGATCGACTGATCTTGTCCGAGTAGGAAAGAAGACTGGCAAATACGTGGTCTCACTGACGTAGATGAAATGCCACGAAAACGTGAGCTTATGATAGCTCAATCAACACGACTATGTATATGTATTGACAAAACTATGATATCTTTATTTGTAGTTAAATTCGGTCTTGAAGGTTGATTCTCACTTGAAATTGCCCACTCATCTTCAATTATTCAGGAATTTGATTTCACAATACTAGGAAAAAATTTGAATCATGACTCTTTATTATTACATGAAATTATATATTATATAGCTCTTAGGGATGTAAATAGTCTCACTTCCTCTCCAAAATACTTGACCCAAGACTAGTCGCCAATGACTCTGATCGGATAATGAGCAATGTGTCGGCTCTCTTCTATTTGTTTTTTTTTAAATTCTATCGGCATATTTTTTGGATATAATGAAAAAAAGTTTTACATGCTTCAAATGAGAGGTGAGTCTGAAAATTGCCAGCTTTCTTATCTCGGATATTAAACGGTAAATAATTTGGAAACTTGAGGTTCATATTTGAAAACGATATTCTTAGCCTATAACCAAACGTACAAGAAAATCGAGCAAAAAGGGATTTGGCTCTGGAACTGGCTTAAAGAGATCCAGAATGCTTCCTTCAAACTCATCAATTATATTATTTATTGGACCAATCTTAAAATGCTCAAGATGCGGCAGATGCGATTGAAGAGGAGAATACTCCTTTTCGATCTTCTAAATTGAATGAAACACACAAAGTAAATAAAAATCAATCAATTAATCCACTGTTGCTTTCGTTTTTTATCATTTTTTGATGCTTCAAGTTCATTCAAGAAAACTGATCTAATTAATTGCAGATGTGCGTGACGGAGAAACGTTACAACGTTTGATACTAGAGAAAATTTCATAAGTGATAAGATTTTTTTCTTGATTCTATGATAATGATCGGGACTGATAATGATCAAAATACTAGGAAAAATTAGAATCAAGGCTTTTTCCGATGGGATAAAAATGGAATTATCTGTTTGATGGCTATAAAAAATTAAGATATTCTCAATATGGCTTTAAACTCTTGAAAAGATTCAGAATGTTTCCCGCAAACTTATGAATTATATTATTTATTCTGCTGACTAAGAAATTTTCCAGACGTGGCAGTAGCTCTGGCTTTAGAATTTCTATAGCTCGTGGTAGATTCTTCTTCAGTACCTACGAATACATCATCGAGTGAAAATTTGCTGTCAATTGAATAAAGTAGGGTAGTGCGTAAGTTTAAGTAGAGTACATTTATTCAACTCCATCTTTCTCTATATCAGCTATGAAGAGTTATCATATCAAAATATTCTTACCTCACTCATGACGATACCACTTCCCGAACCATTCATGAAGTTATCAAAGTGAACGTCCATATTGTCATAGGAAAAATCAATCTTCAAATTTATCAGTTTCATTGGATCTGAGATTTCAAGGGAAGTTTTCAAGAAAACACGAAGATTCCTGACATTGGTTTGCAATGGACCAGTACCATAAACATGATACATCTTTCCAATATCAGCTGTCAAATTGTACTGTCCACGTATTCGTAATTTTGGTATCGTCACGTTCACCATTATTGTTGGCCCAATTAGAGACAATCTCAATCGATCAATCATGCATCTCTTCAATCCACGTATTGTGGAATTATATAGAGTGATACTTAATCTATAAATTAATGATGATATTCATCCAGTGACATAGTATTTTTTCTGTGCTTTCCATTGTACTTTGGGTAGTTACTTACTTGCCAATTTTTGTATTGTTCGTCTCGATGTGAATTTCGTCAAGTCCCAGTGGATCAAGTTTGGGAATGCCAAATTCTGGAAATTCCCGTGAAATGCAAGGGCGAATTATTTCTCGCATCACCTCTCCCATGGAATCCATAATTCCTGACATGTCTGAAATACCTCAAGTACTTTAGTTTCTCAAAATTAAAAACAGGGAAAGCCAAGTTTTTTCTGCATAGATGTACGAAAGTGAACCAATGATTCACCGAAAATGACATTTAAATTTATTCACCAATTGCAATGCAACTTACACTTATAATTGAAGGGGTTGTTGAAACAGGAACCACTCCAAACTAGTATAAAAAACTGCAGTGTCCAAATACTAGCAGCAGCAGTAAATCTCATGATAGCTTACCTGTAAAAAGTTCTGAAGGAAAACTATAGTGAAATGAAAAACTAAATAATTGAAGATCATTAAAAGAGAGCAATTAAGAGAATCAGAGTTTGAAATATCAAGTTTTCTCAGTAAAATCGGTGAAGAAGATCAACTGATCTTGTCCGAGTAGGAAAGAAGACTGGCAAATACGTGGTCTCACTGACATAGACGAAATGCCACGAAAGCGTGAGCTTATGATAGCTCAATCAACACGACTATGTATATGTATTGACAAAACTATGATATCTTTATTATTTGTAGTTAAATTCGGTCTTGATGGTTGATTCTCACTTGAAACTGTCTACTCATCTTCAATTATTGGGAAATTTAATTTCACAATACTAGGAAAAAATTAGAATCTTGACTTTTTATCATAACATAAATTTATATATTATATAGCTGTGAGCGATATAGATATTCTCAATTTTCCTCCAAATACTTGACCCTAGACTAGTCACCTTGAGCGACTCAACGACTCCGATCGGATAATGAGCAATACGCTGGCTCTCTTCTATTTGTTTTTTTTCTTTAATTCTATCGGCAAACTTTTCGGGTATAATGAAAAAAAAGTCACATGAGCATAAAGTTTTACATGCTTTAAATGAGAGTTTGAAAATTGCCAGCTTTCTTATCTCGGATATTAAACGGTCAATAATTTGGAAACTTGAGGATTATATTTGTAAACGATATTCTTAGCCTATAATCGAACGTATAAGAAAATCGAGTGAAAAGGGATTTGGTTCTGGGATTGGCTTAAAGACATCCACAATGCTTCCTTCAAACTCATGAATTATATTATTTATCGGGCCAATTAGGAAATTCTCAAGATGTGGCAGTATCTCTGGCTTTAAAAACTCTATAATTTGTGGTAGACGTCTCCTCAGTACCTACGATAAAGATATGTCATCATGTGAAAATTTTTCCCTATATCTCAATTATAAAGGTTATTATTATATGCGAATATTCTTACTTCATTCATGATGATACCACTTTCCGAATCGTTCATGAAGTTTCCAAAGTGAACAACTAAATCGTCGTAGGAAAAATCTAGCTTCAAATATGTCAATTTTACTGCATTTTTAATGCAGAGAGAACTCTTTATGAAAACCCGAAAATTAGTAGCATTGACTTCCAAGTGGCCAGTACCATGAACATGATAGCTCGTTCCTAAATCGGCGATTAGATTGTACGGTCCGCGTACGTGTAATTTTGGTACTGTTACATTCACGGCTATCGTCACATTCATCGCTATTGTTGGTCCAGACTTGAATAGTATCACTCGATCAATCACAAATCTCTCTAATCCACGTACAAGTAAATGTCTATAAATGAATGATACTCCTCGAGTATTGAGAGTATTTTCTTTACTTTACTTTTGGATAATTTCTTACTTGCCAAATTCCGGATTATTCGTTTGGAGACCGAGTTCGTCAAGTTGCAGTGGATCAAGTATGGGAAGACCATATTCTGGATACCCACGTGAGATGAATGGACGAATGATCTCTTGTGCACGTTTAATTATAAAAGCAAATTCTCCAGACACCTCACTGTCGACTATTACCTCATTTTTACATGTGAACTGATGGTTCTTGGAAGATAATAGTAAAATTTATTCATCAATTACAATGAAACTTACACTCTTGTTCAGAAGCAAGGTTGAAATAGGAAATCATTAGTAATTTCAGTGAATACTGCAGCATCGAAATACCATCTAGAGGAATAAATATCATGATGGCTCATTCGTTGAAAGTACTATTCTAAAGTAAAATTATATTTTCAAATCGAAAAACTAAATGATAGAAATTGATGAATACTGGTAGAAGGATTAAGGGAATTAAAGTTGAAACTAGCGAGTTTCCGCAGTAGGATTTATAGACAGTTTGAACTGATGTTGCGCGAGCAGGAAAGGAGACTGGCGAATACGTGGCTATACTGACGTGGACGTTGCGAAAACGTGAGCTTACGACAGCTAAATTACCATAATTTTGTCTATATATTGGTGGCTCTGTGATATCTTTATTTGTACTTGAATTTAGTCTTGAAAATTGATTCTCACTTGAAACTCTCCTCACTCTCCTTTTATTATTGGTGAATTTGATTTTACATCATTAGGAAGAGTTCGATATGAGGCTTTTCATTATGAGGCAAAAATCATTACATAAATTTATCAAATTTATGGCTGCAGAGGATGTAAACTGTAAGCTGCTAGTGAACTGATAAATTATGTTATTTATTGCGCTGGCTATGAAATTTTCTATGCGTAGCAGTACTTCTGGCTTTAAAATCTCTACAGCTTGCGGTAGAATTCTCCTGAGTACCTACGAGTATGTTATCAAGTGAAAATTTGCTATGAATTTGAATAATAGAAGGTGGAGTGGAAGTTTGAATAGAGTAGATTTATCCAACTCCATCTTTCTCTTTATATCAGCTATAAAGAGTCATCATATGAAAATATTCTTACCTCACTCATGACGATACCACTTTCCGAACCATTCATAAAGTTTTCAAAGTGAACATCCATATCGTCATAGAAAAAATCTACCGTCAAATTTGTCAACTTTATAGCATTGGAGACGCTAAGAGAAGTCTTCAGGAAAACATGAAAATTACTGGCACTGATTTTCAATGGACCAGTACCAAAAACATGATACATTTTGCCAATATCAGCTGTTAAATTGTACTTTCCACGTACGCGTAATTTTGGTATCGTCACATTTACCATTATTGTTGGACCAATTAGAGACAGTCTAACTCGATCAATTACGAATCTCTTCAATCCACGTATTGTGGAATTATATAAAGTGATATTTAATCTATAAATAAATAATGTTTATGCAGTGAAACAGGACTTTTTTCATTTGTACTTTCCATCGTATTTTGGGTAATTACTTACTTGCCAATTTCCGGATTATTTGTCTTGAGACCGATTTCGTCGAGTCGCAGTGGATCAAGTATGGGGATTCCATATTCTAAACATCCACGTGAGATGAATGGACGAATGATTTTTTGTACAAAGACAATTATAAAACCTTCAGACGCGTTCCTGTTGACTATTACCCAATTTTTTAGATGTGAACCGATAATTCACCAAAGATAACATCTAAATTCATTCAATAATTGCAAACTTACACTCATAATCATAGGGGATGTTGAAGCAGGAAGCATTCAGAGCTAGCATAAAAAACTGCAGTGCCGAAATACTAGCGGCAGTAAATCTCATGATAACTTGATTGTGAAAGCTCCTATTTTGAGGGAAAACTATAGTGTACAAAAAAAAACTGATGAAAATGAATGGTGTGAAAAGGATTGGAGGAATCAAAGTGGAAACTGTCGAGTTTTTCCCCAGTAGGATCTGTAAAGAGGATCTCAACTTATTGCGCGCACGAGAAGAGAAGGTGACTGACGAAAACGTGGTCTCATTGACGTGGACTAAATGCGTCGAAAACGTGTGCTCACGATAATAGCTCAATTACCATAATTATGTCCATGTATTGGTATGAATCTATGATATCTTTATTTGTAGTCAAACTCGGCATTAAAGGTTGATTTTCATTTGAAACTCTTTACTGGTATTCCATTTATTGGAAAATTTTAATTCATAATTGAGATTTTCCATCCCAACAATGCTTAAACCATTCTAACATTTGCTGATATAGTCTTTGAAGGGAATTTTAATTAATTCATAATACTTGAAGGCAATATAAAAAATAATAACAATTTTTATTGTACTTTTTCCATAAAATTGTGCAACTCTACTTATTATTATATTAACTATGGATTTCTTCACTATAAAGTTTTTTTATTTCATTTATTTTCTCACTTCAAGCGAACATTTAAACGATTGAAGAGGAAAATACTCTTTTTCCATCTTCTAAATTGAATGAAACACGCAAAGTAAATAAAAAGCAATCAATTAATTTGCTGTCGTTTTTGTTTTTTATCAATCTTTTCCTCTTCAAGTTCATTCAAGAAAATCAATTTAATGAATTACGAATGTGCGTGTGTCGGCAAGATGTTGGAACTTGATGAGAAAATAATTTCATAAGTGATAAGATAGTTTTAAGTGTCAAGATTAAAATAAAATTTAATAAAAATACAAAATTAAGGCCTCTTATGTTAAAAAAAAGATCATTATCACATTGATTTATCTATGTAGTAGGCTGCAAGAGATGCGGATATTTTCGAATTTCATTTTCACCGATGAGAAAACTCAGAACGTCTCTCATCGTTAAGTGATAAATTGTATCATTTACGGTGCTGGCAATGTAATCCTGCACGCGTGGCAATATCTCTGGCTTCAGAATCTCTACAGCTTGCGGTAGAACCTCAGCCAGTACCTGTAGATACGTTATCAGGTAGCAATTCACTATCAATCAAATCAAGTAGTGGAGGGGAAGATGGAGTAGCATAGAGTTTCATTAAAATTCTCAAAACTTTTTATCCCTCGTATTTGAAACTTTAATTGCTAGACATATATCACGTGAGCAAATAGAATAGTAAGCTTTTCCCTGTTTCTATTTAATTTCTAAAATTATAGTGGAAAAATTTGCCCTCTATTCTCCATCTTTCCCTACATAAATTACGAAAAATAAGACGACAATGTGAATATTCTTACTTCATTCATGACGTTACCAACTTTAGAACCGTCCATGAAGTTTTCCAAGTTAAGATCCATATCACCAATGAAAAAATCTATCTCAAAACTTTTCAAGTACATTCCACGTGAATAGCCAAGAACAGTTTCAAAGAAAACATGAAAATTACTGATAGTCCCTGTCAATGGGCCATTTCCATAAATATGAAACATGTCTCCTATAATTCCAGACAAATTATAATATCCGTCTATAAATAATTTTGGTATTGTCAAATTCATTGCTATCGTTGGCCCAATCAAAGATAGTCTAGCTCGATTAACTATAAATCTTGATATTCCACGGATTGTGGTATTTTGCAAACTTAATTTCAATCTGCAAGTAAATAATATTCATCCATTACAATAATTTGTTTCCCTCGTGTATTAATGTTTTTTTCTCTCCACAATTTGAGTAAATTTGACTTATGTAATAATATGAATAATACCTGAGTATCTCTGAATTTATGAAAGTGCGCGCCATAATATGACTTGTGGTACAGGCATGATTTCGTTATTGGGTAATTTAATATGATTTTTTTTTTTTTGAATTATTTCTTGTCTTTCTCATCTTGGTATTATTGAGTAGTTACTTACTCGCCAATTTCCGGATTTGTCGTTTCAACATTGATTTGATAAAGCTCCAGTGGCTCAAGTATTGGGATGTCAAATTCTGGAAATCCATGTGACATACGTGTGCGAAACTTCTCTAGTAATCTCCTAAGTTTAAAATCAAGTCCGATTGACGCGGCACTGTCAACTATCCTTTTTCATATTAGTGTGGGTTGTGTAAGTGTCTGTAAATTTCATTAAATAACTTACTGTAATTGCTGGTCATAATTGCTGTATTCATCAAAAGATTTCTCGGTTTCTCCACTGCTCCGGTGACTGGAAAATTTACAATTTCCGTACAAAATTTCATCTCAATTTACTCCAATAATTGTGTTTTTATAATTACAATACCATAATCAGTTGCAGAATCTGCAACATGGTGTAGGAGTTCCTTTTGACGTTGAACAACACCAGTCACTGCCCCGTTGACCGATAAAATAATAAAATAAAATTCATGATTCATCCGTATTTGTAATTAAAATCATCATTTGTTACATGACGAATCCTTCAGAAAATTGAAGAGCATTTGTTTATTCTTCCGGGATTATAAAAAAAAATCTGTGAATACATTCACCGGCTCTCCGCATAGATAATTACACCGAGGCAACAAAAAAACTAATGGAAGCATTAATTTCCAAATTGAGGAGGTAGAAACAAAAAATAACGTATAATTTATCATGCCAAGCTAATACATCTAGTCAGCCGATGATTCATAAGAGGTTTTTCGAAAAGGATTTTTCCATGTTAGAATGTGGAAATAAATAATTCATTGATAATGAATTGCAATAATTAGTCAAGTTGTGACTTTTTATGTGACTAATGTTTTGCACGAGGCAGTAAATTTCCATTTATTTACGAATTGTCAATGAGACTTACAAAAGTGTGTGGCACTTGTGGCCACGTTATTGATGCCATCCAGGATAAGGGTTCCACCGACTCTGTTCGGAGTTATCGCGGGCTCATTACCGTTAGCCATTTTGAGGCAGGAACCAATCATGAGTGGCATAAGAAACTGCACTGTTCGCCTTCCGGCAGCGGGAAATTTCATGATAGCTTTATTTAGAAAAGAGCACTGCACTGGAGAACAAAAAAACTAAATGGAGTAAATTAATGAGAGAGGAATCGATTGAATTTGAAATAAAAACTGTCAAGCTTTCTCGATATGGTCTAACACAGGTGGTAAAAACCAACCGATCGAGCGCGAGCAGGAAACGACACTGACAGGATGAAAATGTGAGTTTACGGTAGCTTGATCAACATAACTATGTGTAAGTATTCAAGTGAGAGAGGGAACAAACTTCTAGTGAGTACTCGGTCAATTCGACGAGCCATGTGCAAGAGGCTCACATCGTTGTTAGGAGTGTGCGCTTATGCAACTGGTAACACAATGATTATCACCGGTTTCATATCCACACCTACATATACGCATGCGTGGTAAAAAGACTTTGAATTGCTAGTACATTTGAAGTTTTCAATTATAAAAATTATCTATGATGATAAGAAATGATTGCAAGTGTTTGTACAAAGTCTATGCGAAAATAGAGAGATTGAGGGTCATCGGATAACTGTATCAATGACTCAAGTAATCTCAAAACAATTGCACTCTGGTACTACATGAATTATTCATGTAAATTCATTAATTTGTAGGAAAAGCGAATTATTCAAGATCAGATGTGACGTCAATTGTCATTCTTTTTTCGCTGAAATTGATTCCATCTATTCTAAAGTTTATTCATGCAACAATCTTCCAATGTTCAAGATATTAGCATTCTATGACACACGAGAAAGAAAAAAATGAGATAAAAAATTTGCCAAGAGAAACATTGAAAATCAATAAAAATCGTGAATGCTTCGTTGGACCTTATAACTTCAACTTCATGATATAGGGTTATTTTTACTATAATCCATATGACCTGGCTTGACAATAATTCCATTGTGTCTGGGAGAGTTGAGGCTGCACGTGACATGGAAGTTGATACGGTGAATAAAGAAATGTATATAATCTTCACAATATTGGGAGCTTAAAATGGAGGGGAAAAAAAGGAAGGATAAAGACAGAAATGTAGAAAAAAGAATAATACAATAAAACACTGATGAGTTTTAGTGTGTAATACGTGTATTCAATGTCAAATATAAACTTTTGCATCTATGAGCTCTGAGAATACGCAAATCTATATAATGGGGAATATCGGCTTAGTTATTCGTGGAACGATGCAATGGACGAGAGGCATTTCAATTGGAAAAAGAACAATGAAAATGAAAAACAAAAAATTAACTGGAAAAAAAAAAATGTGAATTCATCAAATACAGAGTTGTGTTTGAGTCTTTCATTCTTGCGTGATTTTACGTGTGTAACAAGAATACGTGACTGGTATTATTAAATAGGAATAAAATGCCCCTATCCCCGCATCGAATAGCAAGATAATTCCCGAATGCATGATTTCAGCAGAAAAATGAGAATAAACGTAAATTAGATTTCATAAGGAGTCAAGTATTTGGTATCCCCATTCTGGCCTTGAAATTTCCAAGTAATATTGGCTAACCATGGATTCGTTATTCTTTCTGGTCATATACACACATGTTCTTAAAATTACGATATAATTGTTATCCTCGATTATTCATTGGAGTCGGCAGTGGTTTTGGATAGTCAAAACCATTTGGTGCATAATTTGGACGTTGAGGAATTGGATAAGCTGTGATAGCACCAGCTCGAGCATAATTATCCACTGGTAATGCCATGACAATCGCGACTATCATTGAAATCAGGGAGAACAATTTCCAGAAAATCTGTAATTCAATTTTCATTAGTAATGAGTGGGTAAAAACTTATTTCTCACACAATTTACCATGTTTATTATCTTTTTATTTCCCGCGCTTTCGAATAGTATACTCGCTACTTGTCAAAATTTCCAACTGTCTACAAGTTGAAACTGCACGTAGATTTTTATACGTTTATTGTGTGACTAGGAGGTGGTCATTTATTCAGGTCATTACCATATTTAATCCTCGAAATAGATTTTAATCCAAACATCCGTCAGTATGGAAAAAATACAAGGATTAAAATGACAATTGATGATTATTGTTTGATGAGTTTGAGAAAAATAGAGATAAACAATCAAGTGGGAAAACCAGGAAAGATTGGCGTTGAAATCTTACTGACAGACCGGTTCAGCTTTTACTTTCCATCAAGACGAAAGTACTTTTACATTATAAATGTGAAGCAAAAGAAAGCGATAGGTGCATTGTTTAAACAAACGTGTGTATAGTCTCGAAAAGTCATCAAGGAAAGTGTATTATTGTTCTTGTTTCCATAAATAAATTGCATTAATTCTTATCCGCTTTAGCGGATATTCTTCTTATTTAGTTTCTATTTTCTGTGGTAATAAAAACAATTGGTGACTCTTTGCAATTCGTAACTAATAATTAGCCAATCGCGGTCCTTGACACAATTGCCATAACGCACAAAGAATATCAAATCTGATTGCAGGATAGGATTATTAGTGGGACAGTTTTTTTGAGATTCACTGATGGGGGATAACGGGCCGCGCACACATTACACTATCAATTGAACGATTCGAGATGCAAATTTTCTAATGATTCCATTGGAGTGCTGAGGAAATTTTCAAGGCGGAAATCATGTGTGAAATTTTCTTTTCTCAATTTTGAAAAAATCCACTTTTTTTGGCCAAGTTTTGAAAGGTTTTTCTTTTAAGAATCGTGGAAATTCACTTTTTTAGCGATATCTCCGGTTCTGTTGGCCGTAGCGACTTGAGGTTTAGCTTAAATAAAAAGTGAGCTCATTCCTCATCTATTTATGTGGTTCTAATTTTTTTTAAATTAATTTTTCAAATATTTTATAGTAAAGTTTCTGAAAATCAGTTTTTGTCCCATACGTACTTGGAAAAATTGGTATTTTCCTTTTTAAACCAGAAATCGATGGGAAATGAGTTCACCTTTCATTTAAAATCAACCCCAAGTCGCTTTGATTAATAGAGCGAAGATTATTCATAAAAAACTTAATTTTTCCAAAAACAGAAGGCTTTCACCTTGAAATCTTGCGCAAAAAATGACATTTTTCAAAAATTTCAAAAAATAACTTCTGGCATATGATTTTCATGGGAAATTTACTCATCTTTCCAATGGAATCATCCCAAAAAATCTATTTCCAATATTTCCATCGATTTCGAGTAAATTTCCTACTATAAAATACTTAAATCAACCAGTGTCCGTTTGACCCCTTGTGTCCATTTTACTCCACCTTCCCCTATATCTTCAATTTAATTCTCTTGTATATTTGTAGTAAATTCTTGTAAATTACATAATCTAATCGGTCATACTGGTGATTAAAACATTAAATACCTGTAAATATTTTTGAATACTATGACATAAGTCTTGTTGCACAATGATCTTAATTCCAGTGTTTATGATGGAATGAAACCTTGAAAAGGAGCCATTAAAGTATAAATATATTGATGAGAATTCATAAATGGCTATTTAAAAAATGAGAGTATAAACTTTTATTCAACGATTCTCGATATGTACATAATTATCACTTGGAAAAGAAAAAATTTGGCACATCTTGAAGATATCTCTAAATACAATTTATGATATATCTCTAGTCTATCAATATTTTTTTAAGTCTCTCCTGTACTATAGTTGATTTCTTGAAAATTTGTTTCACGTATTTTCGATTTCTTCATTCAATCTATCCGAGTTGGCATTAACAACATAGACCTGATCATTTTCCGAGTCTTCAATTTCCTGTGCTGGAACTCCAGGAGATAAATGGATAATACTGAAATCATTATACATGATATTTAGTATGTTTAATAACATATTATACCGAAAGTTCATTACTTACATTATCAAGAGTATAACTGCAATTTGTGTGGCAAAAGTTAACCAGAATATTGCATTGGGAACTGTATAGTATGCAACATTGTACAATTGGGAATATAAAACACCACTAAACATTGGAACTGCATTATCACAAACAGCAAGTATTGCAAAGACTTTTCCTGTAAAATCATGAAATTATCAAATGCATTCATTGATCCTTGATTCATTGATTCTTTTACCTCTTTCATTGACGGGAACTATTTTGGAGCTCATTGACCTCAGTACTGGAGCTACTACAGGACCTAGAGCAGCCACAGCCGCACCTTTCATATAAAAACAAAATAATTAATCACTGGTCGAGTAATTCAACAAAAGTATGTAATTTTGAAGATGACCATGAAATTTACCTGCGTAAAATATCTTGGGTTCAGATGCGGAAGCAAAAAAGATTCTACCAGAGGCATGTGACAGTGCTCCAATAATAATGATGTACGTATCTTTTAAACCTAGGCCTTTGCTCAAGGTTGGAGCACCAATTAACATAGCTAAGTAGAAAATAATTGGTAAAACACATAAAAAAAATCTCATTTAACCAGAAAAGGAATTATACTTACCAAGCACAAAAAGTGTAGATTGGAATGTTCGAAAAGTACTAAAATCTTTAACTCCCCAGTTGAAAATTCGTTGAGTATATAGATAACTCATGGGTTTCTCATCTCTTTGAAATGTGTACAGAATCATTGCAGTAAATAAAATCCACAAGTGAAGTCGGGCCCATTGTGGACGTGATTTCGTTAGAGTTTTGACAGTAGAAATTACATGTTCTTTGTCAAAAAAGTCTTTGAAAGGATTAATACCATTTAGAGGCTGCTGACGAGGATTTGTCTGCCATTCTAGAATCACTAACGAGTAGATAATGGACAGGATTAATAGTACTGTATTGATAATGAACATGGAGCTGTATGATCCATTTAATACATTTGAAAAGAGGTACGATCCAAGAGCAATGCCTAAAACCAAAAGAAAAAATTAGAATCAAACAATAAATGAATGACAATGAAATTAGAGTTAATAATTCATGTACCAGTTGGCATTGTGCTCAAATAAATGATATCAAGGAGTGTTACCCTGAAAGTTCTTTGCTGGACAGTAGAAACGTCCGAAATATAAGCAAAGCAACTTCCGAAAATTGCAACATCTCCTCCGAGCATTCCCATGGGAATGCTGGCAGTATAAATAATCATAAAGACATCCCAGTTTGGCATCAAACTATTAACAACTACCATTCCCGAATATACTACTTTTCCCAGTAAACCAATGACAAGAGGCCACTTTCTGCCCCGTCTATCGCTCCAATTTCCAAAGAAAAGTGCCAAAATAATTGGAACCACATGGCCAGCTATATTATTCCATTGATGAAATTCCGAGACAGTTGGCTGAAATCAATTCAACAATGTCATTTTATCATCCTAATCTTCATATCTTTTAGAACTTGACTGATTTCTTATCTTCAAGAGTAGACATTTTTTTCTTTACCTGAACTATATCCTTTACGGCAGCATGATCATTGATATTTCGGCAAATATCTTCGGAAAATCCATGATTTACACGACAAGCTTTATAAACAAATAGAGCTTGTTCAACAACTGATGTTATCATGTAAGCCATCATGTAGAGCCACATGGTTGGCTCTACAGTGATATAACGTAAAAATCCCAGGTATTTTTCCAAAATAATGCAACAATAATGTTGTCTCATGTTTTCAGTCTGAAAAAGCAAACATTACTTTCAGTTGACACAGATCGATAAAGTGAAGCATTTATCATTATGAAAGATTACGGCCTATGAACTTTACATTATCACAAAGTGTGCGATAATGCACAAAATTCGTTGAATGATTGGAAATTAATACAGTGCATGAATAATTTTCATCATCTAAAATTACCAATTATAAGAATTTTATGAGATTCTCACCTCTGGTATTGGACTATCCATTTTCACAAGTGGTTTATGACCAGTACAGTATTTTTGACAGTGCCCAATTGACACTTGGCCGCTTCAACATTTATTGAATTACAGACTCAATGGCTCATATCCGCTACAACTTTGGCTAAAGTGGTTTTTTTTCACGTGTTGAACGCACTGAAAATAAAAAATCCTGCTGATGATACAGATTTTTTTATCTACAGAAATTTGATACTTTTCGAAGCTGACAAAGTTGTTCGTTAGTCAACGATTTATTCTACTACACTAAGAAATAAGCTACTTAGTCTTTAAAACTAATTTATACAGAGGTTTGAGTGGGGCAGATTGCCCTTATCTCTATATTGAATCAAGATGTTATCAACAATGTAAGTGAATACTTGCAATAAGAATGAAAATTATTTTGGAGTAAATCTAGAATTTAAAAGTGTTCAACGAAAATTCAAGTCACCTGATATGAAATGTGATGATTGCATGCCCCAAGTGTTCAGTACACGAGAAATATGGCTCATGTTGCATAACTCTCTTGTATTTCGTAATAAATAAATGTCTTGAATTAATACTTGGTGCACAATCACTACGTGGATTATCACATTCCCTCATTAGTTATGGACTTTCATTCATGAAACTTGAAATTTTCATTGTATTTGCAACCATAAGCTCTTGATCTAAAGTTTTTCGAGACACTATGAACCACGTGTGTTCAACTACTTTGTTGCGCGCGCAGCCAAATTACACTGAATTCTTATCGATTCTCTGCTTGGCGCATATATATAGGTACTACTTTTTTTTTCTATTCAGTTCAAAAACCCGTTTTATTTATCAGGAAGCTGTTGGACCGGTCCTTTACTCTATTTTTCTTCATACATTAGCACAGTTAGAAAAAAAAATAATTTTCTAAACGAAAAATGGATGAGCATTCGGGGAAATGGAAGATAAAAAAAATGATTAAAAATACATTGTAAACTTGGTAGATCATTTTATTCAAAAATTTATTAGACAGATTTCATGAGAAAATGTTTCATTGCACAAACAGAACATTGCAAGAAGTTTTTTTATTTTGTAAAAATTTCATTGCAGTGTCTTAGGCCATTAAAAGATGTCGAACATTGTTTTTCTTCTAAATGATAATGAAAAATTGAAATAATACTAGGTTTTGTCATAGTGTCTGTCTCTTCTCTCAGTAATTATTGACTATCAAGTGGAGATCTGGAATACTTTCGCTTCAAGTTTTTGTGGTAATTTACTTGTTTTGATTTGAAATCTACACATTATATTTCATCTAAGCTTAGGTATAATTGTTTCTTTTTTTTCTTTCTTTTTAAAAGTTGATCATGTGCTCGTCAACGAGCACAAATAGACTAGTAATTTGGACGTGCAGAGATATCCGGTTAACAATTATTTTCCTTTTACCCTTCCATTTGTTGGGTATATATAGACAATTGAAATTTCATATCTATACTGTATATATATATATGTATATTTATAGGAATGTTGGGCAAAATGGACATCAAGGGTGAAATAGACACTTTATAGTCGGAATTAAATGTTCTACATAATGAAAATCGCTCAACCATCTCAAATTTCCTCAACTTTTCAATGGAATTATAAAAAAAAATCCATTTTACCCCACTTTTCCCTATGTGTGTGTGTATTTATGTGTTATTAATTAACATCGTTATCACATATTTATTCCTTAATAGTTTTGTGACGAGCACATATTTCAATCTTACAGCTAATGCTCACATTTAAACCAGTCAGGCACATTGAAATAACGCAAATGCTCTCTCTCAGGATTTTTTTGTATCACATATACCACGAGAACAAAAACAGCACACATTATCACTGTGATAATGTGATATATATTCAAATAATAATTGAGAATTCATGTTCTCAATATATGCATTAAAAGAGCGCAGTAAATATAATTTTCATTTCGACATGTATAGCGCATAATTTCATGTTTTTCCATCCAATTGCAGTTGAAAATGGATCGTATGCTTTTACAATTAAAATTCCTTTCTCAAATTTCAATAGATAAATATCTTTGAATCTATTTTTCTTCATAACCGTGGTCCCCAAGCATAAAAATTCAAATTTGCTTTTTTGTTTATTTCTGCAACTCTATCAATTGATAATAGACCATATTTTCTTGTTCGTTGTATTTATAATTTATTTACTCTTCTGTATTATCCATTCCATCATTTCTCTATTGACTAGAATACATCTCTAATATATGTAGCACCAAAAATAATCTTGTCATTATTTAAATGACATATAGAATGTGCGGGAAAATCTTAAAAATTTGTATTTTGTCTTTTTTCTTTTTTCTAAAAATAAATATTTGCTTTGTTTATCTGATAAACTATTTTTAAGAAGGAGGCCTGATATTTACCAACATTGAACTAGTAATAGACAATGTGATTACAATAATCATATATATATATACAATGCCGATGTAGAGGCATTATGGAAGAGCCCTTGAACAACTCTTTAGATGAGTTGATGGGTATATTATATATTTAAAATTTGAATGAATTATTGATGATTACAGAATTATTCAGCGAGTTTACTTATCGGAGATTGACCTTTGCACTTGGTATCTCTGACTCTCGCGGTCGATAGAACAGAAATCCACGGCTATATAAACAATCATTTATCTCTCATAGTAACTCTCGTTATTCTGATCTATCATATGTTGGTAATCGCCATAATTTCTTATCGCGTATGGTTAACAGCAAAAGTCATTAGTCCATACATTTGACACGTAATTCAATCAATTCGGCAGTATAGATGGTAAAAATTCAAATTTACATCACTCATTTTGGAAAGAAGTCTTAGCACTATATACTATTCTACAAACTTTATTATAAATGGGATCAAGAAAAAAATATAAAATACTGTTCCACTGGGAAATATGTGCGTAATTTCATCAAAGTTAAACCCCCCCTTGAATGAATAATTCGATTTTTTTTTTTATTAATCGAGGGCCAGATTCGGATTAAAAATGAGACATCATAAATCATTCGTTTGAATTCATAGCTTTTGTGAAATTTTCGTGATTCAAGGAAAGCTGCCAACTTTACCTTGCTCTCTTTCTTTGGAAAATTAATGATGCGATCATCAAGTTTAATTCATGATTAAAGAATTTTGAAAACCTCAGAATGATAAAGCATTAATAGAGTTGGTTTTCTTGTCAACATTGTTACTGCTACAAGTATTACCGAGGTCATTTTCTGGTATAGTACTCATTTTAGAAGGATCTCTAGGTCCATCCAAAAAATACGTGACCATACTCCCTTTACCCTTGACCTGAATGGTACCGCGGCATGTAAGTGGATAACCCTTTACATGGAGGATGTCACGGACCTCTTGGGTTACTTGAATGCTGTCAAGGACGCCAGTCGAGTCCATCCTCGAGGCAACATTCACAGCATTTCCCCAGATATCGTACTGTGGTTTGCGTGCACCAATTACTCCCGCTACAACTGGTCCAATGTTAATGCCAACGCGCATTTTGAAATTATTAAAACTGTGCTCATTAACGTAGGACAATTGATCCCGTATCCTTAAAGCATAATCTGCCATAGCAGTTACATGCTTAAAGTCCCTCGTGTCCCGAGTATTTTTAGTTAGACCTAGGATCAGAAAACACAAGTTTAATTAATTGGTAAATTAACCTGATTTATTCCCTATTATATAAATGATGGAAAATTAACCTGATGCAGCCATATATGTTGCTCCGGTGCTTTTGATCTTTTCAATGTATTTAAAACGTTCCTCAGCAAGTATTTCATCAAAATCAGCGATAATTTCATTCAAAAGTCTCAAACATTCAACTCCTTCATTGTTAGCTTCTAATTCGACGTAGAATTCAGAAAAGTTTGGAATTGATGCAAACATTATGCAAACAAAGTCACACTGCTCGTGATATAGTTCCTGCAAATAAAATACAAATGAACATGGGAGAGAGGACGCGGATATGGACATTCCAATTAAATGGCTTGAAATGGAATTTTTCCGCTAGCGACTCCATTGGGAAGCTGAGGGCAAATTTCCGGTCAAAAACATGCGTTAGAATTTTTTCAGCACAAAATTACCGATTCCATTTATGTCTGTTATATGGGATAGAAACTTACATCCGTGTTAAATGTAGAAAGAAAGTGTGCAGCCACGTGTTCAGGTAAAATATTAGCGAGTAATTTCTGATTGTAGGCTTTGAGATGTTCCATTTCTTCTTTTTCTTCTGTAGCTTGAAGTTTCCAAAGAAAGTCAAGGCGATATGTCGCCTCAGTGTGTTGTGAGTGTGCAACAAGAAAAGCCATGAAAAAGACAACTAAAACTCCGGCAAGCCATCTGCCTGTTTGATCGATGTTATCCTCGTTGAGAGCTTGGTAGATACTTACAGATAAGTAACAAGCAACCACCATACTCAATACTGCTACTTTAAAGACGGATGTGAGTATTTGATATACAGCACATGTTATCATTACAAGCATAACTAGTACTGGAAATAGCTGAAATGTAAAGAATTCACCATGCCAATTAATCATACAATACTCCATGTTGTTATATTCAAAATGACTCAATGATACTTACATCAGTGAATAGTGTATAGTAGCAAGGTCCTGGAGAAATGGGAATACTTTGGACCATAACTGTGGAATTTTCATGAGACTCGGTTCGTGATGTTTCATTGCGACATATATCACTATTGTCAAGTGTTATCAGTGGTGAGAGTACTGTTGCAAATGTAAGAAATACAATAATCGAGGCAATGCTCTGTGCAACCATTCGATTTTCTAATATTGTAATTGATAGACTTCTCACCCACTGTGGTACTTGCTCATTATTTTCAGCAAATAAAATGCCGTTTATCATGATAATAATGAATATACTCACACCAGTACAGACATAAAAATAAATACTTGTAGGCAATGTAATTGCTATTGCGACAACCACAATTATATAGACAAAGCCAGAACATACAAAGTATGCTGATAGCATGCGATCACGTTCTCTTGAATATTTTTCCTCAATATCTGGTCTTCTAAATGTAAGTAGAAAGGGTGTACAGTGTTCAGCCCTGAGTCTGTCTATGCTACGAGCATCAATGGCTCTCATCAGGTACTCATTCACTTCATCCTCAGGATCCTTTTCACTCTCAATGGTTTCACCAAAGCCAAGTTTTGCGTGCTTCCCGTGTTGTGAGCCATGACCCATGACCCTCATCTCCTTGGAGATATTCCCATTTGCCGGATAGCCTTTTTTCATGTTGGGACTTGTTACACTATCTTTGAAAGTGTCACCAGGGACTATTAAGTATGTCTGAATATTGTGGTCTTTCAGGTACGAATTTCTTTCACCCCCATGACCCTCTTCCACTTCGTAATCACCACCCAGACAGTCTAGGGTTTCTTTAGTTATATGTACACGCCTTAAAAAATTCATCATAATATTACAAAATTTTACTCGGATGTTTTTTTTTTTATTACTAATTTATATTTTTATCAAGGTTTACGTAAATAACTTACCCTGGTATGCCTCCACTCTCCATGTAATTAGCAAGAGTCACGTCATTACTCCATACATCAAATTGCCATTTTCGTAGTCCCAATACACCACAATGAACTCGTCCAGTATGTATTCCAACTCTCATGTTAACATTTACAGCCATAACTTCTCTCACAAGACTGAAAAAATTTATAAATAAATGAATTGATTCAATTAATTGATACTAGAAGCAAATTTCAAATTGACACAATCAAATTGAGAATCAAATATTCCTCCACTTTTCAATCGAACGAAAAAAAGAAGCCTTGATGGTATTTTATAGTATGAAAATTACTCGAAATGGATGGAAATATTGGAGATTGGTTTCTTCTGATGATTCCATGAGGAAGATGAGAAAATTTCCCATGAAAATCGAATGTCAAAAGTTGTTTTTTTGAAATTTTTAAAATTTTTGATTTTTTGTGGAAGATTCCGAGGTAAAACTCTTCTATTTTTGGAAGATTTCAGATTTTCGGGGATAATTTTTGTTCTATTGATCGTAGCGATCCGGGGTTGACTCTAAATGAAAAATGAGCTCATTTCGGGTCGATTTATGGCGTTTAAAAAGAAAAATATCAATTTTTTCAAGTACTTATAGGGCAAAAACTGATTTTCAGAAAATAGAATATAAATATTTGAAAAATTACTTGGAAAAAAAAGTGAACCACATAAATCAATGAGAAATGAGCTCACCTTTCATTTGAGATTAACTCCAGATTGCTAAGACCAACAGAACCGGAGATATCGTCGAAAAAATGAATTTTTTAGATTTTCAAAAGGAAAACCTCTTCAAAACTTGGCCAAAAAATGTAAATTGGAAAAAATTGGAAAAAGAAATTTTGACACATGTTTTACGCTTAAAATTTTCTCAGCTTTTCAAGGGAATCATTAGAAAATTTCCATCTCGAACCGTTCAATTGAAGTGTCTATTTCACTTTACCTTCCCCTATATAATCAATCTATGATTTGAATTTACTAGTGTTACAGATAAAGAGAAGAGTTATCTCGTTAAAAGTGAACAATGCACAGGAAACGAGAACATTGCGCGCTTGTCCTGAACGAGGGATGTGGCCAGTTGTTTCGATGAAACTGTAACTCGTGGAGGTACCGTAATTTTATCTAAAAACTCCCTTAGGGGCAAAACTGTGTTATTGTACCCAACCATTATTCTCTCGTTAACGTTCACAAATAAGCTGCTCTTTTATAACTTTTAATTTATAATTAAATCTCGTACGCCCAATGCAATCAAGTCTCTACTCTATCCAGAAGTGATGTTCTATCTAGAATGGTCTCCAATAGGAGTGACTCGATTAACGTTCTGTGGCAAATAAATACTTACGTGATAGCATCGATCATATCTAGTCCCATTTCAACGCAACAGTGAGCATGATCTGGCCTCGGTTCTGGCAAACCTGATACACAGTAATAACAATCCCCAAGGAGTTTAATTCTCAGACAGTAATGCTCAGAAGCGAGACGATCAAATCTGAAAATTACACAAATTTATTATGAATTAAGAATGTCTAGTCATCACAAATTTGTCAGAAAAAGCAATTACTTATTATGTCTCGAATTATCCCTCGAGTAGCACAATTTAGATTAGTTGCGGGGTGAAAATATAGTTTCGAAATCGCTACAATAGCTAGTGAACAAACTACAAATGACAAAGCCTCGAAACTAACACCCCTCTGGTGGTTTGCGCATTCCTATTATTCTGTTTTCCTTCAAAGTTTCATTCGTTTGTCCCTCCGGGCGCCCTTTGGGCCATTCCAAGACGTACGATACAACTTGTTTACGAAATTCTAAAAAAGAGCTTTTGCCCAGCAGAATAAGACGAGTAATTCTTCTCTCAGAGTATTGCTAAAATTATAATCAATTATGCTAGGTGGGAGACTTGTTTTTTCCTTAATTTTTTTTGCACGGAAATAAAAAAAAAGTTGAGACTCTCGTGAACACGATGAAAAACTTGAAATTGAAGGCAACCAATGCGCTGAAGGCTCTTACTAACCCGTAAACTCGTAATGGATGAAGCGTCGCGCTAACATGGAAATAGGATTACGAGCGTAAGCACTGAAATATGCATAACTGTTACGTTACTCGCCCTCCTTCCCCTTCCGTGAGGCATTTCCGCTTGAAGGAATAAGAAAAATTTTTCTCTCTAAATCATTTTCTCTCTTAAATCCCTGCTTTTCATCTGGATAATTTAGTACATCGTGAATTCACGGTTAGTCATTACTGAATTGGCTTCATTAATTCTAAATTTCAATGGAAGCTCATGGAATATTATTTTCATTTAAAAAAAATTTTTCTACTCAATAAATCTATGATTATGTATTATTTTCATGCATCACTGACTGCGGATTTCCAACAAAACACTATTCCACATTCTCGCTGTAACGTGTATTTATGCATTGAATGTCACCGCGGGAATAATTTCTGTGCTGTACGCGTAAATGTCAAATTACTTGCTGATAATTGCATGTGAAATCCACACTACATGTATGAAATCATTCCTACACTGTTGGAGACTTTAGTATGTTTCATGGATTATCAGATTGCAAAACTATAATTGATCTTTCAGCGCAGTTTCCAATTACAAATTTGACGTGTATCAGATTCAACATGATAATTCATGGATATCAATTGTTTGCTTTTTCACTGTTTATTAACAAAATAAAAGAATAATCTGAAAATAATGAAATTCTGTGTTTTCTCCTCTTTCATGAAATAGAACTAAGGGTTTTCTTGTTATGAAAGTTTTAATTCCCGAGGCAAAAAAAGGAGCGAGGGCTTAAAAAAGTCTGGTCACTGTGACTTTTGCTTTCCCCTTCATTTCTTTGAATGTCCACTTGTTTTCTACGTTTCAACTCTGTTATTAAGAAATACTGGACCATCAGCTTGACCTCACCTTTTTTTTTTTTGTTCAAAAATCTTCTCTTATGCAATTGAAAAAAAATGAATAAACATAGAAATAGAAATTTTACCTTGCAAAAAGTTCATTGAGCAGTCGTACGAGTTCTTCAGCTGTACATTGATCGGATAGTGACGTGAATCCACAAATATCGGCAAATAAAATGCTGAAAAAGAGAATTGACATATATATGAGTAAATTGCACTGATTCATTTGCATGTTTTAACATATTGCCCTATTCTCAGCGGTTATTATACCAAACATATAGATTCCCACAACTCACGATAGACACCCGAGGGTGTTAGACCCTGTACTAGATTGCATGACAAGGAGAAGTTAAAAAAAGAAAAAAAATTCAAACTTTCTGAATTCAGCTAGTTTCTCTCAGCTTTTCGATGAAATTTCCAATGGCAATTTAAAAATAATGGAATACTATAAAATCTGAATGATAAAACTCCTCTTGCCTGATACCAAAATATATCTCGTTATTTTCCTCTCTTTATTATAATTATTACAATTAAATTGAGCAACAATAATTTTATGAAATCATAAACGTGATCAGCAGTGATAAAATTTCGATTATAAATTTTTTATATTTGATATTGCATTTCTACTCGCCAATTCGCTTTTGTAATTTCATAAAGTCAATAACAGCCACTTGGGATGAGAGTAGCCCCTCGATAAATAGTATAACATAACAATAACAACAATGAATAGAGTATGAGAATTTTCCTGTAGCATTGGCCCAGCAAATTAAATTACTCGCTGTGCAAAGAATACTCTGCAAGTTATTTTATAATTTATTTTTACCATCACGTAGAATTTCTCGCATTCTCCTGTTTTAAATTAACTCTTCAGCAAAAATTCTAATGAATGATAAAGAGAATGAATGAAATAAACTCTCTACCTGACATTCTCGTGTCTTTGAATGTAAATTTTATGAAACATCGTGTCTTTCGGCTTTCCAGCAATGTCAGCTTTCATTTCCATTGCAACATGTCGTGGTAATACACTCAGCAATAATCTCTCCTGGAAATCAGTAATATTACAATTATCATTTTAATAATTGTCTAAAAATCAATGTCATGTCAAAACATTTGCATCATTCTGTAAATAGATGTGCATATCATGCTAAATTACAAATGAACAAGCCAACACTTGAAAATTCGTATTATCAACACATAAGCACGCTTGAATGCTTCCTATCGTATCTCATTGCCATATCCATAACCCACGCAATTCTAAAAATTGATAATTTATTCCAGGAAATATATATATCACAGATACATATATATCATTCCTCTTCTTGTTTATTAAATATTAGAGGGGGATAATTTTATCATTATATAATTCTTATATAATTTTCTCTCGCCCCACTGCAGATTATCTTTTTCTACCCAAATCCCTGGGCAATACAGTCTTGAGTATAAAATTCTAAAGAGGCTCATTGTAAAGACTGAGTAATTTGGATCTTGACACTGACCATTATACTTGTATGAAATTCTCTCTTCATTGTGTCCTCCTTTGTGAATTCACTAGTCTTCATTAATTTTTTTTCAATTTCCCTTGTGAGCATCAAGGAGATCCGAGAGAGAATCCCCTAATAATAAGCTTGGTAGTACAGTATCAGGTACATGCACAAATCCTTCTTGTCATGCAACTAACCAAGTTCACTTATACAATTTACATAATGAAGAAAAAAAACCCAAAAGAGAATTTAATCATGAAATCTTTATAATTATTAGATGAAACTTGTAAACTTGGTGGATACTCGCACGTTAGTGAGAACTTGCTCAAGTCACTCCAAAATCACTGTTAATTACATTTTCATCCGTTTCACAGTTAATTCATAGCAGAGCCCAAAGTTCATGCATATGTAAATGAGGAATGATTCCCCATAGTTTATCGTTGAATTATTAATAATTCATAGAGAGCTCTGTCAACCAGAAGCTTGTGAAGGAGACTTTAATCATTTGCGAATCAAATAATTGTCCAATAATCGTCTGGACGGTGGTAAATCTTTTGAATTGAATTTTCTCAGTGTAATACCTATAGTTTGTAGGTCGTGCTTAATTGGAGTGACAGTGATTATGTGGAATTAATGTCAGAAATGTTCCTTGTAATTTTCCTCTACGAAGATGTACATTTTCAGTAATTCAATTTTAAACAAGACAAATAAACAACTATGAATTGACTGAAGGAGAAGTAATATTTAATGTATATACCTGTTGCTGATTTTCTCTTTGGGTGGTCAGTCGTGCTTCGACGCATTGGCGAGTCTCTAAGAATGCCTGCCTCTGAGCCAATTCTCGTGGATGATGTGTTAATGCACCAGCAACATTAGTACCTCCAACTACTACTATTGAGCTCAGCAGCTGAAATTAAATTAATTAATTTAATAAATTCCCTTTCAACTGTCCAGAGACCCTTTGATATGTTTTTCGCATACATTCTTTTTTTCATGGTTGGACATGTTTTCAAGGAAATCAAGATGAAAGCAGAGTATAAGAATTTTTTCATTTCTTCTGACGCGTGTCTTTGTCCCTATTTATTAACCCCATTTCCCCGTCTGTCTCGAAGAAAGACGCCTGGTTTATTCTGGTCACGAATTTCGCATTTTAGGATGAGAAGATGTCTTTCCCGGATTTAGTCTTTGTTGAGAGCAAAGAGAGAGAGAGAGAGAAGTCTGACGCGTAAGGAAGCATGTAGATGGAAGTAGATGAAGGAGGCTGGAGGGCGCGCAACCGAGTGGAATCTCTACTGTTGAAACAAACTGGTGTGGTTGAACCTCAGACAGGCTATTTTTAGAATGTGTATTTAACCTACACAAGTATACCAAAGACATGCTGTGTGCTGTGTTGAGGACAGAAGACGGCGTGAGTAAAGCTGAGTTCTCAGTGGTTTTACAAAGTAGAATAGCCTCGACACTGGTCAGACACCTGTGAGTACAGTCAATTTTGAAGATGGAAAGACTCCAAGACTCTTTTTATTTTTCATTCTCTTTATGTTTGTGGGAATCTTTCTGCTGTTTACTCTACTTTTTCTTTCGAAAACAATTCTAGTAGACCTTTTTTTTTTCATTATTGAACTGGCTCGACTGGAATAACGGATAGAATTTTAACGATGAATGGACAACACAAACGAGTCAACACAGGCCACGGGAATTTTGGTCAACGATCTCACAATAACTAGCCTCGTAATAGCTAGTCGGAGAACAAACTACATGTTGACGAAAATTCTCGATAGCTTTCCCTCTTTACTCTTTGTAACATACTGGAAGATAGATTATTGAGTTTGCCCCGGGTTCTCCATCATCACAGAGAGAAAGCCAAGTATAAAGGTACAACTATAGACTGTTGGTCTGGGACACAAGGGTCGAAGAGTAGTATTCACGCCCGTTGACCATACTCTCTTACTCTCTCCCTCTCTAATTAAATCCGCGTCGTGTACTCTGGGCTATCCTGTGTCATTATTGGAACGACAATGCTTACAAGGCTCTTTGATCTACGTGTTCTACCTTCTGGATCTTGTTGGCTTGTCAATTACTCCATTGCTATTTTATGGATGGATAAATTCACATTGTTCATTTTGTTTGTAAATGATTCCATTCGATAGACTCTGATTATTGGCATATATTTCTCCAACAATTTGAACTGTTAATTATTCTCCGGAGCAAATGAATATTTACAATTGATCTTCAGACATTTGAATTGGAAATTATTTCACCTCTTCCATTCTCCTCATCAAAGTTAATTCATTTTGCTACTATCTCCTCTCATTGAATAATTGCAACCCTCTCGATTATTCTTTGTAATTCTATTGTACAGTCAGGTTGAACAGAGTCCTTGGAATTAATTACTTCTTTCTGTACAATAATTCAATGAAAAGAGGGGAAGAGAGCCCCTGGAGATTAAAATGTATGGGTCCTGGCAATATTTTAGTCGTTGAAACTATCTTGGGGTGCGAATTTCCATACATTATTCGACGAAACATTTACATTACAAATGTTTAAAATATTTAAAATGAATTTCTTGAATTTTAAAGTTATAATCAAGTTGAGGTTGGTTTGCTAGAGGAATTGAATCATTGGTTATTCATGTTTTGCAATGTTTCTTCAACATTTGACTGTTGACTTGCCAATTATTCATTCATTATTAATGAAGAAGTGGGTCTTTTATAGAATATTTATAGAAAAAGTGCAAAAAAAAATAAAATTTTAGAAAAATCTAAAAAAATCAATCTGTTTTATTATCATGGATTTTCAGCAATTTTTCATTGTACAGGCTATTCAAGCTTCAACTAAAACTCCATTTCATCGCTCAACATGCCACAGAAGAACAGAGTCTCTCAGACTTGCTTTCTCGTGTTTTTATTTAATCGAAAAGAAGGGGGGAAAAAAAAGGGTAGATAAATACCGGTAATTGAGATCCTGAAGATAGATTGAAAATAGAAAGAAGAAAGATTGCCTGATGAAAAATGGAAGGGCGGAGAATGAAAACAAAAAAAAACAGAACAAAAGTTTTTACAATACCCAGTCATCCATGTACCAATTTTCCGAGAGTTGTTTGTAGTAGATGAAGTCGGTCTGGCTGGAAATAATATTTTCTCAAAATATATGCATGGCCCAATGTGACCTCAAGCCCCATGCAAATAAGCGGCTTACCATTTTTTTCCCACATATATGATGGTCTTTATGAACGAATAAGAATGAATAGAAGGAGCAAAGAGTATTTTCTTTAAATAACGACAATTTTAAACGTCAAATCTCCATATATCTCATGGAAATAATTCTACGTTAAAAATTAACGGGGGGAGCTCGAGTTTTCATTGAATAATCGGGGAATAAATTGAAACAATGTAATTTACTTGAATTCTACACAGATAAAATGAAATTCATTGAGAATTTGAAAATACGAGGGTTTGATACGCGTGTGGGGGCCTTTGGTGTTAACCTGAAAGCGTATACGTCTATTAATTTGAGCTCGTATCTGCAATCAACAGCTGTTCAGAATTTTCGCCTGGAAGGCAAGAAAGTTTTACCACCTAAAAACCTTCAGGGCGCGATAGTCTCGGATACTTGGTGGAAGTAAAGTGCCAAGCTCCGTACCTTCCCCTTTTTCTCTTCAAGTATATGGCCATGTATATGAATACAAGGCTCTTGTTAAACTCGCACATCGTTTATGTGTGGATCTACACTATATTCGACTATTCTAGGCTCAAGTTAAGTCAGGCATGTAAGAGATATCGATTCCCCACCTCTTCCTCTGTTCACAATCTTTCTTTCTCCTTTTCTCTCTCTCTCTCTCTCTCTCCCTTGTAACTTCCGCTTCCGGTCGCCGCTTCTCGCGTTGTGAAAATTTGCGGATCGTCAATCCTCGTTTTGTGGCATAGAAAATGAAGAACAGCCCTGCTCCTCAGAGCGAATAGAAACGGGAGATTTTCGAAATCACGAGGGTTAACAGGGAAAAATGGAAAAAAGCAAGTTAAAATAACTAATACACAATGACGTACATTTATTGCTATGATTAAAGAATAATCACTATTATTTTCTTTTTTTTCATCCAATGAAAATGACGGAAAAATCACCTCCACTGATGATTGCCGTAATTCCACTGGACTTTGAAACTTGATCCAATGTACCATCTGGCATCACGCGGGATTCCAATTTCTCATTAACACGACTCTTTTTCTTTTTTTTATTCTTTTTTTTTACTTGTTTATCCCCAGTTATTTTCTGGTAAATTGTACAACTAACTAGGAACTATTCTTCATTACTATTGTTTCTTTTTTACTGTATCTCAAATAATTTCTCTAATTGCAAATTTTTTCCCTGAATTATTATTCAACATTGTGTAATTGCTTCAAGTGATAAATGTGACATTGTATCTGTGAATGGCTGAACGAAGAATATTGCCGTAATTTTTCAGTTGTCACCGATGAAACGATCTCGCGATCGTAATAACGTTTGCCTATGGCGCTCGTAGAACAAAATGCTCCTGGTAACGTAGTTGCATCTGTCGAGCCCCGGGGGATGTCCAAGCCAATGCGGGTTTTTTTTTTTTTTTTTTTTTCGTTCCTACCATTCAACTATGCTTTACGAGGCGCCTCTTTTATTCCTGTATACATCGCCCGGATTTTCTCCGTATGCTGGCAAAAGTTAATATCAAACGGTCGATAACTGAGCGAAATGAAACTTTTTCTTCTTGCCCAGAGCAATATACTTTACAAAATATTAATAGTTACTAAGCAAGGACTTTTATCTTGAATGCCATAATATTCAAGGCTAAACAAATATATCGATAAGAGCGCAACATTTCGTTAGCATTAAATTTCTTCATTATTAAATTTCTGAATATATATATATATAGTTCATCAATCAAGTGAAATTATCCGATAACGTTGAATATCTAGTGCTAACAATAAATCGAAAGACTCACCGAGAAATGGCAAGATGAAGATTCAGAGACTGTTCATACATCATCATTAAATAACCTGGCACAACGTCTGGTACGAATAATAAAAGTGCCTCGGATCTGGCATCGAGGTACTTTCACCCAGCCGTTTTTCCCCTTTTAGCTTTATGCCTTTTTCTCAATGTCAAATATTTGAATTTCCATGTTCTGATTGAATTTTTGCCTCCCACGATCACATTTTTCCGATATACATATGAATTGGAGCATTAGGAAAGCTATTGGCCAGTTCTAATCCAGAAATATGTAAAAGAACTTATCAGTCATTCATTCCATGATGGCTTTTTATTTTAAAAAATAAAAAAATAAGGTACAAAGGTCATTTGAAATGATTTTTCGAGTCTTTTTTAATTTTCCCATTATGAATAATGTAAAGATAATGATGCAATGTATTTCAGTATGCAAAATGAATGTTTTAACATTATTGCTAATTGAATTTGTAATTATATTGAGCACTTGAATACAAGGGTATTTATATTTTATCCTCATTGCAATGATTAAACCATATTGATCTTTTGCATTTTTTGAAATAAATTATATTTCTGTGAATGGGGAGTTATTAGAGAGGCTATGAAATATTGATGCCAATGACTAGTATCCTCAGGGGATTATCCTCAATGTGTGATTGTGAAAGCTAAGGAGGAAGCACCTAATGCACAATGCTACGGAAGAGAGAACTGTTTGAATGGATTTTCAATGCATATGCGGAAAAGCACTCGTGCATACGACTGGCCATACTAACCAGAGCCAGGCTTTTGTCGAAAATAGAGGAAAAAGCCCTCCGGTTTCAATTTGCCATGTAACAGGTCACTTTTCTCCTCTGTTTCCAGTATAATTTTCCTCCTCTCAAAATTTCAACTATTTATACACAAAGTAATAACAAATTTTCATTTTGTTATAATACAGAATATAGAGTAGAGTAGTGCAGAACACTGAGATTTTTCCAATGTTAAATTAGAGAGGGAAGAGAAAAATATTACATGGCAAAAGGAAATTTGAAAGTCAAGAGATCAAATTATTGACGTTGATAAAATGAAAAATGTAGATATGAAATATCATTGACATTTTCTTTCATCTTTTGCTGTTTTTCTCTTTATTTCTGGAAAATATACTCCTAGTTTTTTTTTTTTTTTTTTTTTTTTTTTTGTTACAAGATGTAGAAACTTTCCTTGCTTATATGTATGAGAAGCAAGTGACAGGGTATATCAAGATAGAAGAACGAAAATAAATTGCGGGGTCACAGGCTCAATTACCGTATCGTATCCTCTCTTTTTTCCTTCTTTTTTCCTTCATGATAAAAAAAACCAGTGAAGAAAAGAAACAGAGAGATGGAGGAAGAGAGGGTGTAAAATGTCTCTCTGAGCTATTTTCATGTAGGATGAGGACCACAATATTCGACTTCTCAAATTGAGTAACATGGGAAAAAAATTGAAATAAAATTACCCTGGAGATTCGTTATCCCCTTGTTATTTTATTTATCTCAAAAAAAAGAAAAAACCATTTACATTGGTCTGAAATTCATCACATTTGAGAAATAATCCTTGATTTGAGCTGGGGAAATGTGATGAGAGGTAGATCAATTGTAGTGCATGTTTACAACTTGATAAGGCACTGGAGATTCTTTGGAACATGAATAATGCAGAGAGCATCATTGCTGTTCAGAATACATTTTACAATCGTAACGGGAGATCCACCCTTCTGTCAGACGTGAGAAGTTTACGGGAGCAATGCAGGTCGATAGTTCAATATCATGTGATACCTGTCGAATATGTGAAAAATCCTCTGGATTAGAACAAAGTAAAGTGGAATTTAGCTACTGTACTGTAAACATTTGCTATTGAGATAGATGATTGAACCTCTGAAGGTAAATCCCAAATTTATTTATGAGTAAGCGCAACCTTGTCCAGTCATTGAATTTAATTATTTCTTCATTGACTATATATACCTCTATTATTTCCTTGAAACGTTTTTACTCCGCCCCCCCCCCCCCCCCCCTCCCATTCAACTCATGAAAATTGAGAGTGGAAAACTGAGGGATCATAATTTGTTCATAGCATATGATTGATAGTAGGCTTGATAACGTGGATCTACCACAGGGATAATATTTCATCGGAAAATAATGATAGCCCCAAGCTTCTCTCTACACTATACTCATTAATTACAAAATAACCATTACAAAGATTCAAGAAGCCAGCGTCAATTTACGTGAATATTTAAAATGAAAAGGAAAAAAAAAACTCTCTATAAACTACTGACAGGATAATAAAAGAAGAACAATAAAGAACTTTTCTCGTTACTCTTCTCCTAAAAAAAAAAAGGGAGTAAAATATTAAAGTAAAATTTTTTTATCACAATTATGTTGAATCACAAATTTCTTCCAAAAAATTTGCATCGTTTCACAAGTACGATGTAAACTTGCTCACTTGTTTCCCCTCTGACTAACATAATTTCCGGTCGATTACACCACGTTCTTGTTATGAGAACCACACAATACTCATTCCCATTCTCCTGTACATTACTGGCTGCATTTTCGGTATTCATCCCCTCAACTATAGCATAATGAGTGAAAAAAGAGAAGAGAAAAAACTTTTTCATCATCATTATATGACTGTGCAGAACGAAAAAGGAATCAATCATTCTGTTAATCATTTTTTCAAACTACTTCTGTACCTCTTATCAAGATTAATTCGAATACTTTAATTGTCGTTTGAGACATAAATTTTGGCTTCCACGATGAATAGAACCTTTTTTTTTTATTGTGGTTCTTAATTGAATGTGTCGAGTAACTCCTATATTAGATAATCTTTCCGATAGAGACGCTAATAGTAGTAAAGTCAGCTCTATATAATCCTTTAATCGTTCATAGTAAAGTAACCAATTAAACTTTTAGTGATACTATTGAACACGTCCATTCAACCTGCATAGAGTAGGTTTCCTTTTCACTTCAACCATTTGGCCATTAATTAACAGATTTTCATTATTTATCCACTGTGATTCTTGTACCCAACTTTCTACGATGATTGAATATTCTTAGAGTTTAAATGTCTCCGGGAAGCGTTGAAACAGTATGGAATTAATATATTCCATTTATATCGATCGATTCGCGAGTACCAGCACGGGGAAAAAAAAAGAAAAAAGAAAAAAAAATGGCATTACTGAAAAATAGTGGGCAAGGTAACTCTCAACACGGAGGCAATTACGAGTAGAAACGCAGCACACTGTAGCTGTTGCGTGCATAATTCACTTGTGATTATTCTTGCTTTATCCTTAAGTAACCTTGCGACAGCGCCATTAGGCTAAAGAGTAGTATATAATCAACTGTCCAAGCATTGAAATATTACAATTATTTAAAAATTGAGTTGTTAAAGTTCTGATTTCCGCCATTTAAAATATTCCCTTTCTATTCATACGGAAAAAGGAAGAAATAACATTTCTAGAGCATCATTCATCGCCTGAATTGGTACACAAGATAACAGGTCCTGAATTCATATTCATATCCATATAATTCAAAAAGCGAGGAAAAGTAATGGAGTAAAGCACGAAAGTAATAATTAATATTTATCTCACGTGTGCAAGAATAGCCGGATAATCCTGTGAATAGAACAGCAATGCTCCAATAAGATGAGCAGTTGAAAATGCAACTCCAGCAATGCAGGCATATCTCAGTCGTATGGGCAATAGAGCATATGCCATATAAATGAAAAAACATACAGCCCAGGCTGCTGCTAGGGGACCACCTGTACGCAGATGATCCAGTCTCATAGTTGGCACTGTACTTGAAAATTCATTGGTATTTTTGATTCTTTCTGTATGATCAAGTGTCTCTTCTATCTCATCTTCAGCCTCTTGAAAAACTGGCAGATAGGCAAGATGAATATTTAGTGTTATTTGGAGACCAAGTAGTGTTACTAATACTGCACCGCTAACACCAGCTAACCACACTTCATTCATTCCCGGTCGTGATATTGCTGCTACTAAAACTGAATACAACAGAAAGAATATTATTTTTATTATTATTAACATTTATTGGAGTTGATCTGGCTAAATGATGGAATATGAGTATTATCTCACCTGCGTAAACAGCAATGCATGCCAAAAGTGTGAGCGATAAGAATAAATTTTCAGATCTTCTCATGAAACTAATGAATGATTGATCACTCGTGACTACCAGCCTCAGTACCAAGAGTCCAAGGGCAATTGTTAAACCAGTTAGTAGACCAAGCACATGGGTCATGTTGCTTTGGTTCATTCGAAGAAAGTATCGTTGATACAACATTTCCACCTGATTAGAAAAAAAATAATAATTAATGAACGTTACGTTTTAAATTGAATGGAAATTTAGAGGGTCTCTTGATATTTTTTCTATCGTGACGAAAAAAATCAATTATTATCTGCTTCATATGTATTGGTAAGATAATAGGATTTGCGTGACTCTCTGACTCGGCTACTTGTCCTTGTTCGTGGACTGAAGGGTCGGGTTTACAGTAGCAAATTGCACTTTACTCAGACAATGCAGAGACTCCAATGAATAGAGAGAAAAAAAGCAAATGAATAACGCTGTATTTTAAATTACTCGTTCAAAATTTCAGAATCACTTGTCATGGTAACCCACTGGTTCTCAATGGTTGTGAAATTTCACGGAAAACCTACAATTAATTTTAATTGATTGGAAATTAATGGAGGAATTGAAAAAAATAACTTGTTAAAATGCACCAGAGTCTTGGAGAGTAATTAAACTAGACTGTGAGGGGTTGCATGGTACCTGCTGTAGAGAAAAAGGGCTTGTAGAATAAAAGGGCTTGAGATGGAATTTTTTTAATGATTCTATTGAAAAGCTAAAGAAAATTACCCATGGAAAAAAATTCGACTTTTTTAGCCATCACCAAGGGATATTAAATCCTTTCCATTTTCGATTTTTATCACTTTTTCAGAGATATTTCAGGTTCTATTTGTCATCGTGACAAATTCATGTGGTTTTAAAAAAGGAATTATCGATTCCATGGAATCGTCATATGAAACCCATCTCAAATATTTTCACTGATTTCAAACGATTTTCATGAAATAAATCATCAAAACTTTTTGTAATTTCTATCCTCCCGTTCCCTTAATGGAATTTCGTGGTTATTGCTTCAAGACGAGGGCCAGTTTTGTGAATACCCATCCATAACAAAAAAATGTTACAGACAAATGGAAATCAATCAGCCAACGCGATACACTCATATCCCATAGAACATTGTCGATGTAAATCGTACGTCATGCAAGAAAAGTTTTGGAGGATTCAGTTCATGCGACCAGGCGAACCACCTCCTCCCGGGAATCACGGGGTATAATCTAACAGGATATGACGAGGTCGACAGCTACATAATCCAAAATACTGTCATGACATTACTCGTGAATATATGCTGTTCAATTTCAATTTCATGGAAAATCATCTCAATTCTATTTTTTTCAACTTGTTTGAATATCCATTCTGAATGCATGTTATTTGTCATAAAAATACGGTTACTACCGCAACTGACAAATTGTGGGAACTCTTGAATAGCTACACCGGTCGATTATGACATAAAAATAGCGATAATGTTTCACCTGAGACGAAAGAAAATCGCATTCAAATAGACGATCAAAACAGATAAAGTTGATACTTACCAAGCTAAATTTGTTTCGTAATCTTGATTGTATTCATTCACAATGTCTCTTTGGAGGCATTAATTCCCCCTCAATTAAAGGGAGAAACTTTTTACACAAGTTTTGATATCTTGTTCTACTTGAATATTCCACCGCAACATAAGAAATACGTGAGCTGATTCTCTTCGAGATTTTTACATAAATCGAAAGGAGATGAAAGAAAAAATGATCCGAGTGGAGTAAGGGACCTTATTCCATGTAACATGCTGAATATTAAATATTCTGGTCACGCGCCCATTTTATTTTGACTTTACCGAAAAAAATTCGGGCCTAAATGATGACTATTCCATGTCTTTCTTTTACCTCATGCTTGCAAAAAAAAATACATAACTCAGTTTGATAGAGCAGGTACTCCTAAATTTAATCAATAGTCATTATCTATTCCTCCGTTGAATGTTACATATTAGCTCCGAGATTACATCGCTATGAATTGCATTGAGGCAATGCGATAAGAGATAACTGTTGGTTATTGTGCAAAAAAATTGTTTCGACAATGAGAAAAAAAGAAAAAACATACCTGAAGATTCTTGAACCGATGTGATGAACAAAGGGCACTGAGAAAACGGCTCAGTCCACATCTTTGCCCACTATCTGTTATACCAGCATTGAGCCCACATTCAGCTCTGGGTTCTCGACCTGTCATAGCCAAGCTAACGCCAATTTCCGAGCCAACACCCATCTGTGAAAGAAGATACAGAAAGAATAAATCATTTATCATGCCACAGTATTTATATTCTCTTCGGAATGATGAAGTTGTCGCTTCCTCCCTCATCTTTCATAAATAATACGAATACTCTGGGAGAAGATTTCAAGCTCACCGTGACTATTGATGGTCTTGGGCCTCCAGTGAAATGTTCAATGACTTCCCAATTGGATTTTCTGAGTGGTGTGTGGGGTGTTCTCGGAGTATTTGGAGAATGGGGCTGTGAACTCGGTGTTGGTGCCCTTGAATTAGTTTCACGATCAAGTAACAATTCAATTGTTGGCTTTCCAGTGTCTTTGCTGGTAACGTGCTGACGAAGACTCGCCCATCTTCTCGTACTTTTGATAGATCCAGTCATCGTCCTCGTACCACCAAGCTCACCCTGCAAGAAAAAAAAATTAACATTATCCCCTCCATTCACATCTCATGATTACTCAAATAAATCAATACCATCTCCAGGTACTATTTCAATATCAACAAAATGAGTGATACTGGAGCTCAATATCCTTTTTTTACCGTAGTTTGATCTCCTTTAGAAATTGGCTCTTTCCTACATTCAACCATTATGAAATTTAATATTTTGGATAAAAGCGTATCTTCTCATTCACTCTATGAGTTTCTGTCATAAAAAAATTCGTGCAAAAAAGGGAGGATCTTCAGCATAGATGAGCACAAAGGAAAATCAAACAAAAGTCAGCGTCAATTCCAATGCGTTCAGTGATATATCCTTTGAGATTGAGATGAAGGCTTTGCCATAAGATCGACCACGATGGAGTTGAGCGTAAAAGTCTACCAATGCAACTTTTACCAACATGACCTCTTAACTCTGCATTTGCTTCTTTCAATTACTCTCTCTCTTTGCCTCTCAATAAATTGTTTGTAGTTTCTATACTAATGCTTTTCATCTTTTCCCCCCTTTTTTTCTAAATAAATTGAAAAATCATTGGAACAAAGCAAATCCAATTCAAAAAAGTACCATTGGACCATACGACTTGAATGTATTTCAAGTGGGTCGCAACTTTGAGATTCATGAGGGAGAAAAAAGTTTAGAGAGAAACTTGAAAACATTAAATTATAGCAGGAATGTGCATTTTCCAATCCTGAAAATGGCATCCAGGCAAATAAACTTCGTAGAGTAGTGGCCTTTGGTCAATTTGACCACTGGGCTTAAAACGGCAATCATCAAATACTCAATACGAAATTCAAACCAATTTTTGAATGATATACTCCAATAACTGAAAAACAAAGAGGAAAATTGTGCTCAATCGTTGACTGTAAATAACATATTCTGTCTGTCTATTTCTGCATGAGAAAACATAAGAACAATTGGAGAACAAATGTTAACGAGAGAAATAAAAATAGAAGGAAAATTTGATTTCATTCTGGATATTTCCAGACATTCATAGGGGAACGTGGGGCAAAATGGGGATTGTAATGAAACAGTGGGAGATAGATTTTTTTTAATGATTCCATCGGAAAGCTGAGGAAATTTCAGTCGAGAAACATGTGCCAGAATTAATTTTTTCAATTTTTTGAGAATTCGATTTTTTCTGGGATTTTTGAGGGGTAAAAAGCCTTTCGATTTTTGAGCCAATTCAGTTTTTTGGAAATATCTCTGGTTCTATTGGTCGTAGCGACCTGGGACCGATTTTAAATGAAAGGTGGGATCATTTCCCATCGATTTATGGGGTTTTGAATTCAAAAATATCCATTTTTCAGATAGTTATGGGAACTTTCGTCAAAAATTATGCTCATCAGTTTTTATGCCATAAATATGTAAAAAATCGATATTTCTGAATCCAGAACCCTATAAATCGATGGGAAATGATCTTACCTTCCATTTAAAATCGGTCCCAGGTCGCTACGACCAATAGAACCAGAGATATTTCCAAAAAACTGAAATTGCTCAAAAATCGAAATCTCAAAATCTTAATCTTTACCCCCTCAAAAATGCCAGAAAAAATCGAATTCTCAAAAAATTGAAAAAAATTAATTCTGGCACATGTTTCTCGACTAAAATTTCCTCAGCTTTCCGATGGAATCATTAAAAAAAATCCATCTCCAATATTTTCATTCATTTGAAGATTTTTTCATAATATATGCATAAAAACTCAAATGTGTCCATTTTACCCCTTATGTCCGTATTGCCCCATCTTCCCCTATAGCATTATCCAGCAACGTGGAGATAGAAATAGAAAAACTGCAAAAGCTTTTCACCGAAAAATATCCATCAGGGGAAAATTCGTGGGAAAAAAAAATCTATGAAAACAGGACAATGTGTACGAAATTAAATAAAACAAAATTCTAGTGAGAGATCGGACAGGTTTGTGGACAGAAATAGCTGAAATACATGTAGAAAAAAATAATACAACCGTGGGTGCGAATATGTTGCCAACACATGTGCATTTTCCGTCCTCCCTGTGGCTGTGCCAAGCCGATCTCATCATCTAGTACCTGATAGTCATATATGTACATGTGCATCTACGAATACTATTTACTCGTATGTACTTGATGCAATCGCACAAATACATGTTCATCTGACCCATCATCATTTGGATGTACACAGTTTCTTCAGACTAGTTGTTATTGACGCGTGGTGAACTGATTGGATCAACTTAATAAGACTAGAAAATAATTTAGTGAAAAATTGGAATTTTCCATTTAAAAAATCAGGGATAAATTTAATAAATTTTGTTGAAGGGAAATGAGGAGTAAATGGGCATACGGACGAGGCAGATGTCTTGATAATCACGTTATCAATTCAAATAGCCGCTCCGGTTCCGCAATTATAGCGAGTCGCTCCACAAAATCGATTCTTCATTGAAGCCTTCATTTTCGTACAACTATAGCTGTACACTCGCATTGTTGCTCGTACAACAGCTCTCCTACAGCTCTCTATACAACTATCTTCATGGGTACATTCGATAAAGCTTGCTGCGTATAAAAGGACGATACTCAAGAATTTGTAATTTCAACGCATTCAGGTGGCGATCGGTATTGTCAAAGAATTTCATATTTCATGTTTAACATGGCATATCTAACTTTAAAAAAAAAACAAATTCCAAGTGAGATCTCACATTTCCTATTTTATTGCAGAAAATTCATTGTCTCTTATTCGCAATTTGCGAGGGAGAAGATATTATTAGATTTGCACGTCTTTGAGCTTTATCCCAATTTTCTAGAGAGTACAGAAAAAAAAATTTAAATATTCCTCGAGTATAGAGTTTTGCATAATTTTTATTCTCATCTCGTTTATTTTTGGGATATTCATATTTTACTCACAAATGAATTTCATCCAATTAGTTTTCCTTTTTTTTCCTCAATATCTGTAGAAAATTTGATCAGCATCAATGAATTCAAGATAGATGCCCCATCTTTGGATTTCTCAAATGCATTCATGAACGTAAATAATATTCTCGCAGCAGTCCCTCCCATTTTCACTTCATCGAACGAACAATTGATGCTCGTTAGCGTTGCTACTGCGTATAAATCGATTCTTGTACCGCCCTGTGGGCCAAATACCGCGCCCACTGTTGCATCATAATAAGCAGAATAAATAAAATAAAAATATATATATATAACTAGACAATACAAAAAAAAAGTATGGATGCATTTAATTGATTCTTCTCCGGGCCCGGAATTTCCCAATTAAAACAACGAGAATTATACCGGATATTACGGATAAATATTGGAGTTAAAAGATGGGGGACAACAAAAGTTTTCTATTCGTGCGTGGAGCATGAGTATTGTATTAATTGCTCTAATTAACTTATCGTACACAGTTTAAACGGGTTCAGGGGTATTGACCAGGGACAATGTACAAATAACGTTTAATTTGTCCTGACATTTTTTTTTCTTTTATTCATAAATACCGTTCAATATTTATGATATTTCGATAATCGATTACTCAAGACTTTTTTTGATGATTGAAGATTAACCTATACCTGATGGCTCCTTCGGCTTCCTCGCAGACTCAGCCTCTGGCTCCATTCTCGTTTTGGCAACTCTCCGAACTGCTCCATATCTTTGTCTAAGCCGCAGGAAAACTCCTTATCTTTTTTTATTTCAATTGTTCTATCTTTTCTTCAGCTTGATTCTTTTTTTTTCTCTCTCTCCTCGTTTTTTGATCGTTCCTCCGAAAGCCGTGGTGGCTTCGTATCACGCTCCCTGTTACTCCATTATTACTTCCATCTGAAATAGAGAAGAACCATGAGACGCGAGCTTTTGCATTAGTTATCATGCTCTTCATTCCAGAGATACTGGCTACTGTTATTCTCTTATTTCGTACTTTCTAAAAAAAAAACTTTTACCTTGGTGACAATAATAGAAGAATTGTTTTAATGAAAGAATTTTTCCCTCTGATATCTTATAAAAATACTTCTTTTTCTCTAACAAGATATCAGACAAATAGGATAAAACGGGAATTTCAATGAATTTGTTTGAGGTTTTTCAATGATTATACTTCAATACATTCATGTTATCCGAGCTTTCCCACTACAATTACAATTGGTAAAGTATCTTTCGAGGCATTGATCTCTTTGTTGTAGAAGAAGAACTTTTTTCCTCTCATTCCATTTCGCGTTTCACGAGTGGATAGTTTTAACTCCATCTACTTTATCAAGAAAGTTGTCCAATATATTTTTCTATTTTTACCCAATGGGAATTTGTTATTCGTTCGAAACAATAAAAAGCCAGAAAAAATGAATTAGAGGAATGTGGGGTTACTTTACACTACCAATTGAACGGTTTGAGATGGAAATTTTTAAATGATTTCATTGAAAAGCTGAGGGCATTTTCAGGTGAAAAACATGGGTCAAATTTTTTTTTTTCAATTCCTGGAATATTTTGCTTCTTTGGCCAAGTTTTGAGAGGTAATCATTTTTTGAAAATCGAAAAAAATCACTTTTTCAGCGATATTCTTCACTCTGTTGGTTGTAGTGACTTGGGGTTAATTTCAAATTGAAGGTGAGCTCATTTCTCATTGATTTATATGGTTCAAATTTTTTTTTAAATGAATTTTTCAAATATTTTATAGTCAATTTTCTGAAAATCGTTTTTTGCCCTATGAGTACTTGAAAAAATTGATATACTGAATTTTTCCCAAAAACAAAAGGCTTTCACCTTCAAATCTCACGCAAAAAATGGAATTTTTTTAAAAATTCGGAAAAAAACAACTTCTCACATATGATTTTCATGGGAAATTTCCTCATTTTCCCAATGGAATCATCAGAAAAAATCCATCTTCAATATTTCTATCAATTTCGAGTAAATTTCATAGCATAAAATACAAAAATTAACCCGTGTCCGTTTTTTGTCTATTTTACCACATCTTTCCCTATTTCCTGTACTTTCTGTGTGAGAATCCTTTTATTATTTTTCATTTCTCTGCTTTGATCATTGCACACAGATGTTAACTTTCAAATTCATCAGTGATGACCAAGGGGAGAAATAAAGTTTTCGAGGTACTTTTCTAGACTGTGTGTGTATTACCATACGACTCAGAATGGAAAATTTTTCGTACTCCACACTCTCCATATGAGTAACTGACGCGTGAGAAATTTTCACCATTAAATTCTAATTTTCCACGTCGTTTCATATTCATTTGACGCGTAAATGAAACGTGAGAAAATTAAACCCAGGTGGGAGTTCACATTTGCAATCATTAAAAAACCAAAAAGTAATTCGAGTGGAAATTTCAGGGTTTTTCGTAATGTGGATTATTTTCGTAATAAATTACTTTGGTGGAGAAAATAATGAACTTTTGTATCTGTTAATTAACTTGGTTTCTTTGGAGAGTAAAAAAAAAAATTTACAATATTGTTTCTCTCTACAATGTTACTTGTAATTATTTTTCTACTCTGCTAACGAAAATGCAAATTTAATAATGTTTTTTTTGTTTAACTTGGGGAGGGTGGAACTGCTGAAAAAAATACATTTTCCATTCTCTAATTTCCGTTGATTTAATTAAAATCATAATGAAGATCATGTTTCTTAAATCAGAAATTAATATCTATTATTCCAGCAAATAATCCATTTTTTTTTGTATATTTTATTTGAAATTAAATGGTGCTTGACCCAACCAATTTGCCAAACGATATAATACAAAATGAAAGAGAGAAAGACAAATTGAGAATTCTACAGTCATCGCTTCAGACTGAATGATGCGATTAAAGCCGATTAAATCCCTCCAGAGGGTGACGTTGAGATTAATTACCTCAACGGCACGTGCATTACATTCTCCTCAGAATATTCACGACTATCTAATGCAATAACCTCAGAATACATGCAATTGTAGGAAGAACTTGAACGAGAAACTTTCTCAATTTTCTCATTTCTTTTGGTGGAAAATAAAATTTACATAGCAATAGTAACTATAAAGTACTGGATACTGGATATACTTTATTAAACCATAGAAATGCCTGTTTCTGATAACTCTGAGAAATACAAGTTTTAGGGGTCCACAAAAACAAGAGATGACTGAGAGAGAAAGAGAGAGAGCTGAGCTTTCAACAGATCGTAAAATATAACTGTTATGTTGGCTGTTACACTCAGCCATTTTCTCACGAACTTTATCCCACTGTCGTAACACCAAATACCTATCAAGCCGAGTTTCAATTTCAACAGAAACATTACAATACTCCTTGGCCCTATTGTTCGGGCGTTAGAAGAGCTCAATAGCTTCTTTTTCTCCCTTGCGTATTTATATCGTTACATAACCATCTCGATTTATTCGTATGGTAATAAATATTCAGTGCCAATCATTCTTCATGAATGAAGAAAAAGCACATAGTGAGCGATATTTGTAGGAGAATGAAGTAAAAAAATTATATGCACATTTTTATGCTCAATAAATTCAATCGATCTCATCATCATAATTTTGTATTTATCTTTATGACTAGAGCGAGGAAAGTTTGATCGCAGTTTTTAACAAACTAAACACAACCACATAAGACTATAAAAATATATGTTTCCATACAGAAATGTCACGGTGGATTATTTTTTGGAGCGTGACTGAGGGATTATCAGATACTTTCGGAGATATTTGCGGGAAATGTGAGTTATTTTTACTATCGTTGATGCGTTTATGCGTGTGAATATCAATAACTTGAATTTTCCGAAAAATCCTCCAGAAGCATATGATAATTTCTTCGTCACGCTCCGATAAAATATTCAATTCCTTTTTCCCCAAGTGCTCAAAATACAAGTGCACACTCGACAAAAACGCCACATGAATTTAGAAATGTTATTTTGTTATTTCCAACTGGAAACATATATACGGGAAAATGGGGCAAAATGGACATCAGGGGTAAAATGGACACATCTAAATTTTTCGGCAAATATTATGGAAAACTCTTGAAATTAATAGAAATATTGGCGGTAGATTGTTTTTGATGATTTCATTGGAAAGCTGAGGAAATTTTAGGCGAGAAACAAGTGCCGGAATTAATTGTTTTGAATTTTTGACGATTTTGACTTTTTTGAGCATTTTTGAGGGGTAAAAGCCTTCCTTTTTTTGAAAATTTTCATTTTTTTGAGGATATCTTCGGTTCTATTTGTCGTAGCGTGAAAATTCCGATTGGAGGTGAAAGGTGAGATCATTTGCCATCGATTCATAGGGTTTTCAATATAAAAATATTGATTTTTAAGGTATTTATGGGCATTTTGCTGAAACAGTTTTTGGCTTATAACTAGCCCAAAAATTGATATTTTTCAATTAAAAATCCCATAAATCGATGGGAAATGAGCTCATCTTTCATTTGAGACCAACCCCGAATTGCTACGACTAACAGAACCAGAGATATTTTCAAAAAACTGAAAATTTCGAAAAATAAAAAAAAATCCATCTCTAAGCGTTTCATTACAGTGTCCATTTTGCCCCACTCTCCCCTATAATCTTATGCGACCAAGTCAAGTCTGGTAGAACCCGAGCCCAAACTTCTCGGCCCTATTTATGATTATGAGAGATGGTGTCCAAAAAATTTATCCAACAAATCCTGCCGATGTGGAATAAAATTACAGCAAGTACTTAAGAAGCCCCATAAAACACTCTCGACACAGCCACCCAGAAGCCACTGTGATGCTTCAGTGTTCGTGTCACTTTTGAGCAGCTTTTAAACTTATATATTTTGATGAAGAACGAATGAGGGGATAGAATTATTACTGAGGTGAATATAAAAATAGATGAAATTCGTTAAATTTCACAGGTGTAATAGAGGGGAAACTAGGGACAATCATTGGATTACAATTAGAAACGATCGATATTCTCGAGATTAATTGAAGGCAAGAGAATAAGAATTGGAGATTAAGAGTTTTAGGAGTGGAGGAGGAAGAGGAGAAGAGGGGGGAATGGCGCATTTTGCGATATTACGAGAGAAAGGTGAGACGCGAAAAAGGGAGAATTGGGTTAATCAAGACAGACTGGTGGTGAAATAACGATAATAACGATAACAAGCAAACTGCTGATTTTTACTCTATCGTTGAGCTTTATGCAAGTGAATCAAGAGCGAATAAGAATGGGTAGTGCATAATCACGCAGGTCAACTTCCCACTTTGTACTGAACATTAAAACTGACTATGGCAATGGGCATGATATCCCCAAGCACATTTAACTTTTTTTCATTTGCACAGGAAAATTATTAAATTTGAATGAATGCAATAAACAAAAAACTTCCATTTTCATTTGAATAGCATATAAAGTGAATAAAATGCATGGAACAATTAACTTCAATAATTACGTGGGCAAATCTTCATTTAATGATGGGATTTCGAGCTGATTTTAGGGGCATTTTTAACGATTTAATACGCATTGAAACATACTAGGGTCCAAATGGATTTCTTGTAAATTTGTGAATTCCCTCAATAACATGAAAAAGGTAAGAAATAAAAATAAAAAAAGACGATTACACGCATTTCCAGATAATCTCTAGCATGTTCACACTCGATATCACACATTTGTCTCTTCCCTGTTCAAGATCGTAATATATACACATCACGAGATAGAATCTCCCCTAAAACTTGCTACAGCTATGAAAAATCTTGTTGCGAAAGTAATAAATACCCTACGTGCTTCTTGCGCTGACCTCAAATGTGTTCCATTTTCTTCGTTCAATAGCGCAAAATTGTATCATTTCATCCAAGTGTATTACTCAATTATAATGTGAAAATTAGGGAAAACCCTGGAGATAATTCTCGAAGAGGAATATCAAATTTGTCATTTAACTTGTAAACATGAAGGATTATTTGACTAAATTATGAATGCCATAATTTTCTCACTGGTAGATTACAGTTCCTATTGAATTATGAAGCAGGGAAAGACCTTTTCTACTCCATTTATCTTTCTTCCCTCAAATTACACTAATTCTCGGTCAATTACCACTATTGTAATGAATACTTTTGGGCAGTTCTTTTGTATTTTTTATCTTTTCCTATGGAGAATAATAGTTTTTCTACATGTAATATATATCAAGAGCCATGATACATTGTGTGAAAGAAAATAAAGCAGAAAGCTTGTATCAACAAACACACCCTTAATTCAAGTGACTTACAGCGTCTCAATCATCACTTTTTTTCTCTTTTTTCTCTCTTGATATTTTTTTATACACTTCGATTTTTTTTACTCTCTTTTCTTTCACTCACATGGGAAAAATGCAGAATCCCATTGGTGAAAACCCGTGGGCTTCACTTGGATTTCCATTTTATTTCCATTTATTTTGTTCGATGAAACCTCACTCGCAATGAAACTTTTTTTTTTTTCTTCACTACATCTATTTCATTTAAAAGCTGCTTCCTTCCTTGTCGAAGCAATATATTTCCTTCGAGAAGTTTAGTTAAAATGAGTAATGTGATGAAAAGGCTTCATCTCATCATGTTTTTTGTGTCGAGACAAATCAATTATAATCATACATATTACCGTGCAATAATAATTGATGATGCCATACGACCATGGACTCGTGTCTGATTGAACACTAGCAGTTACTACTGTCGCTCTATACCCATGCAGAAATGCTCTGTATTCTGCAAGGTCGAGATTATGAATTCAATCGATTACTCGGTCGCATAATACTCGACAATCGTATAACAAACCTCTGAGATGCCAAATTGTCTATCGATATTAAATATTTAATGCCTTTGTTTGCGTTAATTTGAACATTAATTCCCCGAGGATAATAAAGCCAATAAAAAAAACTATCAAATATTTGTTTTATTGGCTCTTGGCAAATAATAAAAAAAAGCTGTTCAATTTACTGAATTTTAGTGTATTCAACCAGTAAATTTGTTTGAAAAAAAAAAATTCAGTAAATTCAACCACTTTTTCAATTATTAAAAAAAAAATATTTGCCAAGGACCACTAAAACAAATATTTAATCATTTTTATCACTTTTTGCTTTCTCAATCCACCAAATTGATCAATCGTGCAAGTGTCAGGATAATATAATTTTCTACGAAAAAATTTAGAATACGGAGCTTTCAAAAAAATTGTCTGACTTGAGCCAAAATAAATTGAATAAAATTAAAATCGATTGGATAAATGGGGGAGGAAGCTCGAGGGATAAAATTCCTCACGAACCAAAGTGGCTGCTGGAAACAGCGGTAACTCACAAAGTCAATTGTATTGATAATCGAAATTGGCAATATGAAATTTCCTTACCTCGTCTTAGTTCCTTCTCGTTTCCCAATCACCCCAATGTTCTGCGTGACAAAGTCTTTGGATCAGCGATGAAGTTAATGGGTTGCTAAACCCAAGGACGTGCTTGTTTGTTGTTTTTCGACCCTCATTGGTGCATTTCACCAGCCACATCACCGATCAATTCAATTTCCACCCACGACAACTCAACAATAGCTGTCAGTATTGTATTTTAAAATCATATGGATTTTTTTCTTAATTCCCCCTTTTTTTCATTGATAATTTCAATTTAAAGTCATTAACTTTAATATGCATTTGCTACAATCACAGGATACTTTTGTTAAAAGCTCCAAACCGTTGTTTTAATTGAAAAAGTTTTCTCTTTTCAATGAATTTCTTCTCTACATCATTCCCATTTTATTATCAATTAATGAGTCTTCCCGAGTAATTACTAAATCATTTCATGTCAGTCTTTCTCATTTAAAGTGAAAAAAAATCAATTAATTATAATACTCATTACTTGAGAAAATTCCACAAATTTAAATCCTGTTTATCTCACTCAAGTAGTTGATCGAAGGAAAAAAAACGAATGAAGTGAACGTGAACCGTCTCACTTGAATGCCGCGCGCCAACTGAACTCTACACAAGAGTCTCGTAGTGATGCTCTACCGATTGTACGGCATTGAAGCCGTCAGGTCGACGCCACCAATGTCGTTCAGAGAGTTTTCCCCTCTCGATCGTTTCCATTCTACCCTCAAAAAAAAAAAAACTTTTATCTTCAATCTCAAATCACAAGAAAAAGAAAAAAACAATGGAAATGATGAATGACCCTATACATACAGATAGTATTGAATTTTCGTATGTATAGTTTGTAGGAGTCATTTTGGAGCAAGTTATTCACACATTTCCCTATTGTTACGACGCAATGTCACGAAAGGACTAATTATTTTCGTATTTGTCTCTTCATTCAATTAATGTTTTACGAACATAATAACACATTAGTACGAATTTTCCGAGGAAATTGATTAATAATATTCAAAAGCAATCTATATATTTAACGTTTTCAATTGGTTTGAAAATGCGCTTAAAATCCCATTGAAAATGAGAAATATATACATTTCATAATGCTTCATTAACCATTTAATATTATCTAATAATAAAGCAACAATACTTCGGAAAATACAGTTTGAAGAAACGCGCATGTTATCATGTTTGATTGTTCATGCGCAAACGCCTGCGCCTTGTTTCATACTGTCTAGTGAGAAGGGGTTTCAAGGGAACTGGGAGAAAAAAAAAAGATTGTAGAAAAAAAGGGAAATAAGTAAAAAAAAGATAGGAAACAGCCCTGGGAAGCATAGTTGCACTTGATCGAGATGTGACACTGTTCAATGCAATTAAACACGTACACTGTGAATGGTTACAAATAATTTCCGTTTAAATACGTAAATTGCATTATAAAGCCAGTGGTTTGTACGGGAAATAGTCGTACGTGTGTGTGGTTTGGAAAATCCACTGGGGAAATACAGTGATCAGATAGAGAGACAGATTCTGGAGCTCAGCATCTGAGTTGGGGCGGTGTCAGGTTAGGTTCATCCCAAAAGAAGGTAACAATTTATTGTTATTTATTATTTCCTTTATAATATTATACAAGTTGCTTTTCTCCAATTCCCTTTATACGTCCATGAGTTTGCAATGAGATTTTCTCTCAAACAATTAGAGATTATCATGGATTCGAGGAATCGGAATAGTTAATCTCAATGCTTGACATCGAGTCAGTTGGATTTTGATGGATTATTGTGTCATCAAGAATATGTTTTTCTGTTTACTGAGTAGATAATACGGGCGGATAACAAATATCTCCATGAGATGGATCTAATGTAATGAGACGTTATGTGTGTAAATGTTGGAAAATCATGATAGAGCATTGGAATGGGAAATACTTTCTGCAAATTTCCTTGTTTCATTAAACAAATCTATTAACTCATCCAATTAATCATGCTGTCGATAGTTAAATATCCTGTTTATAGAATTACATGAGAGCGATATATTTGCCAGGGAGTAAATTTTGATGAAAGAACTTGTTCTCAATGCAATAAAAAGTTATTCCAATACGCAGAGCAATGCAAAAGCTAATTGTCAGAAAGGCAAACAAGGGGGATGCTCTAACAAGCCTCGGAGTATCTCATCCTCGTGCCTCGAATACCACTATAAATCGATAGCCAACGTGAGAGAAATAGGAAAGGGGGGGGGGGGGGGGGGAGAGAAATGGAAGAGGAGCGTGAGAAAAAAAATTTATTCCCAGTATGAAGAAAAAAAGTACAGGACATTTTTTTTACGTCCGAACGTATTTATAGATTTATCACTATCTCTATACTCTGATATGTTGCGACATTTGCGCTTTTCCTGTTTGTCCTTCGTGTACTTGAGGGAGAAAAGGCTTTATTAGAACTGATTTTCTTGGAAAAAAAGTTGACATTGTTGATGTTGACCTCACCTGTAATTATCCAGAAGAATTAACTTGACATGACATTTTGTGAACTACATTTGTTTTTTATTTTTCCTCTTTTTTTTTCCTTTCATATCTGATTTATTAAAGGATTGGAAACCTGACGCTTGTAACCAAGTGTGTAACAACAATGATGGACGATGATGAACAGGAGGAACTACGCTGTGGTGTGAGCGATGTTGAAATTGAAGAATATACAGACACGGAAGAATCACCATACGGTGCTTATCAGCCAATGGATAAGCTCTTTGATACGGATCAACCGTGTTGGCAAAAATTTGGTTTTCTCATGACTCTTGTTATCGCTGTTGCATCGATTACAATGTCGATTATCACTTTTCCACTCTATCTCGAGAGCATTAGTGCAACATCAAATGCATACTCGGGTAAACATTATTTATATTTTTTTTTCCCAATTTTATGGAGAGAAAGGGGATAAAACTGATATTTCCATAAAACGGTGCAAGACAGGATGTTTTCGATGATGTCATGAGAAAGTTGAGAGAATTTACGGTAGAAAACAACTTTTAGAATTGATTTTCGAGTAATTAAAGGTAAAAGTCTTTGCTTTTTCGAAAAAAAATTCACTTTTTCCCGTTTTTTTTGATTCTATTGATCGTATCGATCGTAGTTTTTCCAAAAAAACATCAATTCCCTTCAAAAATTGGAGAAAAAATTCTCAAAAATCAATTTGCTAATATGTTTTCTTCCGGTAAATTTCCTCAGCTTTGCAATAGAATTATCGGAAATGTTCCATCTCCAGTACTTTTATTAATTTCCGCAAATCCCGTTATGTAAAACATCAATAAACATCCAATTTATCCATTTTACTCCATCTTCTCCAATCTCTTTTGCTTCATGCAGAAACTAACAAGATTTTTGAAACATATGACAGGTCTCCTGTTCATTGGATTCTTCGCTAGCTGTATCCTGGGCATGATCTATTTCATAGTAGAGAGAATCTCACCACCACCTGCTCTCATTCCCAACAGTATGAGAATAAAAATTCCAAAATGTAGTCTAGTAAAGATAAGTGGGTTATACGCATTAGCTGGAATTCTCACAGTTCTATCCTTGGATCAAAATCGCGTACTATGTCATCTTCAAGATCCCATCAAGGGTATTACATTGGTTTTTTCGCTGGTTTACTACTTTTTCTTCAGTCGTAAAAGTAAATATAAAAAATATTCACTGCTAATTTTAAATTACAGTTAACAAGGTCTCTATTATAATGATATAATTCATTAAAAAATTTTAGTGATGAGTCTTCAGAGAATTTTTTCAAGTACAACAATTATTGTTGGGCTTTTTATAAGTGTGGATTATGGACTTTGCGATGAATTTCGATGCAGAGGACGAGAAGTTTCTGGGCATACTGTCAAAATACGAGGTTCATGGGGTACAAGAGCTGTTTGGACTTTTGTATATGTTGGAGCACTTGCTCTTTTTGCCATGTTTTTTACACTACTTGAACTACATTTCACAACAACAGTAAGTGTTAATTATCCTAAAGAGCTTCCTCAAATTAATCCTTCAACTCAATCCAGTAAATTATAAAAAGTTAACTGTTTTATACTGTTCTCTCTCTCTCTCACAGCAACAGAATGTCTGCAGACTCTTAACAACACAGCACAATTCCTTCCTCTATACTGTTTCACGATTAGTATCATCACGTGACATTCGACGCAGAAACTCAGAGGAAGAGGGTGGTCGTTTATTGCATGTCACTGATCCAGATCCAACAATAAAGCAGAAACACTTTCCCAAACCTCCGGTACTCAAGAGTCTATTTCACATACATGCAATAGCACTTGTAGTCATCATTGGATTCAGCTGGATTGATACTTTACCGGGAATTGGCAGGGTAAATTGAATATTGAATATACTCCACTTTTTCCATGTATGAAATTGTGAACTTCTCTCTTTATTAATTAATTATTCACTAGGGCTTGCAGCCAAAGGATTTATACGAGACCATAGAACATGGAATCAAGTGCCACTTTAGAAGCAGCACAAGCTGTTCAAATGTCGCTAGTCATGGATGGTTTTTCTTATTTTCTTACATTACATTCATTATATCAGCTGTGAATTTTCTATCAATGTGCGAGAGTGCTGTATTCACTGTTGCTGCCACTACTATGTCCCTACCATTGTCCGGTATATGGTGGAGTATCTACAAAATGGACATTGGAATCAATAAAGGTATGTGATAAAAATTAAATTTTAATGATATTACTAAAGTTATAATATTCCTTTTTTCTTTAATCCAGCTACTATCTCATGGGCACCTGGAGTAACTGGTGAATTGATTTGTGCACTCCTTGGTTTACCAGTCGTTATTCTCGGTCTGGGCTTCCTCATCAGATCTCATTTTAGAGATACTCTGCCAAATTATCAAACAATTCCACCTCCTGATTTGCATCGTGATATTTGCCAAAGATGAATCGTTAAAAAATAATGCCAATATATTTTATTTAGTCCAGTGCTTGTGCATCATTCAAAAATTTGAAAAAAAAGAATTCAAATATTCATGATGAATCAAGCACCATTCCGATTAATTCCGATGCCGTTCCAATATACGATGAAATAATAATTGACGCCAAAATAAATATAATAATTACAATTTCATGCCAAAAGGATAAAAAAGAAAAAATGAAATCACCGAGCCAAATTATATTGTCAATTTATACATTGTTGCCATAGCTGACTAGTCTTTCTACTGTTTATCCTATAATATATACATTCGCTCTGAATTTTTTAAATGAAAATTTCGTTCGAATAACAGCTCAAATTGTGTAGCAGAAATATGATATATATATAGAAGAAGAAACAAATAATTCAATGCATAGTGATGTTATAGTTGATAAAAAAATGTTGTTTTCTTTATAAATTTATCCATGTTTTCCATTGATTTCAATTATTTTTTAAGAATATATATGTATATTGCAATCATTTACTATGGAATAATGTTAAAAAAAAGATCGGGATGGAGACTTTAGTATTAAGGTGTATCAACCTATAGAATCGTAACTTTAGACTGTCTGTATGCTAATTGTGAAACACTTCAAAAGTGTTGCATACAAAATACTAGAAATCATAGAAAAGTAATTATTTTTTTGTCATTTTTGAATGTTACCTAATTTAGTAATATATATTTTATTACTTATGGCACTCTGGCGCGCCAAAATTCTTCTCGTTTGCTCCACTAGAATATTCTTTTAAAACTATTTTATCGAGTTAAATTATCGACTGTCATGAAAAATGATAAATATAACTGTTAATCACTAGTAATTGTAAGTGGATAGTCTAATAAGTATATTATAATGTAAAAGAGACAAATTTGTCCTACTAATTCGTTGAAAGTGTGCGCATAAGTCATAATCTCTATAATGAAAATACGCGTCCATGTTTTTTATAAAAAAAAATGTCGATAAAAATAAAATAAATGTCCTCGTGAATAGTGAGACGTGTAGAGACAAAATAAAAGCGACTGAAAATAATCGTTAAACTGCAAAAAAAATGAATCTCAAGTGAAATAAAAGTACATGAAATTATTACAACGATTTGTTAGACGACTATTTTGATCGTTAATGATGAAATTTTTATACTGAATGTTATAATGACATTACAAAAATGAAAAAGAAATAAAAAAGGAATTTTAATAGTTTTCGACGCGTCTCCTCTTTGCGATATTCACATAAATACTTCATCCAATGAGAATTATACATATGGATAAACTTTTAGATGTAATCTAATAATTGTTAAACTGTTGTGGAATGAAAATGTAAATCAAAAAAGAAAATAATGAAAAAAAATATATTAATCTCATATATATTTTGAAAAGCTATTCATTGTTTTATTTATTTTTAATTAATTTACGCTAGTCTCTATACAGGATTCGAGGTATCTTTTCGATATTACGATTGGAGAAAGGAACAATAAATGAGAATTTAAAAAAAAGAAGATTCTTTACAGTAATTTTATATTTCTTTCGCATTGCTTATGTTACAAAACATACTGTTTTTGACACACCGAAAATATTATCTATATACATCGAATGTGTTTTTCTTTGTGCCATTTGTTTTTTCTTTTTTTTTTTTTTTCATTATTTTTACAGAAAAGTATGATTGATATTCATTGATTTTATAGGCTTTTTTTTTCTCCATACGTGTCAACTATAATATATGGTTATGGCAGTACATTTACAATAAAGTCTATCGTGGCTTTATTCAAATCTTTTATATAGTTAAACACGTGATTTCAATAAATGTACGTAAAAATCTGTATATATTTTGAATTGTATGTGCATTCATTTTATATTTTAATTTTCAACTAAATTACATTTATAATTATAAAATGAAAGATTAAGATAATTCATTCTTCCCTTCTTTTATGCATTTCATTGCAATTAATTACTGAGAACATTCAAATGAATGAAAAAAAAAATATATATATTAAAAGAACATGAGATCCCGGTGAAAATAAAAGAAAAGGTGATAATCTATGCTGAAATATCTTCATTTAATATCATTATATCGGTCAATTAATGAATTTCACTATTTCTCCATATCTATTCTAAAGATTTATTAGTGACCTTTATTTTTTATGAGACTGCGATATGTCAAAATCACAATAAATCTATGAAATAAAAAAGGAACCAGAGTTGGACCCATCATTGATGTCAATTTTTTTCTCTCATATTTCGGAAAATAAATGAAAAAAATATATAGAACAAAATGAATTTTCAAACAAAAAATATTCACTCGTATTGTCTAAAGAAGATGCGCAATTTCTTCTTTCCTCATGGATCATCTCTATATCCTACTGTTTTCAGTCTAAATTATATTATTTATCTTCATATGAATGAACTCGCGCAGCCAGTGGTAATGATTACAATGGAATAAGAATATATACATTTATCGTGGAAATATTTATCTAGTAATCAAGCACAATAGCTGTCAAATATTATGTAACTATACACAATGAAAAAACATTATTTTCTAATTCCTGGCAGTATATTTGCAAGGAAAATCATTTGTATAATTCAATCTACAATGATCACTGTGGAATGAAACTCAAAATTACCAAATTCAAAGTATAAAATTAATTCCAAATTCTAGGAATATTAATCGAAATTATGCAATAAATAATTCTATCCCATAAGAATAATTTTCCTTCAACTTTTTTCTATATATATTTTTCTATTTTGTTTTTTTTTTTTCCTTTGCATTTTAATGCTTGAAAATTTTGTTTAGCTCTTAATCATGAAATACATATCAAGATGTACTATTTCTATATTTTTTATTCTTCGTTTTTCCACTTTCAAATTCATCTTCACTTCGGCGTCTTTTTTCTTTAAGCTGTTTCTCCATAGCCAGCATTGTTATCATTTTTTTGTGTGAATCACCAACAATCCAGCCATGCTGTTCTTGTCGATCATCTTCTTCCTCAACAACTGGTGTTACCTGCACCAATTCTTCATCTTCATCTGTAGAACTAGACCAGTAATACAATTGATTTGCCGCTGCCCTTTTTCTTCTGCCAATTGCTACACCTACACCCTCATCAACTCTGTTCCATGATTTTGTAGTTTTCAATTCTTCATCGTCGTCATCTGTATCACGTTTTGCACTTGTCGATTTGCGATCCTTCGAATTTCTTGAATTTGAACTCTCACCATTTACAGAGTTTGTCTTTTTGTGATTTGCTGATTTCTTAATTTTTCTTTTATTTGTTTCAGGTGTTGATTCAACAGCTTTTTTATCATTCTTTTTACTTGATGATGAATGCCTCGACTGCTCTTCTTTTCTCTTGAAACTATCTGCATTCGTTTTTTTATCCAATTTGTTACACTTATTCTCAGTATCACTATTAGTGAGTTTTTTCTCATTCTTATCTCCAACTTTCGCCTCATTGACCAAATTTTTTGATCTCTGCTTTTTATTACTCTTGCTACTGCTTGATGATCGATTAATATATTCAAAATTTTCATCAGTTTCTTTTTTCTTAGGCTCATTTGGTTTTTTCATCTTTAGTTCACGTAAAATTTCCTCTTCAATTGCTTTTTGCTCTTTAGCAATTATTAATTCGTGTTTTTTCTCTATGTCGCGTTCTTTACGTTTCTCCTTGGATTCACGTTTTTGTCGTCTCGATTTCTCGTAATCCGACTTGTCGGGAGAGCGTCTATCTATATCTCTGTAGTAATATTCCTCATCTGAACTACTTATTTCAGCTAAAAGTCCCTGTTTACCAATTGCACATTTTCTCTGGCGCCTTGTTGACTGATATTCTACAGTTTGGTCATTGTCCTTGTCGTTCTCTTCTACAGCTTCCAATTCTTCTTGTTTCTTTTTCTTCTCGCGCTCTTTTTCTTCTTTCAATTTTTTCAATTTTTCCTCTTTCTTCTTTTTGGATTCCTGGACCTTTCTACTCAAGAAAACATGCAAAGGAAGATTATCCGGAGCTTTCTTGGGTGGTTTTTCATCAGATGATAATTTTTCGGGTAAATCTTCTACATTGGAATGAACTGTTGGAGGAATTTCTTCGTGGTTTTCATGAATTTTGTCCAATGATTCCTCTTTCTCTGCATTCTCTGGATTATCCAAGAGTACTAGTGCCTCGTCCAAGGGAATTAAATCATTTCCGCCAGAATCCTTATCATCTTCCTTCTGGAAATTCATTTCAGGTACTTCTTTCTCTGCCTCAAAATCTGAAGTAGCATCTGAACTATCCTCTCTGTACAAATCATCGAGTTCAAAGGCTTGTCCTGATCTATCATCATCATCTTCATCGTCTGAATTTTCCGGTCGTTCACTCTCTTTTTCATCAATTACAAGAGGATGATCAGATTCAATTTTTTCACTATCATCAATCACATTTTCCGTCTCTGCTGCAACCTCATCGATCCATTCCTTGATTTTTGACTCCTTAGTCTCTTCCTTGTCATTTCTCAATTCTTCATACTCACTCTCAGATGATGTTGAGGATAATTCAGCAAAAAGATTTTGTTTTCCTTTGGAACAGGTTCTCTGGCTTTTTGTTATTCCTACTCCAACACTATCAGCCTTAAAGGCAGTCACAAATTCATCTGAACTGTCATCCTCATACCATGCATGACGTGAACGTTTTTTCGAATTTTTACTCTTCCTTTTTGCCTTTAGTGTCTTGCCAGAAGTTTCACTCAGTCGTTTACTACGATGATTACGTTTTCTCTCTACATAATTATCCATTGGTCCAGTCACGTGTTTTCCTCGCTGTTGTTTCTCCTCAATGTGATAAGATTTGAGGGCCCCCTTAGTTTTTGGTATAAAAGCTTCACTTTCCTGCAATTTTCTTTCAATCATAGTATTTAGTCGTTTTCCTGAACTCTCTGTCGTTTTTCCATTATCGAGAGTCTTTGTTATCGTTCTCGACATCAGCTCACAGACATTTATTTCCCTTGATTCTTTAGATACAGAGTGTTTTGTTGCGGGTTCAGTGAGCTTCTCCGAGTGACTCCTATAAGATGTTTTTGGCGAGGTGAATTTCGTTTCGACTGGACTATCTTCATCATCAAATTCATACACATCTTTTGTTCTAATAACTGCGGGCTTCTCCAATTTCTTCTCATAATTAATGTGACGTTTTTTTCTTTCTACCAATCCAACACCAAATTGGCTCTTGCGAATCAACGGTGATTCGTCTTGATGCTTTATTTTTTTAGATTTTTGTTTAACAGTATTGGTTGGCTCTTTCTTTCTGTCATTCAGCTCTTTCTTTCTTTCAAAGAGTTCTTTAATTGGATTTCTACATTTTTTTGGCACTTCTTTCTCTGTTTTATGGGAATTTGATGATAACTTCTCGAAAGCAGTCTTTGTATCCGATTTTGTGGTTGACGCGGGTACCTGGACACAAGCAAGCTCTGCCAATACCTTCATTGGAGTCGAACCACTGAAAAAATAGAACAAAATACGGAAAATTAATTTAGCACTCGCTGTTGGATATTTTTATTGAAATATAATACGTACTTGTGATCGTGTTTTCCATTCTGATGCAGCAAATTCGAGAGGGCTTTATCGAGAAATCCATCCATAGTTGGATTTATTTTGTTATTTACACCCAGAGGTTCAAGTGGTATGTGTTTCGAGGAGTAATTTACACTGGTATTGAAAGTGTCTCCTTCTGATTCGATTTTTCCCGTAATTGGATTCTCTTCATGGCGAGTATCATAATAGTTTTTATAATTTTTACCATTATTCGTCGTATTTTGGCCGAAAGATGCTGCAATCATGTTCTCGCTTTCTCTCATACGTTGTTGAATCTTATCACGTAGTTTATTATTGTGCTCAAATGCGACATCAAGACTGTCCTCGTAGCTCACATTGTCAGGACGTATAGAATCATTTTGTACGATTCTGATAGGACTTGCTGTCTCCCTGATTTCATTTCGACGTTTATGGGACTCTTCGGCTCGTCTACTGTTGTACATTTCTTCTCCCAGCAACTATAAATTTCAAATGAATTGTGACAAACATCAGAATAGGGAGAGGTGGGATAAAAAGGATATAAGGAGTGAAACGAGCACATTTTAGTATTTATGCTTTATATTGTAAAAACATCCCTCTAAAGGAAGGAAAATATTTGAATCAAGTACTTTTTCAATGATTCCTTCCAATAAGCGGGAAGAATTTCGCACTTCAAAATTTTTTTTAAATCGTTTTTTTGGAAAATCTACTCTATCATAAGAAAATTAGGGCTCTTTGGAAAATTTGAAAATTTCCGTTTTTCCGGGGCTATCTCCGGTTCTATTGGTCGTAGCGTGTTGGGGTTGGTCTTGGATGAGAATATTGATTTTCAGGTACTAGTAGAGTAAAAACTGATTTCTACAAAAGTACCCATGAATACCTCAAAAATCGACTAGCCCGAGTCACTACGACTGATAGAACGGGAGATATCTTCGAAAAGATAAAGAGAATAAAAAATGGAATGAATTCAATAACCCTTCATTCGTGTTTAAAAAAAGTAGAATTTCCCAAAACATGAGAAGAATTAATTCTGATACATGTTATTCATGGGAAATTTCTTCAGCTTTTCAATGGAATCATTAAAAAAAATCCATTACAAGCCGCTTCATTGGAATACCCATTCCATCCCACTTTCTCCTATAGGGGAGGATGGGGAAACTTGACATTGCCAATTGAACGGTTCGAGATGGAGATTTTTTGATGATTCCATTGGAAAGCTGAGGAAATTTTAGATGAAAAACATGTGCCATAATTAATTTTTTCCAATTTTTCAAAAATTTTACTTTTTTGGTCAAGTTTTGAAGGGGTGACCCTTCTGAAAATCGAAAAAAATCACTTTTTCGGCGATATCTCCGGTTCTGTTGGTCATAGCGACCTGGGGTTTATTTCAAATGGAAGGTGAGTTCATTTCTCATTGATTTATGTGGTTCAAATTTTTTTGAAATCAATTTTTTAAATACTTCTACTCTATTTTCTGAAAATCAGTTTTTGCCCTATAAATACTTGAAAAATTGGTAATTTTGTTTTCTCAACGACATGAATCGATGGGAAATGAGCTCACTTTTCATTCAAGATCGACCCCAGGTCACTACGACCAATAGAGCAAAGATTATTCACGAAAGCCTGATTTTTTTTTATAAACAAAAGGATTTCACCTTCAAATCTTGGAGAAAAAATGGAATTTTTGAAAAAATCAAAAAAATAACTCCCGACATATTATTTCTATGAGAAATTTCCTCAGCTTTCAAATGGAATCATCAGAAAAAACCCATCTCTCATATTTCCATCAATTTCGAGTAATTTTTACATTATAAAATACCAAAACTAACACATGTCTGTTTCACCCCTTGTGTCCATTTTACCCCACCTTCCCCTACATCGAGATAAAAAATCATGCAATTAATGTAAATAAAAAAATATATTACGGACGAAAAACACGAACAAAAAAAAATATCAAATTTGTGGTGATGGATGCGTGTTAATTATACGGTTAAAATTGACTACCTTTTACATGCATACTGAGAGATATTATCTGTACAAAGCTGGGTCATTGTTCCTGCAAAAATGTTTTTTCACCATAACTTACACCAATTTAAAAAAATTCGACTGCTAATTAAGTATAATGAACTGAGAGTTGTTTGCATTATCAAAACCCGAAAACTCATAAAATCAAGCATGCACACTTGTTCTTTGATGAGTAACAAATAAATCCGCAAAAATTGGGATAAAATGGACCGTCACTTTAATGTAATCATTGAAAACACTGTATCTATAACAGATATCCATTTTACCCCACTCTCCCCCCAATGCACCATAAAACCCATAGTTAGTAAGTATACAAGTGCAAAAAAAATGGAAATTGATTGCTTACCTGATTGACTGATTCCAATAAGCTTCCCAGGCTGTTTTGACTTTCGACATCTCTCCAACGGTCAGAAATCGGTCGAACCCCTTGACATGACTGCTCAGTAGTCTCATAATCATCAGTTTGATTTAATTTGATTTTTTTAGCTCCTCGCAATTCATTTTCCGTAGTTGCTTTGAGTCTAGAGCAACACTCTACGAATAATTCTTCGTCAAAATTCAAAACCTTCCCCTGTCTTGATGTGTATGACTTCTCCTTCATTTCCTGGATTTCCTGTGGTACATCGAGGGCATTGTCCTCAATTGCATCAGTTGGTGCTATCGTGACGACACCTGGACACGACTCTTGGCTCGATAATACAGGTGATCTTGTGACAATTTTTTCACCAGAAAATTCAGCTCTTCTACTCTCCATAAAATCCTCCGTATTGTTAATGTGATTGCTGGTCGACATTGTTCCACTATTTATTGAACTCTCTGGTGCATTACTCGCATAAAACGGTGATAAACGCCCACGCACAGATAATTGCTCCTCATCTTCATCATCCTCATCATTTATGTCCGTTGCAAATTCTTCAGCTTCATTATCAGAATCTCGTGTTGTCACAGAAATCAGGTCAGGAGTTGAAGAACGCTCTCGTGGACAACTCGGTACTCGAGTGTGTATCGATTCCATGGAATTTGTATCGGGTAAAGAAGGCTCTTCAGCAATAATAATCTTTAATTTTGAATTATCACTGAAACTATCAATTAGTGAGCTATTTTCTTCTTTCTTTCTCTCAGGCATGTAATAGGATTCTTGAGATTTCTGTAAATTGGATTCGAGCTTTGATTCTACACTCTCTGAATTATCCAAGTGCAATTCTTTGTCGTAGCTCGATGCTTTATCATGCGATATTTCTTTCTTCTCCAACGTTTCAAATTTCAATTCATAGGGAATTGAATCTTCCTCAAACGTTCTTGAAATTCTTTCTTCAGCACGTTTTTTACTCTGTCTGCATCTAGAATTACTCTCAAGTGAAAGAGAATTTGATTCATCTAATTTATTAACTCTACCTTTTCTATCAATCTTTTCTTCTTTTGAAAGTGGCTGGAAGGTATTCAAGAAAGATTCGTCTTGAGATTCATTCTCTGATTTTGAATTCCAATCGTCCAATACTTCCATTACTTTATCAAGTTTTTCACCTGCAAATGCACGGCCAAACACACTTTTTACTATTTTATTTTTATTTCGAGATTTAACGTTTTCTCTATCGCTCTCCACTTCACTCTCACTCTCTCGAGATTCTACTTGACATTTTTTCTTTGATCTTTTGTTATGGGTTTTAGTTTTTTTCGTGGATTTTTCGGAATCTGTAGATTTGCACGATTTCTTTGACAGCCGCGATGATTTGAAATCGATTTGATCCTCTTTGGGAATGAACGAAACGATTTTTTCTTCATCTATAATATTGTCTTGTTTTGACTGCACATTTTTATCTTTATTCAATTCCATAGTTATCGTATCTAATCGTTCATTCTGTAAAAATGGCTTATTACCATTCAATTTTTCCGTAATATTGGAGAAATCCAGAGAAATATTAGGATTTGGTGATGAAAGAATATTTTCTGGACACAATGTGATTGTTTGTGATTCATCTTTGGATTTCGTTGGAACAGGAGGTGATTCTAATTCCAAATGTTCATCAGCCAAATTAATTTTATACTCTTTTGATTTAGGACTCTCGAGTACTTTAGGAATAACATTGACTGCCTTCTCTGGAGTTGGAATATCTAGTCCACCCTCGGGACTTACGTGATCAGTAATAACGTATTCATCGTGGGTCATGTTCTCCGTTATTTTACAAATTTCCTCGTCCAATAGTTCCTCCTCTAGTTGAGAATTGAAGGGATCTGTTCCAGTATGCGTTGCATCAGGCGCCTCTAGAGTATCGATTTTCGAGTCAGCGGAAACTAGTGGAATTTCTTCCTCTTCTTTCTCTTCTTCCTCTTTTTTTTCTTCTTTCTCATTAGCTTTTTCCTCCAAAACTTTGCCATTTAAGCTGTTCTCAGGAGGTAAAAGGGGATTTGTTAAGGTTGAAAATTCAAGAGGGACTGTTTCAGTAAGAGTCGCTGACTCTTGCTCGTTACTAAACTTTGAGACTTGTAAGATATGTGATTGTGATATATTGTGTTTTTTTAGAGAACTTTTACGCGTAAAACTGGTAGCACAAACGTCACAAAAAAATCTAGCAGCTTCTTTTGTGAATTTCTTTTTCTTTTCTACTATTAGAATTTCTCCTGATTTCGTATGGACTACTGCAAAATTTCCAGAAGCTCGCTTCTTTAGATTCAGAGTGTCATCGTCAATTGCGGGTTCTCCAGCAATTGGTTCGACTTTATTTATAGGAACATCAGTATGTGTCTCCTCAATTATCTCTGAATTAACTTTTGGCAGATCTTCAATAATCTTCTTTTCTTCCTCCTTTGGCTCTTGTGTGGTTATCCCAGTTTGTGCAAGTTCTTTAATTGGCTGGAGCCCCGTCTCTTCAATTAGTTTATTCTCTTCTTTCTTACTATCTTCTTTTTTAGTTATTTCCAGAGGAATATCAATATCATCCCCAAAGTCAAGGAGTTCCTCAATCAAAAAGATATTTTCCTTAGCTTTTCTCTTCAGTGTTTGTCTTCGCTGAACCAGAGTATTATTTTGCCTCTCAATGCTTGCCCCTTCAACATTTGGAGTATCAACTTTTCTATTATTATTCTTTCGCCGGGAACATTTCTGCTCTTTAGGTGTTGTTGATTTATCTTCAATAGCACTTTTACTCAATAAAGTCACAGGAACTTGCAAGTTTTGTGCATCTGTACATGAATTTACAGGGATAGTCATTTCATTGGGTTTCTCGAGACCAATAAACTGATTGCTCGTGTAGCAATTTAATTTACTACTATCTACAGTCTCTGAATTGTCTTTCTCTTTGCTCGTAACGATTTCTTTGGATTTTCTCGTGGCTTTTAATGAAGGAAGCTCCTCATCTATCCAGGATTTTTTCCCCGGGGTTTCATGTTCCTGAGAAATGACTATTGGCAAAATTTCGTTTACGAGGTCTTTCCCATTCTTCATCTCCTCAGTTGATGGCTCTGGAACCGCAGCCTCCTTTGAATTATTAAAATTACCAGAAGAAGAAGCCTCTGATTCCTCAATTTTCAATTTATGCGAATTCGTAGTAGTCTCAAAAGATTTTTCCCTATTTTCAATATCTATTAAATTTTCATCCCCCATTTTTTTATCATTCTCATCAATTGCTGATTCTTTCGTTTCAATTACTGGATTCACTGAATCATTGATGTGCCTTCCATGGCGGCTTCTTCTTCCTCTACTAGAAACATTTGATTTCTTCTCCGCTCTCACCAAATCCCGTTGATTTTTCCTCAATTTTTTGCTAGTAGTAGTCGTAGGGCAATCAAATTCAATCATCTCTTCACTCAAATTTTCAATTGAGTCTGGCTCTTTTCCCTTAGTAATTTTCCTTTTTCCCATACGAATTTCTTCCTGTTCAGTATTACTACACATGACTGGAGATTGCGCAACTTTTGGTGTACTATTGATTAGTTTCATAATATCCGACAAATATAATTCATCGTCTATCTTTGTCTCAATTTTCTCCTCCTCATTAATAGTCTTTCTCTTATTCGTAATTGGAAGTGTAATATCAGCGGACCTCTTTTTCGATACACGCTCAAATTCTTTAGATTCATCTGAATTAATCGTTTGTCCCTCAACTTTATTGTCTACTACATCAGATGGTAGAGTAGCAGGATTATGTTCTCCTGCATCACTGATTTTATTATCCTCCTCAATTCTTTCAATTTCATTCTCATTAAGTAATTTTTTATTTATACTCGTTACATCTTCATTTTCCATGACAAAACTCTCACTTTTGCTTGGTTCATTATCATTTTTCTGATTTATCCTAGATTGAGCCTCATTTTCACTGTCGAAAGGCATTTTAGAGCCAACAGAAGCAAGTATTATACTCAATTCATCAACAGCATGATCCAACAGCGATCCAACTTCATTATCCAAAAGTACATCTTTTTGTTTAGCTATTTTCGAGACAATTTTCTCTAGGAAAGAACCCTTTCCATTTTGTTTACGACGAGAGAGATCTAGAATGATGTCATTTGAGAAGTCGGTTTCAGCCGTATTTGTTACTGTTTGGGCATTATTAATTGAATCATTTGTCGATGGCAGTAATTCAGTGGATTGACTGTTCATCTGAGATACTGTAGTCTCTGGATCAGCTGTTTCTTTCGTTGTTGTGATTTTTTGAGAATCTCCATCACTTTGTTCATAATTAACTGCTGAATCTACTACCACATTTTCAGTCGCATCTTCATCAGGATTATTAGTAGCACTATTTGTTGCACCGCTAGCAACATTATTATATTCCAATTCAACTCTGTTAGCCTCATTCTGTGTATTACTACTGTGTGATTGTGCATTGAGGCTTTCAATTGACGTTTGCACAGTGAGTACAACACTCTGCTGCACTTCAATAGGTATATTTACACCCTCCGTAAGAATTCCAATTACGTTATTCAGTGTTCGTTTTCCAGGTCCTCGATCACGTCTAAATCCACGTGATTTCTTTGGTCGTGGAACTTTGGACTTTGTAATATTAATTGGAGTCTCTGATGAATTTTCTTTGCCACTGTCAATATTGGAATTACTTGACTCTTGCTGCAAATGTTCAAAACTGAGATTCACCAGATCACAGACAATTTCAATTGATTGCTTTTCAATAACTGGAGAATTTTCATCTTCATGCTGATTGATTTCTTGCTCTTCGTCGTCGATTGGACTTGCTATCTTTGCATCTAATGTTTCAGTTTCATCATTTTCTTTTGCTAATGCTTCTGGAAGCTCTTCGATTGATTCAGGGACATTTTTCACTTTTTCAATTTCCGTTTCCTCCACATGCTCCTTAATTAGTACAGCCTCTGCATCAATTAATTCAATATTTTCCTCTTTTTTATCTTGTTCTTCATTTACACTTTCTTTAGTTTCTAATGGAGTATCAATGAGATTCTGCGGCAAAGTTGTGGACAATAAAGAGGGAATGAAATTATTTGACAAAGATTTTTTATCCAATGTACGCGGTGATTTTCTCGTGGCACTTGTATCCTGTTCAATATTTTTATCAGTTCTTCCTCTCTGTCGCCATAGTTGACGTTTTCCTCTCATAATTTTCGTTCCAACAGCTGATGATGCTGTTCTAACAATCTTCTTCTTTGATTGCTTAACAGTTTGTTTTTTCGTTGAACTCTTGACTTGTAAGTTTGATGTATTTTTCTCCTCAGTTTCCACAGATTCAGGGAGTTTTTCAATTAAACTCTCAGAGGACTGTTCTTTGTTGGGTTTAGCTTTCGTCATTCGTCCACGAATTCGAGGCTTATTTTTTTTCGTCGTAGATGTACTTTTCTCCTCAGAGTTTGCATTTTTATTACTCGAATCACATTCATCGACGCTTATAGATGAATCATTTACATTTGCTCTCTCATTTTCTAGCTTTTGGCATTGATAGGATTTTCTAGTTCGCGTTTGAATGATACTAACATTTTCTAAAGATTCTGGTGGATTAACAACGATATTTTGTGATATTTTCTCATTATTTTTAACCATTTTCTTCCTTCTACCTCTTTTTTTAGGAATAATAGGAATAGTCTCTATAATACTAGATTTATCCAATTCTGAGGAAGCAACTGGGGGTACTTTAAGGACTGGAGACAAAATGGGCAACTCATTAGATAATTTACCAGGCTCTATTTGACGTGATGTCAATTTATCAGCCAACTCAAGCGTTGGCATTTTATCAACATCACAAGATACACGAGTAATTCTTCTTGATAAGGTGACATTTAGATTTTCCTGCTGTTGCGATCTTGTAGCTGAACGAGTTACATTACTTCGAGTAAATTGTGTACCACTCGATTGACTAGATGAATGTGAATTTGTGTTATCTGATAATGTTTCATCATGTTTAATTGAATTACGTGCAAATTTTCCATCATTAGTTCGTAATTGTGATTTAGCTTTTATCGATGCAGAAGAAATCACTGATTCAGATGATTTTTTCCTCTTTATTGTTGGCAAAATTTCAGTTTTACGTGATTTAGTATTATGCATATTTGACTTGGTTATTTTTGACGCTGGAGCAGCCAATTTTATCGTGGAATTTTTACGATTTTTCAGGGATTTTATGTTGTTGGAAGTGATTTCTTGAATTTTTAAATTCTTACGTTTACGAGCTATCCTCGTGTCTTTGAGAATTTTTCCAGGTCGATGAATTGATTGTAAATTCTTAATACCGCTATCCTCTTTTATGCTATCATTAACATTATGTTTTTTAATATTAATATCATAATTAGTTATAACACTTTCAATAGCTGCGCTTATGTTATCGCCACGGCAACGTTTACGTTGAAATGATTTCGCATTCTTTATCAATTTATTGCGAAGTACGGCTTTACGTGAGAGCCGAGAGTTTGAAATATTTTCAGTTTTCCGCTGTTTCGACCTCGTTTGAATCTATTTAGAAACAACAAAAAGATAGTATGGAAACTATTTTTTTTAAAAGATTCATATAAGACTGGAAGCAATGAGATTTTTTGTGAAATAAAGGGGAATATTGCCAAGTAACAAAAAAATGTGTGTTTGTGAAGAAAGATGGTAGCGGTGAAGCTGATCAATACTCTACTCACATACATACACATTTTCATGATGTATGGTTGCTGGCGCGACATTGGTGCGTTGTTAACGAAAAATTTAATACTGCCATGAATTTTCTTTTATTTTTTAACGTAAATTCAATTAATCATATTATCTTACCTTGGACAAACGAGCCTGTGAACGTAAATTAATCTCCTGCCTAGCTCTTCTGGTTGACCGTTTTGCTGGTAAATTGGCGAGCATTTTTTCAATACTCTCTCCTTTGGAACAAAGAAAATAAAGATAATAACTTTTTAATGTTCTACTAATTCATTTGAAATTGAATGAGAAAAAAGGAGGAAAACTCACGATCACTTGGTCGCACTCTTGGAGTACTCGGCTGCTTCTCTCTGGGTGTTCGATTAACTTGATTCTGTGAATTCTGTGAATTTTGAATATTTCGCTTCATTCCTCTCTGTCTACGTCTTCTACTTCCAAATGGTCTCCACTTGCACTTCTTCTTGCCATTTCCAAATAATCCAAGCAACCACGTCTGATCACCCCCGCACTCTAACATATGTTTGTGAAGTTCCGACAATGTTGCACATATTTTTGAACATTTTGTACAAACTTTTTCATGTAAAATTGCATTTTTAGCATTCATTGTTGCTGCACCACGTCCAAGTAAAACCAAATGTTTATCAAGTTCAGTTTGATCACCACTAAATTCTAAATGAGAACACCAAACATTTGGATGAGAGACAAGTTTATGATCCTCTACATCTTTTAGTGATTTATGTTTCGAGAAACAAGCACCACAAATGTAAACTCTAGGTCTTGACCATTCACCAGTCAATTCTGCATAAACAATTTCCTCATTTTTCGGAGCCTCTGGAGGACACTCGTCCCATCTCCTCAGTCTTATGAAATTTCCAAACTCCACAGTGAATTGTGTTCCAAAATTAACCCTCTTATTTTCAGTCGCTACGTTTGAAGTATTTTCCGAATTAATCTCAGAGTTTCCTGTAATTAATTCGGTATTTGAGACCTTTGTCGTTGTAGCATGCTTTGTTTCTACTAGAGGTAATTTTTCATTTGATAAATCTTGTTTTTTCCTCATTGTTAGTTGTGCAGTTATATCAAATTCACAAAGATCTCTAATAGAACAATTCCACTGCTCCTTGCCATCATATTTTTTTGGAAAAGTGTATTTCTCAAATGAAATACGACGTGGATGAGAGCTACTTATTTTCCCTGGTTTTTGGGCGTATTCACTTGAATTCTCAGATTCATCATTAATTGAATATTCCTTGTGATTATAGCCTGGAGTTGCAGCTGTCAATGAGATATCAATGGGAAATTGTATTTGTGTCACTGGCTCGTGAAAATTCTGTTGTTGACAGGGCTGAACTATCATTGAATTGCTACTATTATTATGACAAAGTTTGCCATCCAAATGATGAAGAAGATTTTCACGTATATTGCCGGAAACATTACTATAAAATGAACTGTCAAAATCTTGAGAGGTTGAAGGCTCTCTGAGATCGCTGCTTGAACGAGGTAGAATATTTAACTTTATTGGAGTGAACATTTTCAGTTGAGAACGTTTAACTTTTTTAACTTGTTCCGTTTTTTTAAATTCCGGAGTATCCTTTTCTTCTTTGGGATGTAATACATTGGTGTGTGATAAAAGTGCCTCTCTAGTTGAGTATCTAGTTGAACACTGTAGACAACCATGATATTTATCTGAATGGCTATCAATCATATGCTGAAATAGATCTTCCAAATTTTCAGCATACTTTTCAGAGCAGTACTGACAATTGGTACTTCTTGTATTTCTGGCACTACGTCTGCCCCCGCCCAATTGATGAACTCTCTCTGTGTGTCGCTGACGAAGTGATATTGATAAGAATTTACGATCACAGTATAAGCATAAATGTCGTACTGTAGACTTGCATAAATTTGGGCTAGTATCGCAATACTCGAGAACTGGAGCAACTTTCTCGAGGGGTAAACTACACTGCAAGCTGGTATTTACTGGTTCCACATCAATAGCTTGACTAATTTCACTCACAAGTTCATTCAATAGATCACGACAGATTGTTTGAATTTTTTCACATTTTGTTGGTTCAATTTTCAATTTTGCCGTTATTTCGTCAGTGTTGAGTGAAGAGGATGGAACAGTATTGACTACAAGTTCTGTAGAATCTTTCAGCTTGCAGGCAATTTCCACGCTTTGTATTTGCTCCTCCTCTTTATTTTCACTGGCTGAATTTTGTGAGATTGTTACATTTGGTACTGCCGGCTCTACCGCAGTTGGCTCTGATGATAACTCATTCAATGGTTTACCATCATCTGTGATTATTCTTGATTCTACATTAGGCCCATTGTAACAAGAATCATTGGATTTCCTGTGATTCTCCGCAGTTCCCTCAGTTTCTGCATCTTTTATTACACCATTTAGTACCGTCATTACGTATTTTTCAAGCGTCTCGAGATTTTTCTCGACGCTATTCCTATCATTAACTGGTACTTTTCTGTAGAGACTGTTGATAACGTTACTCAGACGACTGCGTTTATCCTGTGCTGTTTGTTTAGTACGGTAATATGCACCTGCTACCTCTTGCTGTTTTCCCTGGTGTTGGCGGTGATTTACCGGATAATTTTGTTGTGATTGGTTTATTAAGTGCTCATCGACGCTGCTTGTCGATGTTATCATTCTCGTAGGTGCCGTTGGTGATGAGAAATAGGGCACTATCTTTCCTTCGGTACATGATCCTCTGCCACACGTAATGTTTACCGGTTCTGTGTCTGAAAAATATATTTTCATTATTTTTTTAGAGAGAAATGAGAGTTTTCAAAAAAAAACATTCAATCACACAAAAATACGGAAACCGGAAACGGATATGTTGGATTTCGATGTTCTACATGAATGGAAATCACTTGAAGTTTGTGGAAATGATTTCCAATTTTTATAATTTCGTTTGGTTTTAAAAGTATTCCAATATCTTCCTCTCTATTATAGCGTTGTGAATATCGTTGGATAAATGTTTTCATTTATTAAAAAACCACTCTAATTGATATCTGACACAATTAACCTCATTATCTGTAGCAGGTTGTTCACCGAGCATCGAAAAATTATAGCCTGCAACTCTTTCTCATGTATGAAAATGACAAACTTATTCAAGTTATTTTTTCATTATCATTGTCTGTTATTTTTCAGCCCTCATATTTGCTCGTGTGCCCTGTTTCCCCGGACGTTCCATCAACTATTCGGCCACTGACCGATGCAGAGTAAAGGAAAGAGGGGAACAAGAATCAATAAACTCTTCATATCCTGGGGCATAGGGGAAAGACGGGTGAAATGGACATACCAATGAAAACAACTTCATTCGAATTTTTTTTAATGATTCTATTGAAAAGCTGGGGAAATTACGGTGGGAAACATGTGTCGGGATTTGCTTTCATTGTTTTGAAAATTGTACTATTTTTCCCGGCACAAATGAGGGATTATCAACCCTTTTCATTCTTTTGAACGAAAAACTCCGGTTCTATTTGTTGCAGTGAATTGAAGTTGGTTTTCAATGAAAGATGAGATCATTTGCCATTAATTCATGTGGTTTTGGAGGAAATATTGTCAATTTTTCGAGGACTTGTAGAGCAAAAACTGATTTTTCACAAAAGAACAGATGAATACCTTCAAAATGATCTCACTTTTCATTTAACACCGATCCCAAGTAGCTAATAGAACCAAAAATATCACCAAAAACGTGAAATTTTCCAATTTTCCAAAAATTCTCAAGAATCAACTTTGATGCATGTCTTCTAAAGGAAATTTGCTCCGATTTCTAATGAAATCATCAGAAAAACTTGACTCGATATCTATTCATTGATTCCGATCGAGTCTCATAATATAATGAGACATTAAAATTCAAATCCTCCCTGCATAAATTCCAAATCAGCTCTTGTTAACAATCGGATATCAGGATTTGTAAGAAACGTTCATAAGAAATAGGATAAATAACAGATCAATCTAGTATGTTTTAAATTGATTATTATCATAGGTGCATGGAACCTGTGTGTAGGCCTACATTGAATTATCTACAACGCTCGTTTTCTTCCTATATCAGTCAATGTGTTGGTTACCGCCCCTGTGTTGCGAATCGATCGTTACGAGGGCTATGCGCCAAGCCCGACACTCGCCCACCTTTGTATGGCTTTGGTCATACTTTCCCCAGTATTCGACCGATATTCACATTATAGTATTCCCCAATTTTTCTTTAATTATTAATGAACAAAGAATAAACAAGTTGAATTGCCTAATCCTTTCCAACTATTTATGTCCACCCCATTAATTTTTCTGAAACTCTGGAATATTTTAGTTCCTTGGGGAATTCTTGCCTTATCAACAATTGAAAAGTCGAATCACGTGTATTATCAGGCAATTCTCCTGCTGAAAGTAAAATACTATAATGGGGTTGTAAGAGGAAATGCAAAGGAAAGAAGAAGAAAAAAAAGAGGATTGATGCCAGTGGAGTCGTGTTGTATGCTGATTTTTTATGGCTGCTTCAATGGCTTCCCTGTATACTGAATACGAAGGGCTTTAAAAAAAATGGAAAGAAAACTTGATATTAATACAGACATGCTTGCACTGAAATTATTCCAGCGAGATTGTGTTTATAATTCATATTGAAATCTCAATATAATTGTTCATCTTGATGTTTCCACCTTTTTTTCTCCTTTCATTCAATTATTCAAGACACAGAAAATTTTATCACACCTCATTCTGTGAAAACACTGAGCTAGATAATTCTCGGACGAATAAGTCAGGGATTTGTCACTCGTAGAAAAGAAATAATAGTGTTGAATACCCTAGGGTACTTTATATTAGTATGTGTGTGTGTATGACGTATATCGACCAAACTCCACCAGATACAGAGATGTTGAGGAGGGGAAAAAGGGAGGAAGTCTATATAGCCCCTAGGCGAGAGAGAATGAGTTACGATAAAGGGTAGTGTCGCATGGTAACACGTAAATTAGCAAGAGAAATGCAAAAAATCATGAGACAATACAGTGTTATTAATTTTTTAAATCTCAAAATAACATGAAATTCATCTCAGAAAAAAAATAATCCAATGAATCATCAGATAATGAGGAATAATGACTTCATGATCAAATAAATTAAGACATTGGACATAATGAATTAATGTTGCAGCTATTCTCTATCCTAGCTGCAATGTTTTCAAGGCTTTTTTTTCCTTTTTCAATTATCTGCTTGGATATTTGAGGGTCGAGGGGAGAACTAAACTCACCTCTAGGTGGCGTAAGCGGGGCCCTCTTTGGGGTGTCATCCGCCAATGGCGTTCTTCCCCTCATGTTGTCCTAGGTGGTCTTTGCATTTATACGATGATCATCGCTTCGCTCTGTGACGATAAGATGAACAAAATCCCCATTTTAATGATAAAAACAGAATTCATTCGTGCAAATGAAACTAATATTTTTCCTTTTTTTTTTTCTTATTCTGAATGCCATTTTTTTTAGTTATTAACTCTGTACATTTCTACGAGAATGCAGGGGAGTAAAGGGGTGATAAAAAAGCCAAGCTTCACGATCAACCAAAAAAAAATCATGTAATTTTCTCGTCTATGGAAAATGGACAGTGCAACAAGGATGTAACAGCTATTATTACTAGATAGTTTGAGATAATGTGGAATAGGATAGAAAAAGACGTATTGGCGTTGGCCCAAACCAGGCAAGGCCCATTGGCTCTCTCCAGGTATACCTAAGACCAAAGGTATGCCAGAGACTTGCCGAGTCTGAGATTCAGTTACACTTCCTACCTCCAAAATAATCCCACTACTACTTTCTTCATTTCGAAGTACATCGAACTACTAAAAATAGTAATGAACAGAAAAAAAAATCAGTTTTCTTTCGCCGCATTGAATTTTCGTATTCAGCAGATTTATAAAAAAAAAAGGAATTATTGCATATTAAATTATTCTATTCTCTTGCTCCAATATGATGGTAATATGGTGGGATAGAGATGAATAAATGAAGTAAAGCATGATAATGAATTAATTAGCATGCCTTCTCTGTGTTTGTACAGTCCGGGTTGAAAGCAAAGCGGTTGTTTCTTCGTTTTTTCATAGATATAATGAATGTGTATACTTTCATAGATTCCTCGATGAATTTAAAGTACCAAGAGAGAAACACCTTGAGAGGAAATAGCTTCGATGGAGTGAATGAAAATGTAAAAATGTGTTGGAGAATCTCTGACTATTGCCGTTATTCTGTGTCGTTATATGCAGGAAAGTCTGGAAGTTGATAGTCACTGGTGAACACCCGTGGCTTTGAGGGATATACAGCCAGGAGTATGCAGCAGGAGCTCCAACTGCACTCTTCTATGCGAGAATGAGAAAGACACGAAGATGGTCAATGGTGCATCGTCATTACCATGTTATACTCTAGATTCTCCTTTTTTTCGCTTCTCTCTCTCTCCCTCACTCTTTTTCTCATTTTTTTTGCAAGAATCCAGTTGGAAATTGATACATCATGAGGAAATTATTAGACTACCAGATTGCATGAATGAGCGACCATTAATATGTATTTTCTTGAAGAATACTGTAGAATTGTAATGAATTACCCGAAATTATTAACTGAGAGCCGCTGTAACTGAAAGCGACAGCAAACTACTGAACTAATCTAAATTTCTAAATTCAAGATTTGAGCTGCTGGAAATTTCCTAGAAAGTTTTCATGAAATATACGAAAATTTTCCGGATAAACTTGAAAATTATTTTAAAATTTTCAATTGGATAAATGAATATTTTCCGAATATATTATGGAAATTTTTAGAGTAATTCAACGAGTACTCATTCAATTTGTTCAATTCTCCACCAACAAGTTTGTGAAAAACTTTCAATAGAAAAAGGCAAAAGAATTTTTCCCTCTTTTTATTTGTAATTTGGAGAGAGTGTCAAGAAAAACACGTTTTCTTACAAATATTTTTATCAGATGACAGAATGAGAAACGCTGCTGCCAAAGGCAACGCCAAACAACTAAACTAATCTGATCTCGGGTGTCATTGGCACCATTAAATAGAACAGGAGTCCAAAGCAATTGTTGTACCCTCCTTCATTGCTACATTGAATTTTTACGTGAATTTTATTTCTCAATTCAATATATTTCACTCCAATTTCTATACACAAAAGTGTGTATTGTAGAAAGAAGCACATGGTACATTTCCTCCAATTACCACTAAATTTTTCACCTGCATGCCCACAGAATTAATAAAAAAAACATGCATGTAATAATGAACACGTGTGAGATTCGTTTATTTCATATTGTCTCGGCAATATAAAGATCCAAAGAGAGTAACAGTGCTATATAATACATGAAAGGCATTAAAGTCATCAATCGAGGATGTTAAGTATCCAAACGAGTTTTGCACGCTTGTATGAGTGTGTGAAGTTTATCTACATATTTAAAAGGACAACAGAAACTCGCGAATGCAATCACGCCAACATTAATTCTTGATTTTTTGAGAATAATTTATTTGGACTCTCATTTGCCTATCGAAGCATGAAAAGCCCTGTTCAATTACATATAAAAAGAATAACTAGAAGTCAAAGCCAAAGATCAATGCTAAAGCAAAGTAGATTCATTGTTTCTTACACAACATATATAACCAGTAAAATGGGAATTTTAACGTACATTTAGTTTCAACAGACGATACAGATATTAGTAGAGAATACGATTTCCCTCAGGGCGTTGTAGTATGCAAAATTTACATCGGCAAAATGGACGCCTTACTGTTTCATATACTACTCGAGCTTTTCCAGAGACGCACCATGTACATATATATATCTATATATGTATATATGTGTATGTGTGGACATTTGTGTGACCCACTTACGTCACGGTCTTTCTGCTTCGGACTCTCTGAATGCCGTTTCTCCGAGTCATTTTGAGTTTAATATATATATGTAAAAACTTGGATTGATTTCATTAATTCATTTGATTCACTTAAATTGTATCGATATCTTCAATTCATATGTTCACAAAGAGATAAGCTCAGTTAAGCTCTGTTGAAATCGAGCAAACTCCTTTGCTCGATCTGGTTTTTTCCATTTTTATTACATAAAGCATCTGGAGTGACTAAATAAAAATCATCGAACATGCTCATGCTCATTTTTGTTTTTTCATCCATGCCATAATTTTTCATATTGATACAACTGACATGCAAGGAATAATCTCTGACAATCTACTAATTCCCTGGCAACATAATCGGGGAAAATTCCTGCGGACAAATTCTTTTTTTTCTCTCTCTAAGAAAAAAAAGACATAGGTTTTAGGATTGTCTTTATTATCCCTTGGGGCTTGGTTTTTTTATCCTCTCGGTTTTATGTCTCTCCTTTCCATTTCAAAACTTCTCTCTTTTTTTGAAGTCATGAATCTGTGGTATGGAACTTTGGTTTCAATGCAAACCACTACTTCCTGCCACATGGATAATATACGCGAGAGAATAATTCTCTTCGTTATTGTCTCGTGTAGAATAATAATGATAATAATGAAATTGGGAATATTCGAAAATTTCATGTGTACCGTCGGGACAAAATAATGTGGGATAAATCATCCGTCGGCCTTCTAATCATCTCATTATCACCTCAATTTTCATCTATTGCTAATAATTTACATATAAACAGGAAAAAAATACAAGTATAATCAGATACTTACGGCATGTTTAGCATGATCACGAGTCAGGGAGATCCAGAAATAATGGTCATGCTATATAGTTCTTCATCACCATGAAACTATTTTAATCTTCAGAGAATAAGATTGTTGAAGGTTCATCAATTGTTGCAAACTCTTTTTATCAATCACTACATATTTATCACATTTACCTGAATATAATGATGAACTCAAAAAAAATCTCCAATAAATGCGAACGAATAACTCAAACTTGTAATTGTAGGGAAAAAAAATCACGAGAACACGAGGTTGCCTTTTTTTTTTCTAACACAAATGTTTTATACTTCCGATATATGTTGACTAAATTTCATTTGTTGATAGAGGTCGAGAGGAAACTCTGACTTTTGGATTTGTTAATGCGTTTTGTTATAAACCAAAACTGTCCCCGATTTAATTGGTTAATGTCTTGATACTCACAATTTACATTGTAATGCACATATAATCACACACAGATAGAAACTTGCGATAGTTTTGAGGCCAATTTGAAGAGAAGAAAATTAATCCACACATTCATGGGCACTGAGACACTAATAGGTAAAAACAATAATTTTTTTTTTTTTTTTTTTTTTTTTTTTTTTTTTTTTTTTTTTTTTTTTTAGCAGCTAGATTCTCTGTTGGAAGGTATAAACAGTTGTAGCTGCACTGGCACTGCAATTTCCCAGCTCGACACTCCCACAAGCACCATTGGCAGATTACGAAGTAAGTGAAAAACTCGGGGAGATTGTTGGAAAATTCTTGTTTTTTTTTTAAATGAACGAGAATGAGGAAACACTGAGACACAAACAGATTAATGCAGATTAATTCTGATAATAATGGAGAAAGGTAAAATTTAGTTTACTGCGTTTGTATGCCCGACTGCTTGTATCGAATGGTGTGTATTGTGTGTAGTGGTTCGATGCAGTCGAGTTTCCTGACTGAGCAGCCAAAACGGAGCAAGCCTTGCCCCTTCAGTTCTCATGGCTACCAATCTATGTATTCTCACTATGAAAAATCTCCAAGCTATTGTGATTTTTTAATTCACCCTAGTGATTTAATCACACTTAATCCTATAATTATATTTATTTGAATTTTGAATGGATAATGGAAAAATTGATTTTATGAAAACTGTGAAATTATGTATTTGGGTATTTTTTAGAGTTGTATTGGCAGCACATGTCGCTGGAAAATGCTGTACTCGACTGTTGTTTTATCCTCTGAGCTCTGGAGGACGAAGATGGCGCCAGGAATCAAGAATTTCTGCCACGAGGCAACAACAAGCCAAGTGTCGATTTTTTTAAATCTCAGCTGAGCCTTGGCGGGATTTATTAATTATTCCTGAGTTTCAATGAAAAAATCTAGTTTCAAATTATACCAATGTCATTGTTGGAAGAAATTGTTTAATTTACATGAAGAAATTGAAGCAAAAAATTGACATATTCGTAAGAATTCTTTAAAAGTATTCTTTCCAAAAAATATTAGGAATGTTTATTATATTGTTTAAACAATGATTTCGATTTTCAGCCCTGAATTCACTCGTCAGTGACTCGTGTATTCTTCTGAAATGAATACTGAAATTCTTAAAATTGATTACGTCACCTCGACAACGTGGTTGAGCCAAATCGCAGTTGCCTACAGTTACAGAGAAACGCTCGATAAGAAAGGTTCTTGCACAGGTTTTGACAATAAAAATTCAAAATGTGCGGTATTTGGGCATTATTTGGAATTGAAGAAGAAACATTAAATTGTGTGTGTGAGAATGTTAATAAAATTGCACACAGAGGCCCCGATGCATTGAGAATAGATTTCGACAATCGCGTCAAGGTAAACAATAACAAAACATTAAATCTAAACAAATATATTTAATTGATGTAATTTAAATTTTTCAGAATGGATTTCTGGGCTTTCATAGATTGGCAATTATTGATGGCTTGTGTGGAATGCAACCCATGAGAATCAATAAATATCCACATGTCTTCTTACTGTGTAATGGAGAACTCTACAATTACAAACAAGTGAGATGATAATTTTCTATTCTTCTCAAAAAAAACGTAATAATCTTGATTCTTTTGTTCCTATGAATTTTTATAGCTCAAGGAGAAACACAATTATGACTATGCAACAAAATGTGACGTGGAGATAATAACTCATCTTTACATGAATGGTGGAGTTGAGCAAGTAGCACCATCATTGGACGGTGTTTTTGCATTTTGTTTAATGGACATTAAAGAGAATAAAATTCTCATTGGAAGAGATCCTTATGGAGTTAGGCCACTTTTTAGACTCAGAGGTGCAAATGGGGAACTGGCCATATGTTCAGAAAGCAAGGTACATTGAACACATCTTGTCAATTGAATTAATTAAAAAATAAATTATTGATGATGAATTTCAGGGATTAGTTGGTTTAACAAATCAATTGAAGGGTGAATGGACTCTGGAGCCATTTCCCCCAGGACATTATGAAGAGTATCGTCTACTGCCTGATGGAAAAGTACAACTATTAAAGACTGTAAACTATTATAAACCAGGAGATAAACCTAGTTTTGATGTATTTGTTCCTCAAAAATCTTTAAAATCATCGGATGTAGCCGGAAACATTAGGAAATTGCTATCAGGAGCTGTGGAGAAACGTTTGATGGCAGATAGAAGAATTGGTTGTTTATTGTCAGGAGGTTTGGACTCGAGTCTCATAGCAGCATTGCTTGTTAAACAGGCAAAAGAACGCAATATTACCTATAAAATACAGAGTTTTGCGATAGGAATGGGAGACAGTCCTGATATCAGGGCTGCAAGACAAGTTGCTGATTTCATTGGTACTGAGCATCATGAAATTATTTTCACACCAAAAGATGTTGCTGAAGTATTAGATGACGTTATTTACACTTTGGAAACTTTTGATATCACTACAGTGAGAGCTTCAATAGGGTAAGACTGATTATTTCTTTGGGATTTAATATGGCACAATGATTACAATTTTTTTCTCTATTTTTGGATTCAATAGAATGTATTTATTGGCTCGTTATATCAAACGCAATACGGAAACTACGGTAATCTTTAGTGGAGAAGGTGCTGATGAAGTTGCACAGGGTTACATTTACTTCAGAGATGCACCAAGTGCAGAGGCAGGTCATCAAGAGAGTCTGCGATTATTGAAGGACATCTATTTGTACGATGGTCTGAGAGCTGATAGAACTACAAGTGCTCACAGTCTTGAGCTTAGAGTGCCATTTTTGGATCTACAATTTACAAATTATTATTTATCATTGGAATCAGCTACTCGACAGCCACAAAGTGAGTAATAATTAATTTCTCAATCAATCAATGTACTCTATCTCCATTTTTTCTCTTGCAGATGGTGTGGAAAAACACTTGTTGAGATCTGCCTTTGATGATAGTGACTTGTTACCCAAAAATATTCTCTGGAGACACAAGGAGGCGTTCAGTGATGGAGTTGCATCTGTTAAAAAATCATTATTTGAAATTATTCAAGATATCATTGATGAACGAGTTTCTGATGATGATTTGAGCAAAGCTAGTGTCAAATTTCCACATTGTACTCCAAAAACAAAGGAAGCTTACTATTACAGGTAATTCATGGAATTTCCATCTTTAATTCTTGATTTTCATTATCAATTCTTTTATTGTTGCAGGAGTGTCTTCGAATCTCATTATTCTGGTCGAGGCGAAAGTTTTACTCCATATTTCTGGATGCCACGTTGGGTTAAAAATGTCACTGATCCATCTGCTCGATTTATCAAACATTATGCAGCAGAAGCAGAAGCATAAAATCCCTCAAATATTGCATTTGGAATTGATTTCTGCATAAAAAAATAAAGTCATCATCATTTTTTCCTTGAAAATATAAAAAAAGTTTTTTCAATTCATGAAAATCCTGAATACCCAATCATTTAAATCCAGTTAGTGAAGTATATAATTATCTCATTTGGCAGTATTATCAAATAAAAATTAAGCAATATTACCCCTGGTGGGACTCGAACCCACAATCCCCGGTTTAGGAGACCGATGCCTTATCCATTAGGCCACAGGGGCACGTATTATCTTGGGACAAGCAAAAAGTAGTATTTAAGTGTAGCTATGCTGTTGACAAGAGAAAATCCTTGCAACTATTTATTTATTAAAATTGTATGAGACAAAAAAACCATTGTCTTCAATTATTTCTTTCGTTTAATTGAAAATAATAATGCTGCTCCAATCTAAAGTCATTCTTACTATTACTATATATGTGCCACGTGAGTGTTGCCGAATGGAAAAAAAAAAAGATAGATGGCATCACCCATTATTCTCACAGCTGTAAACTGAGAGCTCCAATCGCTCCAATTGTGCAGTGCCAATGAAAACCTGTCAAACGTATAATAATTATTCAATTTTTTAGTTTAAAAATTTGTTATTTCAAAACCGCAATGTTTTCATAAAAGTCGGTTCAATCTGCAAAATTAAAAAAAAAGGTAGGAAAAACATGGATTTTTCTAGTTTTCAAGTAAGAAGTTAATGAGATTAACCTAAATATAATAAATTTTCAGATGATTTCAACGAGATATGCTTCTTTTCTATCTGGAATGATAATTGCTTCAGTAACATGGGCCTTCAGTTTATATCTATATTCGAGACTCTCATCAAATGCCAATACAGTGAATCCAACAATGCTCATATCGGAGAACTCCCAGCCACTCCAAAATTCTGGGCTCAATCAAATGATATTATCCAATAATATATTCGATGGAGGAAAAAAAAATAGCGACAAGCTGCTTCGACAATTACAGCCTGTTCCAGTAAAATCTTCTGTCACGCTCGAAGATGGTAATCAATTTTAATTTCTCTCCTTCAATTATTTATTAACAATAAATCATGTAACCTTCCAACAGGCCTTGAAACACTGGGATTAGTGCATAACATGGCAGAACAGAGGAAACGTGACGAGGGATACAAAAATTTTGCCTTCAATATCCTAGTCTCGGACAAACTTGGAGTCCACCGTGAAATTTTAGATACAAGACATAAACTCTGCTCCTCACAAAAGTATCCAGAACAATTACCAAATGCTAGTGTAGTCATATGCTTTTACAATGAGCACTACACGACTCTCGTGAGATCATTGCATTCTGTAATTGAGAAAACACCGCCAAATTTATTGCACGAAATCATTCTGGTGAATGACTTGAGTGACAGTGATGAATTGCACAAAGATGTGAGCAAGTATGTCAAAGAGAACTTGAAGCAAGTCAAGTATTTCAAGACTGATAGGAGAGAAGGTCTGATACGTGCAAGAATGTTTGGTGCTACTAGAGCCAGTGGACAAGTTCTCATATTCCTGGATTCTCACATTGAAGTCAATAAAATGTGGATCGAGCCACTTCTGACGAGAATAGCCGAGTCAAAGACTATTGTAGCAATGCCAGTGATTGACATTATAAATCCAGACACCTTTCAATACACAGCAAGTCCTCTAGTCAGAGGTGGATTCAACTGGGGACTACATTTCAAGTGGGATCAATTACCAGTTCATACTTTAGATCATCAGGAAGATTTTGTCAAGCCAATCAAGTCTCCAACAATGGCTGGTGGACTTTTTGCCATTGATAGAAATTATTTTCATGAAATGGGTGAATATGATGCAGGAATGGATGTTTGGGGTGGTGAGAATTTGGAGCTATCATTTAGAATTTGGATGTGTGGAGGCAGTATTGAATTGATTCCTTGCTCGAGAGTTGGACATATTTTTAGAAGGCGAAGACCTTATGGAAATGACAGAGTTCAAGATACAATGCTCAAAAATTCTCTGAGAGTTGCTCACGTCTGGATGGATAAATATAAGCAATATTATTTGAAAAATGTAGAGCAGATTGATTATGGAGATATATCTGAGAGGATTGCACTTCGAAAACGTTTGGGATGTCGAGATTTTGCATGGTATTTGGAGACGGTCTATCCAGAATTGACAAGACCGGATGATAGTGAGGCAATGCTGAAAGAAAAGTGGGCAAAGGTCAATCAAGAGCCAATGCAACCATGGCATTCCCGAAAAAGAAATTATACCGATCAATTTCAAATTAGACTCTCGAATTCTGCACTTTGTATACAGAGCGAGAAAGATGTGAAAACTAAGGGTGCAAAATTGATTGTAGCGCCTTGTTTGCGAATTAAATCTCAGATGTGGTATGAAACTGATAAACATGAGCTTGTATTGGGACAAATGCTTTGTTTAGATGGAAGTGGAAAGAAGCCAAAACTTGGTAAATGCCATGAAATGGGTGGAGATCAAGAATGGCGGCATAAAGGTACGAGTGAAACTCCAATATACAACATTGCAGCTGGCACGTGTCTAGCTGTTGAACGTGGCAGCAAATATTCGTACATCAAAATGGATTTATGTACAAAGTCTGATGTGACGTCAATAAGTTGGGATTTAGTGAGATCAAAAATACCTACTAAAGAAATTAGATGACCCCGGCTTAATCGGGGAAGAGTCAGGCAAAAACACATGGAAAATTGGCTTTAAAGCTATGATATTCAAATGGTTCTCATATCAATGTGATAATTCATTACTCCTATTGGCTCATTTGTTAATTATAAATTTGAGGCGAATCTCTTACCATGACATTTCAAATACATTTGTGTGTAAATGTAATTCAATTGTTGTAGATTTTCCAATTGGAAGAATTAACAATGCAAAAAATTTAGATCATTCTCAATATATTTTTCTTAAGGTTGTTGTCATAAGGAATTTCTTATATAAAAAATAAAATGTTTAATTATTATCAATTCTCTGAATTGAATATTTGACATTATTTGCGCGCTCTATTAGGGGAGAGTGGGGCAAAATGGACACTGTAATGAAACGGTTGGAGATGGATTTTTTTTGACGATTCTATTGAAAAGCTGAGGAAATTTCAGCTAGAAAACGAGTGTCAGATGTATTTTTTTCGATTTTTTTGAAAATGCGATTTTTTTCGGCATTTTTGAGGGGTTAAAGCCTTTCCTTCTTTGGAAGTTTTCAGTTTTTTGCAAGTATCTTGGGTTCTATTGGTCGTAGCGATTCGGGGTTGGTCTCAGATGAAAAGTGAGCTCATTTCCCATCGATTTATGGGGATTTGAATTCAAAATCATCAATTTTTGGGATAGTTATAGGCCAAAAACTGTTTCACAAAAGTGTTTCACAAAAATGACCGTAAATACCTGAAAAATCGATATTTTTTAATTGAAAACCCTATGAATCGATGGCAAATGATCTCACCTTTCACCTCCAATCGGAATTTTTACGCTACGACCAATAGAACCGAAGATATCCTAAAAAAACTGAAAATTTTCGAAAAAAGGAAGGAACCCCTCAAAATACTCGAAAAAGTAAAAATCTCTAAAATTCAAAAAAATTAATTCCCGCAGTTGTTTGCCGCCTGAAATTTCCTCAGCTTTCCAATGAAATCATCAAAGACCATCTACCGCCAATATTTCTATCAAATTCTAGAGTTTTCCATAATATTTGCCTCAAAATTTATGTGTGTCCATTTTACCCCTGATGTCCACTTTGCCCCACCTTCCTCTAAGGTATGATAGAAGAAGGTATTGGCAACCTTTGAGGAGCCGACACTCCGAGGATGCAATGCGTAGGGGACAGCTTTTCAGACAGCCATTCGACGTCGTTACTGCCGTCTTCCAATTTTCTCTATGCGCTACTTAAAAGCATGTGCAATATTTAATTAGCCGGAATTCCTATTTTCTGCTCATAATTTGGTGAATATGATTCAAATAGCTAATGTAAATTAGTAGGGCATCTGGCCGAAATCATCAAGATGCTGGAAAACTCTAAATATACTTGGAAAATACAAGCCGAAAAATTTAATTGACTGTTGAAGGGAACTTACTCGATTTCTTCAATCGAGCCCCCATTCTTATTCCAATTGGCTATATCGCCATAGAGGGGCAAGTGCCATATCGAGACCCCATTATTCATATTCATTGGCTCATATTTCGGTAAATATGGTTCAAACAGCCAATGTAAATTAGTAGGGGATCTAGCAGGGATCATCAAGATGCTGGAAAACTCTAAATGAACTCGAAAAATATAATCCGAAAAATTTATTTGACTGTTGAAAGGAACTTACTCGATTTCTTCAATCGAGACCCCATTCTTATTCCAATTGGCTATATCCCCGTAGAGGGGCAAGTGCCATATCGAGACCCCATTATTCATATTCATTGGCTCATATTTCGGTAAATATGGTTCAAACAGCCAATGTAAATTAGTAGGGGATCTAGCAGGGATCATCAAGATGCTGGAAAACTCTAAATGAACTCGAAAAATATAATCCGAAAAATTTAATTGACTGTTGAAAGGAACTTACTCGATTTCTTCAATCGAGACCCCATTCTTATTCCAATTGGCTATATCCCCGTAGAGGGGCAAGTGCCATATCGAGACCCCATTATTCATATTCATTGGCTCATATTTCGGTAAATATGGTTCAAACAGCCAATGTAAATTAGTAGGGGATCTAGCAGAGATCATCAAGATGCTGGAAAACTGTAAATATACTTGAAAAATACCAGCCGAAAAATTTAATTGACTGTTGAAAGGAACTTACTCGATTTCTTCAATCGAGACCCCATTCTTATTCCAATTGGCTATATCCCCGTAGAGGGGCAAGTGCCATATCGAGACCCCATTATTCATATTCATTGGCTCATATTTCGGTAAATATGGTTCAAACAGCCAATGTAAATTAGTAGGGGATCTAGCAGGGATCATCAAGATGCTGGAAAACTCTAAATGAACTCGAAAAATATAATCCGAAAAATTTAATTGACTGTTGAAAGGAACTTACTCGATTTCTTCAATCGAGACCCCATTCTTATTCCAATTGGCTATATCCCCGTAGAGGGGCAAGTGCCATATCGAGACCCCATTATTCATATTCATTGGCTCATATTTCGGTAAATATGGTTCAAACAGCCAATGTAAATTAGTAGGGGATCTAGCAGAGATCATCAAGATGCTGGAAAACTGTAAATATACTTGAAAAATACCAGCCGAAAAATTTAATTGACTGTTGAAAGGAACTTACTCGATTTCTTCAATCGAGACCCCATTCTTATTCCAATTGGCTATATCCCCGTAGAGGGGCAAGTGCCATATCGAGACCCCATTATTCATATTCATTGGCTCATATTTCGGTAAATATGGTTCAAACAGCCAATGTAAATTAGTAGGGGATCTAGCAGGGATCATCAAGATGCTGGAAAACTCTAAATGAACTCGAAAAATATAATCCGAAAAATTTAATTGACTGTTGAAAGGAACTTACTCGATTTCTTCAATCGAGACCCCATTCTTATTCCAATTGGCTATATCCCCGTAGAGGGGCAAGTGCCATATCGAGACCCCATTATTCATATTCATTGGCTCATATTTCGGTAAATATGGTTCAAACAGCCAATGTAAATTAGTAGGGGATCTAGCAGAGATCATCAAGATGCTGGAAAACTGTAAATATACTTGAAAAATACCAGCCGAAAAATTTAATTGACTGTTGAAAGGAACTTACTCGATTTCTTCAATCGAGACCCCATTCTTATTCCAATTGGCTATATCCCCGTAGAGGGGCAAGTGCCATATCGAGACCCCATTATTCATATTCATTGGCTCATATTTCGGTAAATATGGTTCAAACAGCCAATGTAAATTAGTAGGGGATCTAGCAGGGATCATCAAGATGCTGGAAAACTCTAAATGAACTCGAAAAATATAATCCGAAAAATTTAATTGACTGTTGAAAGGAACTTACTCGATTTCTTCAATCGAGACCCCATTCTTATTCCAATTGGCTATATCCCCGTAGAGGGGCAAGTGCCATATCGAGACCCCATTATTCATATTCATTGGCTCATATTTCGGTAAATATGGTTCAAACAGCCAATGTAAATTAGTAGGGGATCTAGCAGAGATCATCAAGATGCTGGAAAACTGTAAATATACTTGAAAAATACCAGCCGAAAAATTTAATTGACTGTTGAAAGGAACTTACTCGATTTCTTCAATCGAGACCCCATTCTTATTCCAATTGGCTATATCCCCGTAGAGGGGCAAGTGCCATATCGAGACCCCATTATTCATATTCATTGGCTCATATTTCGGTAAATATGGTTCAAACAGCCAATGTAAATTAGTAGGGGATCTAGCAGGGATCATCAAGATGCTGGAAAACTCTAAATGAACTCGAAAAATATAATCCGAAAAATTTAATTGACTGTTGAAAGGAACTTACTCGATTTCTTCAATCGAGACCCCATTCTTATTCCAATTGGCTATATCCCCGTAGAGGGGCAAGTGCCATATCGAGACCCCATTATTCATATTCATTGGCTCATATTTCGGTAAATATGGTTCAAACAGCCAATGTAAATTAGTAGGGGATCTAGCAGAGATCATCAAGATGCTGGAAAACTGTAAATATACTTGAAAAATACCAGCCGAAAAATTTAATTGACTGTTGAAAGGAACTTACTCGATTTCTTCAATCGAGACCCCATTCTTATTCCAATTGGCTATATCCCCGTAGAGGGGCAAGTGCCATATCGAGACCCCATTATTCATATTCATTGGCTCATATTTCGGTAAATATGGTTCAAACAGCCAATGTAAATTAGTAGGGGATCTAGCAGGGATCATCAAGATGCTGGAAAACTCTAAATGAACTCGAAAAATATAATCCGAAAAATTTAATTGACTGTTGAAAGGAACTTACTCGATTTCTTCAATCGAGACCCCATTCTTATTCCAATTGGCTATATCCCCGTAGAGGGGCAAGTGCCATATCGAGACCCCATTATTCATATTCATTGGCTCATATTTCGGTAAATATGGTTCAAACAGCCAATGTAAATTAGTAGGGGATCTAGCAGGGATCATCAAGATGCTGGAAAACTGTAAATATACTTGAAAAATACCAGCCGAAAAATTTAATTGACTGTTGAAAGGAACTTACTCGATTTCTTCAATCGAGACCCCATTCTTATTCCAATTGGCTATATCCCCATAGAGGGGCAAGTGCCATATCGAGACCCCATTATTCATATTCATTGGCTCATATTTCGGTAAATATGGTTCAAACAGCCAATGTAAATTAGTAGGGGATCTAGCAGGGATCATCAAGATGCTGGAAAACTCTAAATGAACTCGAAAAATATAATCCGAAAAATTTAATTGACTGTTGAAAGGAAATTACTCGATTTTTTCAATCGAGACCCCATTCTTATTCCAATTGGCTATATCCCCGTAGAGGGGCAAGTGCCATATCGAGACCCCATTATTCATATTCATTGGCTCATATTTCGGTAAATATGGTTCAAACAGCCAATGTAAATTAGTAGGGGATCTAGCAGAGATCATCAAGATGCTGGAAAACTGTAAATATACTTGAAAAATACCAGCCGAAAAATTTAATTGACTGTTGAAAGGAACTTACTCGATTTCTTCAATCGAGACCCCATTCTTATTCCAATTGGCTATATCCCCGTAGAGGGGCAAGTGCCATATCGAGACCCCATTATTCATATTCATTGGCTCATATTTCGGTGAATATGGTTCAAACAGCCAATGTAAATTAGTAGGGGATCTAGCAGAGATCATCAAGATGCTGGAAAACTGTAAATATACTTGAAAAATACCAGCCGAAAAATTTAATTGACTGTTGAAAGGAACTTACTCGATTTCTTCAATCGAGACCCCATTCTTATTCCAATTGGCTATATCCCCGTAGAGGGGCAAGTGCCATATCGAGACCCCATTATTCATATTCATTGGCTCATATTTCGGTAAATATGGTTCAAACAGCCAATGTAAATTAGTAGGGGATCTAGCAGGGATCATCAAGATGCTGGAGAACTCTAAATAAACTCGAAAAATATAATCCGAAAAATTTAATTGACTGTTGAAAGGAACTTACTCGATTTCTTCAATCGAGACCCCATTCTTATTCCAATTGGCTATATCCCCATAGAGGGGCAAGTGCCATATCGAGACCCCATTATTCATATTCATTGGCTCATATTCCGGTAAATATGGTTCAAACAGCCAATGTAAATTAGTAGGGGATCTAGCAGGAATCATCAAGATGCTGGAAAACTCTAAATAAACTCGAAAAATATAATCTGAAAAATTTAATTGACTGTTGAAAGGAACTTACTCGATTTCTTCAATCGAGACCCCATTCTTATTCCAATTGGCTATATCCCCATAGAGGGGCAAGTGCCATATCGAGACCCCATTATTCATATTCATTGGCTCATATTTCGGTAAATATGGTTCAAACAGCCAATGTAAATTAGTAGGGGATCTAGCAGGGATCATCAAGATGCTGGAAAACTCTGAATGAACTCGAAGAATATAATCCGAAAAATTTAATTGACTGTTGAAAGGAAATTACTCGATTTTTTCAATCGAGACCCCATTCTTATTCCAATTGGCTATATCCCCGTAGAGGGGCAAGTGCCATATCGAGACCCCATTATTCATATTCATTGGCTCATATTTCGGTAAATATGGTTCAAACAGCCAATGTAAATTAGTAGGGGATCTAGCAGAGATCATCAAGATGCTGGAAAACTGTAAATATACTTGAAAAATACTAGCCGAAAAATTTAATTGACTGTTGAAAGGAACTTACTCGATTTCTTCAATCGAGACCCCATTCTTATTCCAATTGGCTATATCCCCGTAGAGGGGCAAGTGCCATATCGAGACCCCATTATTCATATTCATTGGCTCATATTTCGGTAAATATGGTTCAAACAGCCAATGTAAATTAGTAGGGGATCTAGCAGGGATCATCAAGATGCTGGAAAACTCTAAATGAACTCGAAAAATATAATCCGAAAAATTTAATTGACTGTTGAAAGGAAATTACTCGATTTTTTCAATCGAGACCCCATTCTTATTCCGATTGGCTATATCCCCGTAGAGGGGCAAGTGCCATATCGAGACCCCATTATTCATATTCATTGGCTCATATTTCGGTAAATATGGTTCAAACAGCCAATGTAAATTAGTAGGGGATCTAGCAGAGATCATCAAGATGCTGGAAAACTGTAAATATACTTGAAAAATACCAGCCGAAAAATTTAATTGACTGTTGAAAGGAACTTACTCGATTTCTTCAATCGAGACCCCATTCTTATTCCAATTGGCTATATCCCCGTAGAGGGGCAAGTGCCATATCGAGACCCCATTATTCATATTCATTGGCTCATATTTCGGTAAATATGGTTCAAACAGCCAATGTAAATTAGTAGGGGATCTAGCAGGGATCATCAAGATGCTGGAAAACTCTAAATGAACTCGAAAAATATAATCCGAAAAATTTAATTGACTGTTGAAAGGAAATTACTCGATTTTTTCAATCGAGACCCCATTCTTATTCCAATTGGCTATATCCCCGTAGAGGGGCAAGTGCCATATCGAGACCCCATTATTCATATTCATTGGCTCATATTTCGGTAAATATGGTTCAAACAGCCAATGTAAATTAGTAGGGGATCTAGCAGGGATCATCAAGATGCTGGAAAACTCTAAATAAACTCGAAAAATATAATCCGAAAAATTTAATTGACTGTTGAAAGGAACTTACTCGATTTCTTCAATCGAGACCCCATTCTTATTCCAATTGGCTATATCCCCATAGAGGGGCAAGTGCCATATCGAGACCCCATTATTCATATTCATTGGCTCATATCCCGGTAAATATGGTTCAAACAGCCAATGTAAATTAGTAGGGGATCTAGCAGGAATCATCAAGATGCTGGAAAACTCTAAATAAACTCGAAAAATATAATCTGAAAAATTTAATTGACTGTTGAAAGGAACTTACTCGATTTTTTCAATTGAGACCCCATTCTTATTCCAATTGGCTATATCCCCATAGAGGGGCAAGTGCCATATCGAGACCCCATTATTCATATTCATTGGCTCATATTCCGGTAAATATGGTTCAAACAGCCAATGTAAATTAGTAGGGGATCTAGCAGGAATCATCAAGATGCTGGAAAACTCTAAATAAACTCGAAAAATATAATCTGAAAAATTTAATTGACTGTTGAAACGAACTTACTCGATTTCTTCAATCGAGACCCCATTCTTATTCCAATTGGCTATATCCCCGTAGAGGGGCAAGTGCCATATCGAGACCCCATTATTCATATTCATTGGCTCATATTTCGGTAAATATGGTTCAAACAGCCAATGTAAATTAGTAGGGGATCTAGCAGGGATCATCAAGATGCTGGAAAACTCTAAATGAACTCGAAAAATATAATCCGAAAAATTTAATTGACTGTTGAAAGGAACTTACTCGATTTCTTCAATCGAGACCCCATTCTTATTCCAATTGGCTATATCCCCGTAGAGGGGCAAGTGCCATATCGAGACCCCATTATTCATATTCATTGGCTCATATTTCGGTAAATATGGTTCAAACAGCCAATGTAAATTAGTAGGGGATCTAGCAGAGATCATCAAGATGCTGGAAAACTGTAAATATACTTGAAAAATACCAGCCGAAAAATTTAATTGACTGTTGAAAGGAACTTACTCGATTTCTTCAATCGAGACCCCATTCTTATTCCAATTGGCTATATCCCCGTAGAGGGGCAAGTGCCATATCGAGACCCCATTATTCATATTCATTGGCTCATATTTCGGTAAATATGGTTCAAACAGCCAATGTAAATTAGTAGGGGATCTAGCAGGGATCATCAAGATGCTGGAAAACTCTAAATGAACTCGAAAAATATAATCCGAAAAATTTAATTGACTGTTGAAAGGAACTTACTCGATTTCTTCAATCGAGACCCCATTCTTATTCCAATTGGCTATATCCCCGTAGAGGGGCAAGTGCCATATCGAGACCCCATTATTCATATTCATTGGCTCATATTTCGGTAAATATGGTTCAAACAGCCAATGTAAATTAGTAGGGGATCTAGCAGAGATCATCAAGATGCTGGAAAACTGTAAATATACTTGAAAAAAACCAGCCGAAAAATTTAATTGACTGTTGAAAGGAACTTACTCGATTTCTTCAATCGAGACCCCATTCTTATTCCAATTGGCTATATCCCCGTAGAGGGGCAAGTGCCATATCGAGACCCCATTATTCATATTCATTGGCTCATATTTCGGTAAATATGGTTCAAACAGCCAATGTAAATTAGTAGGGGATCTAGCAGGGATCATCAAGATGCTGGAAAACTGTAAATATACTTGAAAAATACCAGCCGAAAAATTTAATTGACTGTTGAAAGGAACTTACTCGATTTCTTCAATCGAGACCCCATTCTTATTCCAATTGGCTATATCCCCATAGAGGGGCAAGTGCCATATCGAGACCCCATTATTCATATTCATTGGCTCATATTTCGGTAAATATGGTTCAAACAGCCAATGTAAATTAGTAGGGGATCTAGCAGGGATCATCAAGATGCTGGAAAACTCTAAATGAACTCGAAAAATATAATCCGAAAAATTTAATTGACTGTTGAAAGGAAATTACTCGATTTTTTCAATCGAGACCCCATTCTTATTCCAATTGGCTATATCCCCGTAGAGGGGCAAGTGCCATATCGAGACCCCATTATTCATATTCATTGGCTCATATTTCGGTAAATATGGTTCAAACAGCCAATGTAAATTAGTAGGGGATCTAGCAGAGATCATCAAGATGCTGGAAAACTGTAAATATACTTGAAAAATACCAGCCGAAAAATTTAATTGACTGTTGAAAGGAACTTACTCGATTTCTTCAATCGAGACCCCATTCTTATTCCAATTGGCTATATCCCCGTAGAGGGGCAAGTGCCATATCGAGACCCCATTATTCATATTCATTGGCTCATATTTCGGTGAATATGGTTCAAACAGCCAATGTAAATTAGTAGGGGATCTAGCAGAGATCATCAAGATGCTGGAAAACTGTAAATATACTTGAAAAATACCAGCCGAAAAATTTAATTGACTGTTGAAAGGAACTTACTCGATTTCTTCAATCGAGACCCCATTCTTATTCCAATTGGCTATATCCCCGTAGAGGGGCAAGTGCCATATCGAGACCCCATTATTCATATTCATTGGCTCATATTTCGGTAAATATGGTTCAAACAGCCAATGTAAATTAGTAGGGGATCTAGCAGGGATCATCAAGATGCTGGAGAACTCTAAATAAACTCGAAAAATATAATCCGAAAAATTTAATTGACTGTTGAAAGGAACTTACTCGATTTCTTCAATCGAGACCCCATTCTTATTCCAATTGGCTATATCCCCATAGAGGGGCAAGTGCCATATCGAGACCCCATTATTCATATTCATTGGCTCATATTCCGGTAAATATGGTTCAAACAGCCAATGTAAATTAGTAGGGGATCTAGCAGGAATCATCAAGATGCTGGAAAACTCTAAATAAACTCGAAAAATATAATCTGAAAAATTTAATTGACTGTTGAAAGGAACTTACTCGATTTCTTCAATCGAGACCCCATTCTTATTCCAATTGGCTATATCCCCATAGAGGGGCAAGTGCCATATCGAGACCCCATTATTCATATTCATTGGCTCATATTTCGGTAAATATGGTTCAAACAGCCAATGTAAATTAGTAGGGGATCTAGCAGGGATCATCAAGATGCTGGAAAACTCTGAATGAACTCGAAGAATATAATCCGAAAAATTTAATTGACTGTTGAAAGGAAATTACTCGATTTTTTCAATCGAGACCCCATTCTTATTCCAATTGGCTATATCCCCGTAGAGGGGCAAGTGCCATATCGAGACCCCATTATTCATATTCATTGGCTCATATTTCGGTAAATATGGTTCAAACAGCCAATGTAAATTAGTAGGGGATCTAGCAGAGATCATCAAGATGCTGGAAAACTGTAAATATACTTGAAAAATACTAGCCGAAAAATTTAATTGACTGTTGAAAGGAACTTACTCGATTTCTTCAATCGAGACCCCATTCTTATTCCAATTGGCTATATCCCCGTAGAGGGGCAAGTGCCATATCGAGACCCCATTATTCATATTCATTGGCTCATATTTCGGTAAATATGGTTCAAACAGCCAATGTAAATTAGTAGGGGATCTAGCAGGGATCATCAAGATGCTGGAAAACTCTAAATGAACTCGAAAAATATAATCCGAAAAATTTAATTGACTGTTGAAAGGAAATTACTCGATTTTTTCAATCGAGACCCCATTCTTATTCCGATTGGCTATATCCCCGTAGAGGGGCAAGTGCCATATCGAGACCCCATTATTCATATTCATTGGCTCATATTTCGGTAAATATGGTTCAAACAGCCAATGTAAATTAGTAGGGGATCTAGCAGAGATCATCAAGATGCTGGAAAACTGTAAATATACTTGAAAAATACCAGCCGAAAAATTTAATTGACTGTTGAAAGGAACTTACTCGATTTCTTCAATCGAGACCCCATTCTTATTCCAATTGGCTATATCCCCGTAGAGGGGCAAGTGCCATATCGAGACCCCATTATTCATATTCATTGGCTCATATTTCGGTAAATATGGTTCAAACAGCCAATGTAAATTAGTAGGGGATCTAGCAGGGATCATCAAGATGCTGGAAAACTCTAAATGAACTCGAAAAATATAATCCGAAAAATTTAATTGACTGTTGAAAGGAAATTACTCGATTTTTTCAATCGAGACCCCATTCTTATTCCAATTGGCTATATCCCCGTAGAGGGGCAAGTGCCATATCGAGACCCCATTATTCATATTCATTGGCTCATATTTCGGTAAATATGGTTCAAACAGCCAATGTAAATTAGTAGGGGATCTAGCAGGGATCATCAAGATGCTGGAAAACTCTAAATAAACTCGAAAAATATAATCCGAAAAATTTAATTGACTGTTGAAAGGAACTTACTCGATTTCTTCAATCGAGACCCCATTCTTATTCCAATTGGCTATATCCCCATAGAGGGGCAAGTGCCATATCGAGACCCCATTATTCATATTCATTGGCTCATATCCCGGTAAATATGGTTCAAACAGCCAATGTAAATTAGTAGGGGATCTAGCAGGAATCATCAAGATGCTGGAAAACTCTAAATAAACTCGAAAAATATAATCTGAAAAATTTAATTGACTGTTGAAAGGAACTTACTCGATTTTTTCAATTGAGACCCCATTCTTATTCCAATTGGCTATATCCCCATAGAGGGGCAAGTGCCATATCGAGACCCCATTATTCATATTCATTGGCTCATATTCCGGTAAATATGGTTCAAACAGCCAATGTAAATTAGTAGGGGATCTAGCAGGAATCATCAAGATGCTGGAAAACTCTAAATAAACTCGAAAAATATAATCTGAAAAATTTAATTGACTGTTGAAACGAACTTACTCGATTTCTTCAATCGAGACCCCATTCTTATTCCAATTGGCTATATCCCCATAGAGGGGCAAGTGCCATATCGAGACCCCATTATTCATATTCATTGGCTCATATTTCGGTAAATATGGTTCAAACAGCCAATGTAAATTAGTAGGGGATCTAGCAGGGATCATCAAGATGCTGGAAAACTCTGAATGAACTCGAAGAATATAATCCGAAAAATTTAATTGACTGTTGAAAGGAAATTACTCGATTTTTTCAATCGAGACCCCATTCTTATTCCAATTGGCTATATCCCCGTAGAGGGGCAAGTGCCATATCGAGACCCCATTATTCATATTCATTGGCTCATATTTCGGTAAATATGGTTCAAACAGCCAATGTAAATTAGTAGGGGATCTAGCAGGGATCATCAAGATGCTGGAAAACTCTAAATGAACTCGAAAAATATAATCCGAAAAATTTAATTGACTGTTGAAAGGAAATTACTCGATTTTTTCAATCGAGACCCCATTCTTATTCCGATTGGCTATATCCCCGTAGAGGGGCAAGTGCCATATCGAGACCCCATTATTCATATTCATTGGCTCATATTTCGGTAAATATGGTTCAAACAGCCAATGTAAATTAGTAGGGGATCTAGCAGAGATCATCAAGATGCTGGAAAACTGTAAATATACTTGAAAAATACCAGCCGAAAAATTTAATTGACTGTTGAAAGGAACTTACTCGATTTCTTCAATCGAGACCCCATTCTTATTCCAATTGGCTATATCCCCATAGAGGGGCAAGTGCCCTATCGAGACCCCATTATTCATATTCATTGGCTCATATTCCGGTAAATATGGTTCAAACAGCCAATGTAAATTAGTAGGGGATCTAGCAGGAATCATCAAGATGCTGGAAAACTCTAAATAAACTCGAAAAATATAATCCGAAAAATTTAATTGACTGTTGAAAGGAACTTACTCGATTTCTTCAATCGAGACCCCATTCTTATTCCAATTGGCTATATCCCCATAGAGGGGCAAGTGCCCTATCGAGACCCCATTATTCATATTCATTGGCTCATATTCCGGTAAATATGGTTCAAACAGCCAATGTAAATTAGTAGGGGATCTAGCAGGGATCATCAAGATGCTGGAAAACTCTAAATAAACTCGAAAAATATAATCCGAAAAATTTAATTGACTGTTGAAAGGAACTTACTCGATTTCTTCAATCGAGACCCCATTCTTATTCCAATTGGCTATATCCCCATAGAGGGGCAAGTGCCCTATCGAGACCCCATTATTCATATTCATTGGCTCATATTCCGGTAAATATGGTTCAAACAGCCAATGTAAATTAGTAGGGGATCTAGCAGGAATCATCAAGATGCTGGAAAACTCTGAATAAACTCGAAAAATATAATCTGAAAAATTTAATTGACTGTTGAAAGAAACTTACTCGATTTCTTCAATCGAGACCCCATTCTTATTCCAATTGGCTATATCCCCATAGAGGGGCAAGTGCCATATCGAGACCCCATTATTCATATTCATTGGCTCATATTTCGGTAAATATGGTTCAAACAGCCAATGTAAATTAGTAGGGGATCTAGCAGGGATCATCAAGATGCTGGAAAACTCTAAATGAACTCGAAAAACATAATCCGAAAAATTTAATTGACTGTTGAAAGGAAATTACTCGATTTCTTCAATCGAGACCCCATTCTTATTCCAATTGGCTATATCCCCATAGAGGGGCAAGTGCCATATCGAGACCCCATTATTCATATTCATTGGCTCATATTTCGGTAAATATGGTTCAAACAGCCAATGTAAATTAGTAGGGGATCTAGCAGGGATCATCAAGATGCTGGAAAACTCTAAATGAACTCGAAAAACATAATCCGAAAAATTTAATTGACTGTTGAAAGGAAATTACTCGATTTTTTCAATCGAGACCCCATTCTTATTCCAATTGGCTATATCCCCGTAGAGGGGCAAGTGCCATATCGAGACCCCATTATTCATATTCATTGGCTCATATTTCGGTAAATATGGTTCAAACAGCCAATGTAAATTAGTAGGGGATCTAGCAGGGATCATCAAGATGCTGGAAAACTCTAAATGAACTCGAAAAATATAATCCGAAAAATTTAATTGACTGTTGAAAGGAACTTACTCGATTTCTTCAATCGAGACCCCATTCTTATTCCAATTGGCTATATCCCCATAGAGGGGCAAGTGCCATATCGAGACCCCATTATTCATATTCATTGGCTCATATTTCGGTAAATATGGTTCAAACAGCCAATGTAAATTAGTAGGGGATCTAGCAGGGATCATCAAGATGCTGGAAAACTCTAAATGAACTCGAAAAACATAATCCGAAAAATTTAATTGACTGTTGAAAGGAAATTACTCGATTTTTTCAATCGAGACCCCATTCTTATTCCAATTGGCTATATCCCCGTAGAGGGACAAGTGCCATATCGAGACCCCATTATTCATATTCATTGGCTCATATTTCGGTAAATATGGTTCAAACAGCCAATGTAAATTAGTAGGGGATCTAGCAGAGATCATCAAGATGCTGGAAAACTGTAAATATACTTGAAAAATACCAGCCGAAAAATTTAATTGACTGTTGAAAGGAACTTACTCGATTTCTTCAATCGAGACCCCATTCTTATTCCAATTGGCTATATCCCCGTAGAGGGGCAAGTGCCATATCGAGACCCCATTATTCATATTCATTGGCTCATATTTCGGTAAATATGGTTCAAACAGCCAATGTAAATTAGTAGGGGATCTAGCAGAGATCATCAAGATGCTGGAAAACTGTAAATATACTTGAAAAAAACCAGCCGAAAAATTTAATTGACTGTTGAGAGGAACTTACTCGATTTCTTCAATCGAGACCCCATTCTTATTCCAATTGGCTATATCCCCGTAGAGGGGCAAGTGCCATATCGAGACCCCATTATTCATATTCATTGGCTCATATTTCGGTAAATATGGTTCAAACAGCCAATGTAAATTAGTAGGGGATCTAGCAGGGATCATCAAGATGCTGGAAAACTCTAAATGAACTCGAAAAATATAATCCGAAAAATTTAATTGACTGTTGAAAGGAACTTACTCGATTTCTTCAATCGAGACCCCATTCTTATTCCAATTGGCTATATCCCCGTAGAGGGGCAAGTGCCATATCGAGACCCCATTATTCATATTCATTGGCTCATATTTCGGTAAATATGGTTCAAACAGCCAATGTAAATTAGTAGGGGATCTAGCAGAGATCATCAAGATGCTGGAAAACTGTAAATATACTTGAAAAAAACCAGCCGAAAAATTTAATTGACTGTTGAAAGGAACTTACTCGATTTCTTCAATCGAGACCCCATTCTTATTCCAATTGGCTATATCCCCGTAGAGGGGCAAGTGCCATATCGAGACCCCATTATTCATATTCATTGGCTCATATTTCGGTAAATATGGTTCAAACAGCCAATGTAAATTAGTAGGGGATCTAGCAGGGATCATCAAGATGCTGGAAAACTGTAAATATACTTGAAAAATACCAGCCGAAAAATTTAATTGACTGTTGAAAGGAACTTACTCGATTTCTTCAATCGAGACCCCATTCTTATTCCAATTGGCTATATCCCCATAGAGGGGCAAGTGCCATATCGAGACCCCATTATTCATATTCATTGGCTCATATTTCGGTAAATATGGTTCAAACAGCCAATGTAAATTAGTAGGGGATCTAGCAGGGATCATCAAGATGCTGGAAAACTCTAAATGAACTCGAAAAATATAATCCGAAAAATTTAATTGACTGTTGAAAGGAACTTACTCGATTTCTTCAATCGAGACCCCATTCTTATTCCAATTGGCTATATCCCCATAGAGGGGCAAGTGCCATATCGAGACCCCATTATTCATATTCATTGGCTCATATTCCGGTAAATATGGTTCAAACAGCCAATGTAAATTAGTAGGGGATCTAGCAGGAATCATCAAGATGCTGGAAAACTCTAAATAAACTCGAAAAATATAATCTGAAAAATTTAATTGACTGTTGAAAGGAACTTACTCGATTTCTTCAATCGAGACCCCATTCTTATTCCAATTGGCTATATCCCCATAGAGGGGCAAGTGCCATATCGAGACCCCATTATTCATATTCATTGGCTCATATTTCGGTAAATATGGTTCAAACAGCCAATGTAAATTAGTAGGGGATCTAGCAGGGATCATCAAGATGCTGGAAAACTCTAAATAAACTCGAAAAATATAATCTGAAAAATTTAATTGACTGTTGAAAGGAACTTACTCGATTTCTTCAATCGAGACCCCATTCTTATTCCAATTGGCTATATCCCCATAGAGGGGCAAGTGCCATATCGAGACCCCATTATTCATATTCATTGGCTCATATTTCGGTAAATATGGTTCAAACAGCCAATGTAAATTAGTAGGGGATCTAGCAGGGATCATCAAGATGCTGGAAAACTCTGAATGAACTCGAAGAATATAATCCGAAAAATTTAATTGACTGTTGAAAGGAAATTACTCGATTTTTTCAATCGAGACCCCATTCTTATTCCAATTGGCTATATCCCCGTAGAGGGGCAAGTGCCATATCGAGACCCCATTATTCATATTCATTGGCTCATATTTCGGTAAATATGGTTCAAACAGCCAATGTAAATTAGTAGGGGATCTAGCAGAGATCATCAAGATGCTGGAAAACTGTAAATATACTTGAAAAATACTAGCCGAAAAATTTAATTGACTGTTGAAAGGAACTTACTCGATTTCTTCAATCGAGACCCCATTCTTATTCCAATTGGCTATATCCCCGTAGAGGGGCAAGTGCCATATCGAGACCCCATTATTCATATTCATTGGCTCATATTTCGGTAAATATGGTTCAAACAGCCAATGTAAATTAGTAGGGGATCTAGCAGGGATCATCAAGATGCTGGAAAACTCTAAATGAACTCGAAAAATATAATCCGAAAAATTTAATTGACTGTTGAAAGGAAATTACTCGATTTTTTCAATCGAGACCCCATTCTTATTCCGATTGGCTATATCCCCGTAGAGGGGCAAGTGCCATATCGAGACCCCATTATTCATATTCATTGGCTCATATTTCGGTAAATATGGTTCAAACAGCCAATGTAAATTAGTAGGGGATCTAGCAGAGATCATCAAGATGCTGGAAAACTGTAAATATACTTGAAAAATACCAGCCGAAAAATTTAATTGACTGTTGAAAGGAACTTACTCGATTTCTTCAATCGAGACCCCATTCTTATTCCAATTGGCTATATCCCCGTAGAGGGGCAAGTGCCATATCGAGACCCCATTATTCATATTCATTGGCTCATATTTCGGTAAATATGGTTCAAACAGCCAATGTAAATTAGTAGGGGATCTAGCAGGGATCATCAAGATGCTGGAAAACTCTAAATGAACTCGAAAAATATAATCCGAAAAATTTAATTGACTGTTGAAAGGAAATTACTCGATTTTTTCAATCGAGACCCCATTCTTATTCCAATTGGCTATATCCCCGTAGAGGGGCAAGTGCCATATCGAGACCCCATTATTCATATTCATTGGCTCATATTTCGGTAAATATGGTTCAAACAGCCAATGTAAATTAGTAGGGGATCTAGCAGGGATCATCAAGATGCTGGAAAACTCTAAATAAACTCGAAAAATATAATCTGAAAAATTTAATTGACTGTTGAAAGGAACTTACTCGATTTCTTCAATCGAGACCCCATTCTTATTCCAATTGGCTATATCCCCATAGAGGGGCAAGTGCCATATCGAGACCCCATTATTCATATTCATTGGCTCATATTTCGGTAAATATGGTTCAAACAGCCAATGTAAATTAGTAGGGGATCTAGCAGGGATCATCAAGATGCTGGAAAACTCTGAATGAACTCGAAGAATATAATCCGAAAAATTTAATTGACTGTTGAAAGGAAATTACTCGATTTTTTCAATCGAGACCCCATTCTTATTCCAATTGGCTATATCCCCGTAGAGGGGCAAGTGCCATATCGAGACCCCATTATTCATATTCATTGGCTCATATTTCGGTAAATATGGTTCAAACAGCCAATGTAAATTAGTAGGGGATCTAGCAGAGATCATCAAGATGCTGGAAAACTGTAAATATACTTGAAAAATACTAGCCGAAAAATTTAATTGACTGTTGAAAGGAACTTACTCGATTTCTTCAATCGAGACCCCATTCTTATTCCAATTGGCTATATCCCCGTAGAGGGGCAAGTGCCATATCGAGACCCCATTATTCATATTCATTGGCTCATATTTCGGTAAATATGGTTCAAACAGCCAATGTAAATTAGTAGGGGATCTAGCAGGGATCATCAAGATGCTGGAAAACTCTAAATGAACTCGAAAAATATAATCCGAAAAATTTAATTGACTGTTGAAAGGAAATTACTCGATTTTTTCAATCGAGACCCCATTCTTATTCCGATTGGCTATATCCCCGTAGAGGGGCAAGTGCCATATCGAGACCCCATTATTCATATTCATTGGCTCATATTTCGGTAAATATGGTTCAAACAGCCAATGTAAATTAGTAGGGGATCTAGCAGAGATCATCAAGATGCTGGAAAACTGTAAATATACTTGAAAAATACCAGCCGAAAAATTTAATTGACTGTTGAAAGGAACTTACTCGATTTCTTCAATCGAGACCCCATTCTTATTCCAATTGGCTATATCCCCGTAGAGGGGCAAGTGCCATATCGAGACCCCATTATTCATATTCATTGGCTCATATTTCGGTAAATATGGTTCAAACAGCCAATGTAAATTAGTAGGGGATCTAGCAGGGATCATCATGATGCTGGAAAACTCTAAATGAACTCGAAAAATATAATCCGAAAAATTTAATTGACTGTTGAAAGGAAATTACTCGATTTTTTCAATCGAGACCCCATTCTTATTCCAATTGGCTATATCCCCGTAGAGGGGCAAGTGCCATATCGAGACCCCATTATTCATATTCATTGGCTCATATTTCGGTAAATATGGTTCAAACAGCCAATGTAAATTAGTAGGGGATCTAGCAGGGATCATCAAGATGCTGGAAAACTCTAAATAAACTCGAAAAATATAATCCGAAAAATTTAATTGACTGTTGAAAGGAACTTACTCGATTTCTTCAATCGAGACCCCATTCTCATTCCAATTGGCTATATCCCCATAGAGGGGCAAGTGCCATATCGAGACCCCATTATTCATATTCATTGGCTCATATCCCGGTAAATATGGTTCAAACAGCCAATGTAAATTAGTAGGGGATCTAGCAGGGATCATCAAGATGCTGGAAAACTCTGAATGAACTCGAAGAATATAATCCGAAAAATTTAATTGACTGTTGAAAGGAAATTACTCGATTTTTTCAATCGAGACCCCATTCTTATTCCAATTGGCTATATCCCCGTAGAGGGGCAAGTGCCATATCGAGACCCCATTATTCATATTCATTGGCTCATATTTCGGTAAATATGGTTCAAACAGCCAATGTAAATTAGTAGGGGATCTAGCAGGGATCATCAAGATGCTGGAAAACTCTAAATAAACTCGAAAAATATAATCCGAAAAATTTAATTGACTGTTGAAAGGAACTTACTCGATTTCTTCAATCGAGACCCCATTCTTATTCCAATTGGCTATATCCCCATAGAGGGGCAAGTGCCATATCGAGACCCCATTATTCATATTCATTGGCTCATATTCCGGTAAATATGGTTCAAACAGCCAATGTAAATTAGTAGGGGATCTAGCAGGAATCATCAAGATGCTGGAAAACTCTAAATAAACTCGAAAAATATAATCTGAAAAATTTAATTGACTGTTGAAAGGAACTTACTCGATTTCTTCAATCGAGACCCCATTCTTATTCCAATTGGCTATATCCCCATAGAGGGGCAAGTGCCATATCGAGACCCCATTATTCATATTCATTGGCTCATATTTCGGTAAATATGGTTCAAACAGCCAATGTAAATTAGTAGGGGATCTAGCAGGGATCATCAAGATGCTGGAAAACTCTGAATGAACTCGAAGAATATAATCCGAAAAATTTAATTGACTGTTGAAAGGAAATTACTCGATTTTTTCAATCGAGACCCCATTCTTATTCCAATTGGCTATATCCCCGTAGAGGGGCAAGTGCCATATCGAGACCCCATTATTCATATTCATTGGCTCATATTTCGGTAAATATGGTTCAAACAGCCAATGTAAATTAGTAGGGGATCTAGCAGGAATCATCAAGATGCTGGAAAACTCTAAATAAACTCGAAAAATATAATCTGAAAAATTTAATTGACTGTTGAAAGGAACTTACTCGATTTCTTCAATCGAGACCCCATTCTTATTCCAATTGGCTATATCCCCATAGAGGGGCAAGTGCCATATCGAGACCCCATTATTCATATTCATTGGCTCATATTTCGGTAAATATGGTTCAAACAGCCAATGTAAATTAGTAGGGGATCTAGCAGGGATCATCAAGATGCTGGAAAACTCTGAATGAACTCGAAGAATATAATCCGAAAAATTTAATTGACTGTTGAAAGGAAATTACTCGATTTTTTCAATCGAGACCCCATTCTTATTCCAATTGGCTATATCCCCGTAGAGGGGCAAGTGCCATATCGAGACCCCATTATTCATATTCATTGGCTCATATTTCGGTAAATATGGTTCAAACAGCCAATGTAAATTAGTAGGGGATCTAGCAGGGATCATCAAGATGCTGGAAAACTCTAAATAAACTCGAAAAATATAATCTGAAAAATTTAATTGACTGTTGAAAGGAACTTACTCGATTTCTTCAATCGAGACCCCATTCTTATTCCAATTGGCTATATCCCCATAGAGGGGCAAGTGCCATATCGAGACCCCATTATTCATATTCATTGGCTCATATTTCGGTAAATATGGTTCAAACAGCCAATGTAAATTAGTAGGGGATCTAGCAGGGATCATCAAGATGCTGGAAAACTCTGAATGAACTCGAAGAATATAATCCGAAAAATTTAATTGACTGTTGAAAGGAAATTACTCGATTTTTTCAATCGAGACCCCATTCTTATTCCAATTGGCTATATCCCCGTAGAGGGGCAAGTGCCATATCGAGACCCCATTATTCATATTCATTGGCTCATATTTCGGTAAATATGGTTCAAACAGCCAATGTAAATTAGTAGGGGATCTAGCAGAGATCATCAAGATGCTGGAAAACTGTAAATATACTTGAAAAATACTAGCCGAAAAATTTAATTGACTGTTGAAAGGAACTTACTCGATTTCTTCAATCGAGACCCCATTCTTATTCCAATTGGCTATATCCCCGTAGAGGGGCAAGTGCCATATCGAGACCCCATTATTCATATTCATTGGCTCATATTTCGGTAAATATGGTTCAAACAGCCAATGTAAATTAGTAGGGGATCTAGCAGGGATCATCAAGATGCTGGAAAACTCTGAATGAACTCGAAGAATATAATCCGAAAAATTTAATTGACTGTTGAAAGGAAATTACTCGATTTTTTCAATCGAGACCCCATTCTTATTCCAATTGGCTATATCCCCGTAGAGGGGCAAGTGCCATATCGAGACCCCATTATTCATATTCATTGGCTCATATTTCGGTAAATATGGTTCAAACAGCCAATGTAAATTAGTAGGGGATCTAGCAGAGATCATCAAGATGCTGGAAAACTGTAAATATACTTGAAAAATACTAGCCGAAAAATTTAATTGACTGTTGAAAGGAACTTACTCGATTTCTTCAATCGAGACCCCATTCTTATTCCAATTGGCTATATCCCCGTAGAGGGGCAAGTGCCATATCGAGACCCCATTATTCATATTCATTGGCTCATATTTCGGTAAATATGGTTCAAACAGCCAATGTAAATTAGTAGGGGATCTAGCAGGGATCATCAAGATGCTGGAAAACTCTAAATGAACTCGAAAAATATAATCCGAAAAATTTAATTGACTGTTGAAAGGAAATTACTCGATTTTTTCAATCGAGACCCCATTCTTATTCCGATTGGCTATATCCCCGTAGAGGGGCAAGTGCCATATCGAGACCCCATTATTCATATTCATTGGCTCATATTTCGGTAAATATGGTTCAAACAGCCAATGTAAATTAGTAGGGGATCTAGCAGAGATCATCAAGATGCTGGAAAACTGTAAATATACTTGAAAAATACCAGCCGAAAAATTTAATTGACTGTTGAAAGGAACTTACTCGATTTCTTCAATCGAGACCCCATTCTTATTCCAATTGGCTATATCCCCGTAGAGGGGCAAGTGCCATATCGAGACCCCATTATTCATATTCATTGGCTCATATTTCGGTAAATATGGTTCAAACAGCCAATGTAAATTAGTAGGGGATCTAGCAGGGATCATCAAGATGCTGGAAAACTCTAAATGAACTCGAAAAATATAATCCGAAAAATTTAATTGACTGTTGAAAGGAAATTACTCGATTTTTTCAATCGAGACCCCATTCTTATTCCAATTGGCTATATCCCCGTAGAGGGGCAAGTGCCATATCGAGACCCCATTATTCATATTCATTGGCTCATATTTCGGTAAATATGGTTCAAACAGCCAATGTAAATTAGTAGGGGATCTAGCAGGGATCATCAAGATGCTGGAAAACTCTAAATAAACTCGAAAAATATAATCCGAAAAATTTAATTGACTGTTGAAAGGAACTTACTCGATTTCTTCAATCGAGACCCCATTCTTATTCCAATTGGCTATATCCCCATAGAGGGGCAAGTGCCATATCGAGACCCCATTATTCATATTCATTGGCTCATATCCCGGTAAATATGGTTCAAACAGCCAATGTAAATTAGTAGGGGATCTAGCAGGAATCATCAAGATGCTGGAAAACTCTAAATAAACTCGAAAAATATAATCTGAAAAATTTAATTGACTGTTGAAAGGAACTTACTCGATTTTTTCAATCGAGACCCCATTCTTATTCCAATTGGCTATATCCCCATAGAGGGGCAAGTGCCATATCGAGACCCCATTATTCATATTCATTGGCTCATATTTCGGTAAATATGGTTCAAACAGCCAATGTAAATTAGTAGGGGATCTAGCAGGGATCATCAAGATGCTGGAAAACTCTGAATGAACTCGAAGAATATAATCCGAAAAATTTAATTGACTGTTGAAAGGAAATTACTCGATTTTTTCAATCGAGACCCCATTCTTATTCCAATTGGCTATATCCCCGTAGAGGGGCAAGTGCCATATCGAGACCCCATTATTCATATTCATTGGCTCATATTTCGGTAAATATGGTTCAAACAGCCAATGTAAATTAGTAGGGGATCTAGCAGGGATCATCAAGATGCTGGAAAACTCTAAATAAACTCGAAAAATATAATCCGAAAAATTTAATTGACTGTTGAAAGGAACTTACTCGATTTCTTCAATCGAGACCCCATTCTTATTCCAATTGGCTATATCCCCATAGAGGGGCAAGTGCCATATCGAGACCCCATTATTCATATTCATTGGCTCATATTCCGGTAAATATGGTTCAAACAGCCAATGTAAATTAGTAGGGGATCTAGCAGGAATCATCAAGATGCTGGAAAACTCTAAATAAACTCGAAAAATATAATCTGAAAAATTTAATTGACTGTTGAAAGGAACTTACTCGATTTCTTCAATCGAGACCCCATTCTTATTCCAATTGGCTATATCCCCATAGAGGGGCAAGTGCCCTATCGAGACCCCATTATTCATATTCATTGGCTCATATTCCGGTAAATATGGTTCAAACAGCCAATGTAAATTAGTAGGGGATCTAGCAGGAATCATCAAGATGCTGGAAAACTCTGAATAAACTCGAAAAATATAATCTGAAAAATTTAATTGACTGTTGAAAGGAACTTACTCGATTTCTTCAATCGAGACCCCATTCTTATTCCAATTGGCTATATCCCCATAGAGGGGCAAGTGCCATATCGAGACCCCATTATTCATATTCATTGGCTCATATTTCGGTAAATATGGTTCAAACAGCCAATGTAAATTAGTAGGGGATCTAGCAGGGATCATCAAGATGCTGGAAAACTCTAAATGAACTCGAAAAATATAATCCGAAAAATTTAATTGACTGTTGAAAGGAACTTACTCGATTTCTTCAATCGAGACCCCATTCTTATTCCAATTGGCTATATCCCCATAGAGGGGCAAGTGCCATATCGAGACCCCATTATTCATATTCATTGGCTCATATTTCGGTAAATATGGTTCAAACAGCCAATGTAAATTAGTAGGGGATCTAGCAGGGATCATCAAGATGCTGGAAAACTCTAAATGAACTCGAAAAACATAATCCGAAAAATTTAATTGACTGTTGAAAGGAAATTACTCGATTTTTTCAATCGAGACCCCATTCTTATTCCAATTGGCTATATCCCCGTAGAGGGGCAAGTGCCATATCGAGACCCCATTATTCATATTCATTGGCTCATATTTCGGTAAATATGGTTCAAACAGCCAATGTAAATTAGTAGGGGATCTAGCAGGGATCATCAAGATGCTGGAAAACTGTAAATATACTTGAAAAATACCAGCCGAAAAATTTAATTGACTGTTGAAAGGAACTTACTCGATTTCTTCAATCGAGACCCCATTCTTATTCCAATTGGCTATATCCCCGTAGAGGGGCAAGTGCCATATCGAGACCCCATTATTCATATTCATTGGCTCATATTTCGGTAAATATGGTTCAAACAGCCAATGTAAATTAGTAGGGGATCTAGCAGAGATCATCAAGATGCTGGAAAACTGTAAATATACTTGAAAAATACTAGCCGAAAAATTTAATTGACTGTTGAAAGGAACTTACTCGATTTCTTCAATCGAGACCCCATTCTTATTCCAATTGGCTATATCCCCGTAGAGGGGCAAGTGCCATATCGAGACCCCATTATTCATATTCATTGGCTCATATTCCGGTAAATATGGTTCAAACAGCCAATGTAAATTAGTAGGGGATCTAGCAGGAATCATCAAGATGCTGGAAAACTCTGAATAAACTCGAAAAATATAATCTGAAAAATTTAATTGACTGTTGAAAGGAACTTACTCGATTTCTTCAATCGAGACCCCATTCTTATTCCAATTGGCTATATCCCCATAGAGGGGCAAGTGCCATATCGAGACCCCATTATTCATATTCATTGGCTCATATTTCGGTAAATATGGTTCAAACAGCCAATGTAAATTAGTAGGGGATCTAGCAGGGATCATCAAGATGCTGGAAAACTCTAAATGAACTCGAAAAATATAATCCGAAAAATTTAATTGACTGTTGAAAGGAACTTACTCGATTTCTTCAATCGAGACCCCATTCTTATTCCAATTGGCTATATCCCCATAGAGGGGCAAGTGCCATATCGAGACCCCATTATTCATATTCATTGGCTCATATTTCGGTAAATATGGTTCAAACAGCCAATGTAAATTAGTAGGGGATCTAGCAGGGATCATCAAGATGCTGGAAAACTCTAAATGAACTCGAAAAACATAATCCGAAAAATTTAATTGACTGTTGAAAGGAAATTACTCGATTTTTTCAATCGAGACCCCATTCTTATTCCAATTGGCTATATCCCCGTAGAGGGGCAAGTGCCATATCGAGACCCCATTATTCATATTCATTGGCTCATATTTCGGTAAATATGGTTCAAACAGCCAATGTAAATTAGTAGGGGATCTAGCAGGGATCATCAAGATGCTGGAAAACTCTAAATGAACTCGAAAAATATAATCCGAAAAATTTAATTGACTGTTGAAAGGAAATTACTCGATTTTTTCAATCGAGACCCCATTCTTATTCCAATTGGCTATATCCCCGTAGAGGGGCAAGTGCCATATCGAGACCCCATTATTCATATTCATTGGCTCATATTTCGGTAAATATGGTTCAAACAGCCAATGTAAATTAGTAGGGGATCTAGCAGAGATCATCAAGATGCTGGAAAACTGTAAATATACTTGAAAAATACCAGCCGAAAAATTTAATTGACTGTTGAAAGGAACTTACTCGATTTCTTCAATCGAGACCCCATTCTTATTCCAATTGGCTATATCCCCGTAGAGGGGCAAGTGCCATATCGAGACCCCATTATTCATATTCATTGGCTCATATTTCGGTAAATATGGTTCAAACAGCCAATGTAAATTAGTAGGGGATCTAGCAGAGATCATCAAGATGCTGGAAAACTGTAAATATACTTGAAAAATACCAGCCGAAAAATTTAATTGACTGTTAAAAGGAACTTACTCGATTTCTTCAATCGAGACCCCATTCTTATTCCAATTGGCTATATCCCCGTAGAGGGGCAAGTGTCATATCGAGACCCCATTATTCATATTCATTGGCTCATATTTCGGTAAATATGGTTCAAACAGCCAATGTAAATTAGTAGGGGATCTAGCAGGGATCATCAAGATGCTGGAAAACTCTAAATGAACTCGAAAAATATAATCCGAAAAATTTAATTGACTGTTGAAAGGAAATTACTCGATTTTTTCAATCGAGACCCCATTCTTATTCCAATTGGCTATATCCCCGTAGAGGGGCAAGTGCCATATCGAGACCCCATTATTCATATTCATTGGCTCATATTTCGGTAAATATGGTTCAAACAGCCAATGTAAATTAGTAGGGGATCTAGCAGGAATCATCAAGATGCTGGAAAACTCTAAATAAACTCGAAAAATATAATCTGAAAAATTTAATTGACTGTTGAAAGGAACTTACTCGATTTCTTCAATCGAGACCCCATTCTTATTCCAATTGGCTATATCCCCGTAGAGGGGCAAGTGCCATATCGAGACCCCATTATTCATATTCATTGGCTCATATTTCGGTAAATATGGTTCAAACAGCCAATGTAAATTAGTAGGGGATCTAGCAGGGATCATCAAGATGCTGGAAAATTCTAAATGAACTCGAAAAATATAATCCGAAAAATTTAATTGACTGTTGAAAGGAACTTACTCGATTTCTTCAATCGAGACCCCATTCTTATTCCAATTGGCTATATCCCCGTAGAGGGGCAAGTGCCATATCGAGACTCCATTATTCATATTCATTGGCTCATATTTCGGTAAATATGGTTCAAACAGCCAATGTAAATTAGTAGGGGATCTAGCAGAGATCATCAAGATGCTGGAAAACTGTAAATATACTTGAAAAATACCAGCCGAAAAATTTAATTGACTGTTGAAAGGAACTTACTCGATTTCTTCAATCGAGACCCCATTCTTATTCCAATTGGCTATATCCCCGTAGAGGGGCAAGTGCCATATCGAGACCCCATTATTCATATTCATTGGCTCATATTTCGGTAAATATGGTTCAAACAGCCAATGTAAATTAGTAGGGGATCTAGCAGGGATCATCAAGATGCTGGAAAACTCTAAATAAACTCGAAAAATATAATCCGAAAAATTTAATTGACTGTTGAAAGGAACTTACTCGATTTCTTCAATCGAGACCCCATTCTTATTCCAATTGGCTATATCCCCATAGAGGGGCAAGTGCCATATCGAGACCCCATTATTCATATTCATTGGCTCATATTCCGGTAAATATGGTTCAAACAGCCAATGTAAATTAGTAGGGGATCTAGCAGGAATCATCAAGATGCTGGAAAACTCTAAATAAACTCGAAAAATATAATCTGAAAAATTTAATTGACTGTTGAAAGGAACTTACTCGATTTCTTCAATCGAGACCCCATTCTTATTCCAATTGGCTATATCCCCGTAGAGGGGCAAGTGCCATATCGAGACCCCATTATTCATATTCATTGGCTCATATTTCGGTAAATATGGTTCAAACAGCCAATGTAAATTAGTAGGGGATCTAGCAGGGATCATCAAGATGCTGGAAAACTCTAAATGAACTCGAAAAATATAATCCGAAAAATTTAATTGACTGTTGAAAGGAAATTACTCGATTTTTTCAATCGAGACCCCATTCTTATTCCAATTGGCTATATCCCCGTAGAGGGGCAAGTGCCATATCGAGACCCCATTATTCATATTCATTGGCTCATATTTCGGTAAATATGGTTCAAACAGCCAATGTAAATTAGTAGGGGATCTAGCAGGGATCATCAAGATGCTGGAAAACTCTAAATAAACTCGAAAAATATAATCCGAAAAATTTAATTGACTGTTGAAAGGAACTTACTCGATTTCTTCAATCGAGACCCCATTCTTATTCCAATTGGCTATATCCCCATAGAGGGGCAAGTGCCATATCGAGACCCCATTATTCATATTCATTGGCTCATATTCCGGTAAATATGGTTCAAACAGCCAATGTAAATTAGTAGGGGATCTAGCAGGAATCATCAAGATGCTGGAAAACTCTAAATAAACTCGAAAAATATAATCTGAAAAATTTAATTGACTGTTGAAAGGAACTTACTCGATTTTTTCAATCGAGACCCCATTCTTATTCCAATTGGCTATATCCCCATAGAGGGGCAAGTGCCATATCGAGACCCCATTATTCATATTCATTGGCTCATATTTCGGTAAATATGGTTCAAACAGCCAATGTAAATTAGTAGGGGATCTAGCAGGGATCATCAAGATGCTGGAAAACTCTGAATGAACTCGAAGAATATAATCCGAAAAATTTAATTGACTGTTGAAAGGAAATTACTCGATTTTTTCAATCGAGACCCCATTCTTATTCCAATTGGCTATATCCCCGTAGAGGGGCAAGTGCCATATCGAGACCCCATTATTCATATTCATTGGCTCATATTTCGGTAAATATGGTTCAAACAGCCAATGTAAATTAGTAGGGGATCTAGCAGAGATCATCAAGATGCTGGAAAACTGTAAATATACTTGAAAAATACTAGCCGAAAAATTTAATTGACTGTTGAAAGGAACTTACTCGATTTCTTCAATCGAGACCCCATTCTTATTCCAATTGGCTATATCCCCGTAGAGGGGCAAGTGCCATATCGAGACCCCATTATTCATATTCATTGGCTCATATTTCGGTAAATATGGTTCAAACAGCCAATGTAAATTAGTAGGGGATCTAGCAGGGATCATCAAGATGCTGGAAAACTCTAAATGAACTCGAAAAATATAATCCGAAAAATTTAATTGACTGTTGAAAGGAAATTACTCGATTTTTTCAATCGAGACCCCATTCTTATTCCAATTGGCTATATCCCCATAGAGGGGCAAGTGCCATATCGAGACCCCATTATTCATATTCATTGGCTCATATTCCGGTAAATATGGTTCAAACAGCCAATGTAAATTAGTAGGGGATCTAGCAGGAATCATCAAGATGCTGGAAAACTCTAAATAAACTCGAAAAATATAATCTGAAAAATTTAATTGACTGTTGAAAGGAACTTACTCGATTTCTTCAATCGAGACCCCATTCTTATTCCAATTGGCTATATCCCCATAGAGGGGCAAGTGCCATATCGAGACCCCATTATTCATATTCATTGGCTCATATTTCGGTAAATATGGTTCAAACAGCCAATGTAAATTAGTAGGGGATCTAGCAGGGATCATCAAGATGCTGGAAAACTCTGAATGAACTCGAAGAATATAATCCGAAAAATTTAATTGACTGTTGAAAGGAAATTACTCGATTTTTTCAATCGAGACCCCATTCTTATTCCAATTGGCTATATCCCCGTAGAGGGGCAAGTGCCATATCGAGACCCCATTATTCATATTCATTGGCTCATATTTCGGTAAATATGGTTCAAACAGCCAATGTAAATTAGTAGGGGATCTAGCAGAGATCATCAAGATGCTGGAAAACTGTAAATATACTTGAAAAATACTAGCCGAAAAATTTAATTGACTGTTGAAAGGAACTTACTCGATTTCTTCAATCGAGACCCCATTCTTATTCCAATTGGCTATATCCCCGTAGAGGGGCAAGTGCCATATCGAGACCCCATTATTCATATTCATTGGCTCATATTTCGGTAAATATGGTTCAAACAGCCAATGTAAATTAGTAGGGGATCTAGCAGGGATCATCAAGATGCTGGAAAACTCTAAATGAACTCGAAAAATATAATCCGAAAAATTTAATTGACTGTTGAAAGGAAATTACTCGATTTTTTCAATCGAGACCCCATTCTTATTCCGATTGGCTATATCCCCATAGAGGGGCAAGTGCCATATCGAGACCCCAATATTCATATTCATTGGCTCATATTTCGGTAAATATGGTTCAAACAGCCAATGTAAATTAGTAGGGGATCTAGCAGGGATCATCAAGATGCTGGAAAACTCTGAATGAACTCGAAGAATATAATCCGAAAAATTTAATTGACTGTTGAAAGGAAATTACTCGATTTTTTCAATCGAGACCCCATTCTTATTCCAATTGGCTATATCCCCGTAGAGGGGCAAGTGCCATATCGAGACCCCATTATTCATATTCATTGGCTCATATTTCGGTAAATATGGTTCAAACAGCCAATGTAAATTAGTAGGGGATCTAGCAGGGATCATCAAGATGCTGGAAAACTCTAAATGAACTCGAAAAATATAATCCGAAAAATTTAATTGACTGTTGAAAGGAAATTACTCGATTTTTTCAATCGAGACCCCATTCTTATTCCGATTGGCTATATCCCCGTAGAGGGGCAAGTGCCATATCGAGACCCCATTATTCATATTCATTGGCTCATATTTCGGTAAATATGGTTCAAACAGCCAATGTAAATTAGTAGGGGATCTAGCAGAGATCATCAAGATGCTGGAAAACTGTAAATATACTTGAAAAATACCAGCCGAAAAATTTAATTGACTGTTGAAAGGAACTTACTCGATTTCTTCAATCGAGACCCCATTCTTATTCCAATTGGCTATATCCCCATAGAGGGGCAAGTGCCCTATCGAGACCCCATTATTCATATTCATTGGCTCATATTCCGGTAAATATGGTTCAAACAGCCAATGTAAATTAGTAGGGGATCTAGCAGGAATCATCAAGATGCTGGAAAACTCTAAATAAACTCGAAAAATATAATCTGAAAAATTTAATTGACTGTTGAAAGGAACTTACTCGATTTCTTCAATCGAGACCCCATTCTTATTCCAATTGGCTATATCCCCATAGAGGGGCAAGTGCCATATCGAGACCCCATTATTCATATTCATTGGCTCATATTTCGGTAAATATGGTTCAAACAGCCAATGTAAATTAGTAGGGGATCTAGCAGGGATCATCAAGATGCTGGAAAACTCTAAATGAACTCGAAAAATATAATCCGAAAAATTTAATTGACTGTTGAAAGGAACTTACTCGATTTCTTCAATCGAGACCCCATTCTCATTCCAATTGGCTATATCCCCATAGAGGGGCAAGTGCCATATCGAGACCCCATTATTCATATTCATTGGCTCATATTTCGGTAAATATGGTTCAAACAGCCAATGTAAATTAGTAGGGGATCTAGCAGGGATCATCAAGATGGTGGAAAACTCTAAATGAACTCGAAAAACATAATCCGAAAAATTTAATTGACTGTTGAAAGGAAATTACTCGATTTTTTCAATCGAGACCCCATCCTTATTCCAATTGGCTATATCCCCATAGAGGGGCAAGTGCCATATCGAGACCCCATTATTCATATTCATTGGCTCATATTTCGGTAAATATGGTTCAAACAGCCAATGTAAATTAGTAGGGGATCTAGCAGAGATCATCAAGATGCTGGAAAACTGTAAATATACTTGAAAAATACCAGCCGAAAAATTTAATTGACTGTTGAAAGGAACTTACTCGATTTCTTCAATCGAGACCCCATTCTTATTCCAATTGGCTATATCCCCGTAGAGGGGCAAGTGCCATATCGAGACCCCATTATTCATATTCATTGGCTCATATTTCGGTAAATATGGTTCAAACAGCCAATGTAAATTAGTAGGGGATCTAGCAGGGATCATCAAGATGCTGGAAAACTCTAAATGAACTCGAAAAACATAATCCGAAAAATTTAATTGACTGTTGAAAGGAAATTACTCGATTTCTTCAATCGAGACCCCATTCTTATTCCAATTGGCTATATCCCCGTAGAGGGGCAAGTGCCATATCGAGACCCCATTATTCATATTCATTGGCTCATATTTCGGTAAATATGGTTCAAACAGCCAATGTAAATTAGTAGGGGATCTAGCAGGAATCATCAAGATGCTGGAAAACTCTAAATAAACTCGAAAAATATAATCTGAAAAATTTAATTGACTGTTGAAAGGAACTTACTCGATTTCTTCAATCGAGACCCCATTCTTATTCCAATTGGCTATATCCCCATAGAGGGGCAAGTGCCATATCGAGACCCCATTATTCATATTCATTGGCTCATATTTCGGTAAATATGGTTCAAACAGCCAATGTAAATTAGTAGGGGATCTAGCAGGGATCATCAAGATGCTGGAAAACTCTAAATGAACTCGAAAAACATAATCCGAAAAATTTAATTGACTGTTGAAAGGAAATTACTCGATTTTTTCAATCGAGACCCCATTCTTATTCCAATTGGCTATATCCCCATAGAGGGGCAAGTGCCATATCGAGACCCCATTATTCATATTCATTGGCTCATATTTCGGTAAATATGGTTCAAACAGCCAATGTAAATTAGTAGGGGATCTAGCAGGGATCATCAAGATGCTGGAAAACTCTAAATAAACTCGAAAAATATAATCCGAAAAATTTAATTGACTGTTGAAAGGAACTTACTCGATTTCTTCAATCGAGACCCCATTCTTATTCCAATTGGCTATATCCCCGTAGAGGGGCAAGTGCCATATCGAGACCCCATTATTCATATTCATTGGCTCATATTTCGTAAATATGGTTCAAACAGCCAATGTAAATTAGTAGGGGATCTAGCAGAGATCATCAAGATGCTGGAAAACTGTAAATATACTTGAAAAATACCAGCCGAAAAATTTAATTGACTGTTGAAAGGAACTTACTCGATTTCTTCAATCGAGACCCCATTCTTATTCCAATTGGCTATATCCCCGTAGAGGGGCAAGTGCCATATCGAGACCCCATTATTCATATTCATTGGCTCATATTTCGGTAAATATGGTTCAAACAGCCAATGTAAATTAGTAGGGGATCTAGCAGGGATCATCAAGATGCTGGAAAACTCTAAATGAACTCGAAAAATATAATCCGAAAAATTTAATTGACTGTTGAAAGGAAATTACTCGATTTTTTCAATCGAGACCCCATTCTTATTCCAATTGGCTATATCCCCGTAGAGGGGCAAGTGCCATATCGAGACCCCATTATTCATATTCATTGGCTCATATTTCGGTAAATATGGTTCAAACAGCCAATGTAAATTAGTAGGGGATCTAGCAGAGATCATCAAGATGCTGGAAAACTGTAAATATACTTGAAAAATACCAGCCGAAAAATTTAATTGACTGTTGAAAGGAACTTACTCGATTTCTTCAATCGAGACCCCATTCTTATTCCAATTGGCTATATCCCCGTAGAGGGGCAAGTGCCATATCGAGACCCCATTATTCATATTCATTGGCTCATATTTCGGTAAATATGGTTCAAACAGCCAATGTAAATTAGTAGGGGATCTAGCAGGGATCATCAAGATGCTGGAAAACTCTAAATGAACTCGAAAAACATAATCCGAAAAATTTAATTGACTGTTGAAAGGAAATTACTCGATTTTTTCAATCGAGACCCCATTCTTATTCCAATTGGCTATATCCCCATAGAGGGGCAAGTGCCATATCGAGACCCCATTATTCATATTCATTGGCTCATATTTCGGTAAATATGGTTCAAACAGCCAATGTAAATTAGTAGGGGATCTAGCAGGAATCATCAAGATGCTGGAAAACTCTAAATAAACTCGAAAAATATAATCTGAAAAATTTAATTGACTGTTGAAAGGAACTTACTCGATTTCTTCAATCGAGACCCCATTCTTATTCCAATTGGCTATATCCCCATAGAGGGGCAAGTGCCATATCGAGACCCCATTATTCATATTCATTGGCTCATATTCCGGTAAATATGGTTCAAACAGCCAATGTAAATTAGTAGGGGATCTAGCAGGAATCATCAAGATGCTGGAAAACTCTAAATAAACTCGAAAAATATAATCTGAAAAATTTAATTGACTGTTGAAAGGAACTTACTCGATTTCTTCAATCGAGACCCCATTCTTATTCCAATTGGCTATATCCCCATAGAGGGGCAAGTGCCATATCGAGACCCCATTATTCATATTCATTGGCTCATATTCCGGTAAATATGGTTCAAACAGCCAATGTAAATTAGTAGGGGATCTAGCAGGAATCATCAAGATGCTGGAAAACTCTAAATAAACTCGAAAAATATAATCTGAAAAATTTAATTGACTGTTGAAAGGAACTTACTCGATTTCTTCAATCGAGACCCCATTCTTATTCCAATTGGCTATATCCCCGTAGAGGGGCAAGTGCCATATCGAGACCCCATTATTCATATTCATTGGCTCATATTTCGGTAAATATGGTTCAAACAGCCAATGTAAATTAGTAGGGGATCTAGCAGGGATCATCAAGATGCTGGAAAACTCTAAATGAACTCGAAAAATATAATCCGAAAAATTTAATTGACTGTTGAAAGGAAATTACTCGATTTTTTCAATCGAGACCCCATTCTTATTCCAATTGGCTATATCCCCGTAGAGGGGCAAGTGCCATATCGAGACCCCATTATTCATATTCATTGGCTCATATTTCGGTAAATATGGTTCAAACAGCCAATGTAAATTAGTAGGGGATCTAGCAGGGATCATCAAGATGCTGGAAAACTCTAAATAAACTCGAAAAATATAATCCGAAAAATTTAATTGACTGTTGAAAGGAACTTACTCGATTTCTTCAATCGAGACCCCATTCTTATTCCAATTGGCTATATCCCCATAGAGGGGCAAGTGCCATATCGAGACCCCATTATTCATATTCATTGGCTCATATTCCGGTAAATATGGTTCAAACAGCCAATGTAAATTAGTAGGGGATCTAGCAGGAATCATCAAGATGCTGGAAAACTCTAAATAAACTCGAAAAATATAATCTGAAAAATTTAATTGACTGTTGAAAGGAACTTACTCGATTTTTTCAATCGAGACCCCATTCTTATTCCAATTGGCTATATCCCCATAGAGGGGCAAGTGCCATATCGAGACCCCATTATTCATATTCATTGGCTCATATTTCGGTAAATATGGTTCAAACAGCCAATGTAAATTAGTAGGGGATCTAGCAGGGATCATCAAGATGCTGGAAAACTCTGAATGAACTCGAAGAATATAATCCGAAAAATTTAATTGACTGTTGAAAGGAAATTACTCGATTTTTTCAATCGAGACCCCATTCTTATTCCAATTGGCTATATCCCCGTAGAGGGGCAAGTGCCATATCGAGACCCCATTATTCATATTCATTGGCTCATATTTCGGTAAATATGGTTCAAACAGCCAATGTAAATTAGTAGGGGATCTAGCAGAGATCATCAAGATGCTGGAAAACTGTAAATATACTTGAAAAATACTAGCCGAAAAATTTAATTGACTGTTGAAAGGAACTTACTCGATTTCTTCAATCGAGACCCCATTCTTATTCCAATTGGCTATATCCCCGTAGAGGGGCAAGTGCCATATCGAGACCCCATTATTCATATTCATTGGCTCATATTTCGGTAAATATGGTTCAAACAGCCAATGTAAATTAGTAGGGGATCTAGCAGGGATCATCAAGATGCTGGAAAACTCTAAATGAACTCGAAAAATATAATCCGAAAAATTTAATTGACTGTTGAAAGGAAATTACTCGATTTTTTCAATCGAGACCCCATTCTTATTCCAATTGGCTATATCCCCATAGAGGGGCAAGTGCCATATCGAGACCCCATTATTCATATTCATTGGCTCATATTCCGGTAAATATGGTTCAAACAGCCAATGTAAATTAGTAGGGGATCTAGCAGGAATCATCAAGATGCTGGAAAACTCTAAATAAACTCGAAAAATATAATCTGAAAAATTTAATTGACTGTTGAAAGGAACTTACTCGATTTCTTCAATCGAGACCCCATTCTTATTCCAATTGGCTATATCCCCATAGAGGGGCAAGTGCCATATCGAGACCCCATTATTCATATTCATTGGCTCATATTTCGGTAAATATGGTTCAAACAGCCAATGTAAATTAGTAGGGGATCTAGCAGGGATCATCAAGATGCTGGAAAACTCTGAATGAACTCGAAGAATATAATCCGAAAAATTTAATTGACTGTTGAAAGGAAATTACTCGATTTTTTCAATCGAGACCCCATTCTTATTCCAATTGGCTATATCCCCGTAGAGGGGCAAGTGCCATATCGAGACCCCATTATTCATATTCATTGGCTCATATTTCGGTAAATATGGTTCAAACAGCCAATGTAAATTAGTAGGGGATCTAGCAGAGATCATCAAGATGCTGGAAAACTGTAAATATACTTGAAAAATACTAGCCGAAAAATTTAATTGACTGTTGAAAGGAACTTACTCGATTTCTTCAATCGAGACCCCATTCTTATTCCAATTGGCTATATCCCCGTAGAGGGGCAAGTGCCATATCGAGACCCCATTATTCATATTCATTGGCTCATATTTCGGTAAATATGGTTCAAACAGCCAATGTAAATTAGTAGGGGATCTAGCAGGGATCATCAAGATGCTGGAAAACTCTAAATGAACTCGAAAAATATAATCCGAAAAATTTAATTGACTGTTGAAAGGAAATTACTCGATTTTTTCAATCGAGACCCCATTCTTATTCCGATTGGCTATATCCCCGTAGAGGGGCAAGTGCCATATCGAGACCCCATTATTCATATTCATTGGCTCATATTTCGGTAAATATGGTTCAAACAGCCAATGTAAATTAGTAGGGGATCTAGCAGAGATCATCAAGATGCTGGAAAACTGTAAATATACTTGAAAAATACCAGCCGAAAAATTTAATTGACTGTTGAAAGGAACTTACTCGATTTCTTCAATCGAGACCCCATTCTTATTCCAATTGGCTATATCCCCATAGAGGGGCAAGTGCCCTATCGAGACCCCATTATTCATATTCATTGGCTCATATTCCGGTAAATATGGTTCAAACAGCCAATGTAAATTAGTAGGGGATCTAGCAGGGATCATCAAGATGCTGGAAAACTCTAAATAAACTCGAAAAATATAATCCGAAAAATTTAATTGACTGTTGAAAGGAACTTACTCGATTTCTTCAATCGAGACCCCATTCTTATTCCAATTGGCTATATCCCCATAGAGGGGCAAGTGCCCTATCGAGACCCCATTATTCATATTCATTGGCTCATATTCCGGTAAATATGGTTCAAACAGCCAATGTAAATTAGTAGGGGATCTAGCAGGAATCATCAAGATGCTGGAAAACTCTAAATAAACTCGAAAAATATAATCTGAAAAATTTAATTGACTGTTGAAAGGAACTTACTCGATTTCTTCAATCGAGACCCCATTCTTATTCCAATTGGCTATATCCCCATAGAGGGGCAAGTGCCATATCGAGACCCCATTATTCATATTCATTGGCTCATATTTCGGTAAATATGGTTCAAACAGCCAATGTAAATTAGTAGGGGATCTAGCAGGGATCATCAAGATGCTGGAAAACTCTAAATGAACTCGAAAAATATAATCCGAAAAATTTAATTGACTGTTGAAAGGAACTTACTCGATTTCTTCAATCGAGACCCCATTCTCATTCCAATTGGCTATATCCCCATAGAGGGGCAAGTGCCATATCGAGACCCCATTATTCATATTCATTGGCTCATATTTCGGTAAATATGGTTCAAACAGCCAATGTAAATTAGTAGGGGATCTAGCAGGGATCATCAAGATGGTGGAAAACTCTAAATGAACTCGAAAAACATAATCCGAAAAATTTAATTGACTGTTGAAAGGAAATTACTCGATTTTTTCAATCGAGACCCCATTCTTATTCCAATTGGCTATATCCCCATAGAGGGGCAAGTGCCATATCGAGACCCCATTATTCATATTCATTGGCTCATATTTCGGTAAATATGGTTCAAACAGCCAATGTAAATTAGTAGGGGATCTAGCAGAGATCATCAAGATGCTGGAAAACTGTAAATATACTTGAAAAATACCAGCCGAAAAATTTAATTGACTGTTGAAAGGAACTTACTCGATTTCTTCAATCGAGACCCCATTCTTATTCCAATTGGCTATATCCCCGTAGAGGGGCAAGTGCCATATCGAGACCCCATTATTCATATTCATTGGCTCATATTTCGGTAAATATGGTTCAAACAGCCAATGTAAATTAGTAGGGGATCTAGCAGGGATCATCAAGATGCTGGAAAACTCTAAATAAACTCGAAAAATATAATCCGAAAAATTTAATTGACTGTTGAAAGGAACTTACTCGATTTCTTCAATCGAGACCCCATTCTTATTCCAATTGGCTATATCCCCATAGAGGGGCAAGTGCCATATCGAGACCCCATTATTCATATTCATTGGCTCATATTCCGGTAAATATGGTTCAAACAGCCAATGTAAATTAGTAGGGGATCTAGCAGGAATCATCAAGATGCTGGAAAACTCTAAATAAACTCGAAAAATATAATCTGAAAAATTTAATTGACTGTTGAAAGGAACTTACTCGATTTCTTCAATCGAGACCCCATTCTTATTCCAATTGGCTATATCCCCGTAGAGGGGCAAGTGCCATATCGAGACCCCATTATTCATATTCATTGGCTCATATTTCGGTAAATATGGTTCAAACAGCCAATGTAAATTAGTAGGGGATCTAGCAGGGATCATCAAGATGCTGGAAAACTCTAAATGAACTCGAAAAATATAATCCGAAAAATTTAATTGACTGTTGAAAGGAAATTACTCGATTTTTTCAATCGAGACCCCATTCTTATTCCAATTGGCTATATCCCCGTAGAGGGGCAAGTGCCATATCGAGACCCCATTATTCATATTCATTGGCTCATATTTCGGTAAATATGGTTCAAACAGCCAATGTAAATTAGTAGGGGATCTAGCAGGGATCATCAAGATGCTGGAAAACTCTAAATAAACTCGAAAAATATAATCCGAAAAATTTAATTGACTGTTGAAAGGAACTTACTCGATTTCTTCAATCGAGACCCCATTCTTATTCCAATTGGCTATATCCCCATAGAGGGGCAAGTGCCATATCGAGACCCCATTATTCATATTCATTGGCTCATATTCCGGTAAATATGGTTCAAACAGCCAATGTAAATTAGTAGGGGATCTAGCAGGAATCATCAAGATGCTGGAAAACTCTAAATAAACTCGAAAAATATAATCTGAAAAATTTAATTGACTGTTGAAAGGAACTTACTCGATTTTTTCAATCGAGACCCCATTCTTATTCCAATTGGCTATATCCCCATAGAGGGGCAAGTGCCATATCGAGACCCCATTATTCATATTCATTGGCTCATATTTCGGTAAATATGGTTCAAACAGCCAATGTAAATTAGTAGGGGATCTAGCAGGGATCATCAAGATGCTGGAAAACTCTGAATGAACTCGAAGAATATAATCCGAAAAATTTAATTGACTGTTGAAAGGAAATTACTCGATTTTTTCAATCGAGACCCCATTCTTATTCCAATTGGCTATATCCCCGTAGAGGGGCAAGTGCCATATCGAGACCCCATTATTCATATTCATTGGCTCATATTTCGGTAAATATGGTTCAAACAGCCAATGTAAATTAGTAGGGGATCTAGCAGAGATCATCAAGATGCTGGAAAACTGTAAATATACTTGAAAAATACTAGCCGAAAAATTTAATTGACTGTTGAAAGGAACTTACTCGATTTCTTCAATCGAGACCCCATTCTTATTCCAATTGGCTATATCCCCGTAGAGGGGCAAGTGCCATATCGAGACCCCATTATTCATATTCATTGGCTCATATTTCGGTAAATATGGTTCAAACAGCCAATGTAAATTAGTAGGGGATCTAGCAGGGATCATCAAGATGCTGGAAAACTCTAAATGAACTCGAAAAATATAATCCGAAAAATTTAATTGACTGTTGAAAGGAAATTACTCGATTTTTTCAATCGAGACCCCATTCTTATTCCAATTGGCTATATCCCCATAGAGGGGCAAGTGCCATATCGAGACCCCATTATTCATATTCATTGGCTCATATTCCGGTAAATATGGTTCAAACAGCCAATGTAAATTAGTAGGGGATCTAGCAGGAATCATCAAGATGCTGGAAAACTCTAAATAAACTCGAAAAATATAATCTGAAAAATTTAATTGACTGTTGAAAGGAACTTACTCGATTTCTTCAATCGAGACCCCATTCTTATTCCAATTGGCTATATCCCCATAGAGGGGCAAGTGCCATATCGAGACCCCATTATTCATATTCATTGGCTCATATTTCGGTAAATATGGTTCAAACAGCCAATGTAAATTAGTAGGGGATCTAGCAGGGATCATCAAGATGCTGGAAAACTCTGAATGAACTCGAAGAATATAATCCGAAAAATTTAATTGACTGTTGAAAGGAAATTACTCGATTTTTTCAATCGAGACCCCATTCTTATTCCAATTGGCTATATCCCCGTAGAGGGGCAAGTGCCATATCGAGACCCCATTATTCATATTCATTGGCTCATATTTCGGTAAATATGGTTCAAACAGCCAATGTAAATTAGTAGGGGATCTAGCAGAGATCATCAAGATGCTGGAAAACTGTAAATATACTTGAAAAATACTAGCCGAAAAATTTAATTGACTGTTGAAAGGAACTTACTCGATTTCTTCAATCGAGACCCCATTCTTATTCCAATTGGCTATATCCCCGTAGAGGGGCAAGTGCCATATCGAGACCCCATTATTCATATTCATTGGCTCATATTTCGGTAAATATGGTTCAAACAGCCAATGTAAATTAGTAGGGGATCTAGCAGGGATCATCAAGATGCTGGAAAACTCTAAATGAACTCGAAAAATATAATCCGAAAAATTTAATTGACTGTTGAAAGGAAATTACTCGATTTTTTCAATCGAGACCCCATTCTTATTCCGATTGGCTATATCCCCATAGAGGGGCAAGTGCCATATCGAGACCCCAATATTCATATTCATTGGCTCATATTTCGGTAAATATGGTTCAAACAGCCAATGTAAATTAGTAGGGGATCTAGCAGGGATCATCAAGATGCTGGAAAACTCTGAATGAACTCGAAGAATATAATCCGAAAAATTTAATTGACTGTTGAAAGGAAATTACTCGATTTTTTCAATCGAGACCCCATTCTTATTCCAATTGGCTATATCCCCGTAGAGGGGCAAGTGCCATATCGAGACCCCATTATTCATATTCATTGGCTCATATTTCGGTAAATATGGTTCAAACAGCCAATGTAAATTAGTAGGGGATCTAGCAGGGATCATCAAGATGCTGGAAAACTCTAAATGAACTCGAAAAATATAATCCGAAAAATTTAATTGACTGTTGAAAGGAAATTACTCGATTTTTTCAATCGAGACCCCATTCTTATTCCGATTGGCTATATCCCCGTAGAGGGGCAAGTGCCATATCGAGACCCCATTATTCATATTCATTGGCTCATATTTCGGTAAATATGGTTCAAACAGCCAATGTAAATTAGTAGGGGATCTAGCAGAGATCATCAAGATGCTGGAAAACTGTAAATATACTTGAAAAATACCAGCCGAAAAATTTAATTGACTGTTGAAAGGAACTTACTCGATTTCTTCAATCGAGACCCCATTCTTATTCCAATTGGCTATATCCCCATAGAGGGGCAAGTGCCCTATCGAGACCCCATTATTCATATTCATTGGCTCATATTCCGGTAAATATGGTTCAAACAGCCAATGTAAATTAGTAGGGGATCTAGCAGGAATCATCAAGATGCTGGAAAACTCTAAATAAACTCGAAAAATATAATCTGAAAAATTTAATTGACTGTTGAAAGGAACTTACTCGATTTCTTCAATCGAGACCCCATTCTTATTCCAATTGGCTATATCCCCATAGAGGGGCAAGTGCCATATCGAGACCCCATTATTCATATTCATTGGCTCATATTTCGGTAAATATGGTTCAAACAGCCAATGTAAATTAGTAGGGGATCTAGCAGGGATCATCAAGATGCTGGAAAACTCTAAATGAACTCGAAAAATATAATCCGAAAAATTTAATTGACTGTTGAAAGGAACTTACTCGATTTCTTCAATCGAGACCCCATTCTCATTCCAATTGGCTATATCCCCATAGAGGGGCAAGTGCCATATCGAGACCCCATTATTCATATTCATTGGCTCATATTTCGGTAAATATGGTTCAAACAGCCAATGTAAATTAGTAGGGGATCTAGCAGGGATCATCAAGATGGTGGAAAACTCTAAATGAACTCGAAAAACATAATCCGAAAAATTTAATTGACTGTTGAAAGGAAATTACTCGATTTTTTCAATCGAGACCCCATCCTTATTCCAATTGGCTATATCCCCATAGAGGGGCAAGTGCCATATCGAGACCCCATTATTCATATTCATTGGCTCATATTTCGGTAAATATGGTTCAAACAGCCAATGTAAATTAGTAGGGGATCTAGCAGAGATCATCAAGATGCTGGAAAACTGTAAATATACTTGAAAAATACCAGCCGAAAAATTTAATTGACTGTTGAAAGGAACTTACTCGATTTCTTCAATCGAGACCCCATTCTTATTCCAATTGGCTATATCCCCGTAGAGGGGCAAGTGCCATATCGAGACCCCATTATTCATATTCATTGGCTCATATTTCGGTAAATATGGTTCAAACAGCCAATGTAAATTAGTAGGGGATCTAGCAGGGATCATCAAGATGCTGGAAAACTCTAAATGAACTCAAAAAACATAATCCGAAAAATTTAATTGACTGTTGAAAGGAAATTACTCGATTTCTTCAATCGAGACCCCATTCTTATTCCAATTGGCTATATCCCCGTAGAGGGGCAAGTGCCATATCGAGACCCCATTATTCATATTCATTGGCTCATATTTCGGTAAATATGGTTCAAACAGCCAATGTAAATTAGTAGGGGATCTAGCAGGAATCATCAAGATGCTGGAAAACTCTAAATAAACTCGAAAAATATAATCTGAAAAATTTAATTGACTGTTGAAAGGAACTTACTCGATTTCTTCAATCGAGACCCCATTCTTATTCCAATTGGCTATATCCCCATAGAGGGGCAAGTGCCATATCGAGACCCCATTATTCATATTCATTGGCTCATATTTCGGTAAATATGGTTCAAACAGCCAATGTAAATTAGTAGGGGATCTAGCAGGGATCATCAAGATGCTGGAAAACTCTAAATGAACTCGAAAAACATAATCCGAAAAATTTAATTGACTGTTGAAAGGAAATTACTCGATTTTTTCAATCGAGACCCCATTCTTATTCCAATTGGCTATATCCCCATAGAGGGGCAAGTGCCATATCGAGACCCCATTATTCATATTCATTGGCTCATATTTCGGTAAATATGGTTCAAACAGCCAATGTAAATTAGTAGGGGATCTAGCAGGGATCATCAAGATGCTGGAAAACTCTAAATAAACTCGAAAAATATAATCCGAAAAATTTAATTGACTGTTGAAAGGAACTTACTCGATTTCTTCAATCGAGACCCCATTCTTATTCCAATTGGCTATATCCCCGTAGAGGGGCAAGTGCCATATCGAGACCCCATTATTCATATTCATTGGCTCATATTTCGTAAATATGGTTCAAACAGCCAATGTAAATTAGTAGGGGATCTAGCAGAGATCATCAAGATGCTGGAAAACTGTAAATATACTTGAAAAATACCAGCCGAAAAATTTAATTGACTGTTGAAAGGAACTTACTCGATTTCTTCAATCGAGACCCCATTCTTATTCCAATTGGCTATATCCCCGTAGAGGGGCAAGTGCCATATCGAGACCCCATTATTCATATTCATTGGCTCATATTTCGGTAAATATGGTTCAAACAGCCAATGTAAATTAGTAGGGGATCTAGCAGGGATCATCAAGATGCTGGAAAACTCTAAATGAACTCGAAAAATATAATCCGAAAAATTTAATTGACTGTTGAAAGGAAATTACTCGATTTTTTCAATCGAGACCCCATTCTTATTCCAATTGGCTATATCCCCGTAGAGGGGCAAGTGCCATATCGAGACCCCATTATTCATATTCATTGGCTCATATTTCGGTAAATATGGTTCAAACAGCCAATGTAAATTAGTAGGGGATCTAGCAGAGATCATCAAGATGCTGGAAAACTGTAAATATACTTGAAAAATACCAGCCGAAAAATTTAATTGACTGTTGAAAGGAACTTACTCGATTTCTTCAATCGAGACCCCATTCTTATTCCAATTGGCTATATCCCCGTAGAGGGGCAAGTGCCATATCGAGACCCCATTATTCATATTCATTGGCTCATATTTCGGTAAATATGGTTCAAACAGCCAATGTAAATTAGTAGGGGATCTAGCAGGGATCATCAAGATGCTGGAAAACTCTAAATGAACTCGAAAAACATAATCCGAAAAATTTAATTGACTGTTGAAAGGAAATTACTCGATTTTTTCAATCGAGACCCCATTCTTATTCCAATTGGCTATATCCCCATAGAGGGGCAAGTGCCATATCGAGACCCCATTATTCATATTCATTGGCTCATATTTCGGTAAATATGGTTCAAACAGCCAATGTAAATTAGTAGGGGATCTAGCAGGAATCATCAAGATGCTGGAAAACTCTAAATAAACTCGAAAAATATAATCTGAAAAATTTAATTGACTGTTGAAAGGAACTTACTCGATTTCTTCAATCGAGACCCCATTCTTATTCCAATTGGCTATATCCCCATAGAGGGGCAAGTGCCATATCGAGACCCCATTATTCATATTCATTGGCTCATATTCCGGTAAATATGGTTCAAACAGCCAATGTAAATTAGTAGGGGATCTAGCAGGAATCATCAAGATGCTGGAAAACTCTAAATAAACTCGAAAAATATAATCTGAAAAATTTAATTGACTGTTGAAAGGAACTTACTCGATTTCTTCAATCGAGACCCCATTCTTATTCCAATTGGCTATATCCCCATAGAGGGGCAAGTGCCATATCGAGACCCCATTATTCATATTCATTGGCTCATATTCCGGTAAATATGGTTCAAACAGCCAATGTAAATTAGTAGGGGATCTAGCAGGAATCATCAAGATGCTGGAAAACTCTAAATAAACTCGAAAAATATAATCTGAAAAATTTAATTGACTGTTGAAAGGAACTTACTCGATTTCTTCAATCGAGACCCCATTCTTATTCCAATTGGCTATATCCCCGTAGAGGGGCAAGTGCCATATCGAGACCCCATTATTCATATTCATTGGCTCATATTTCGGTAAATATGGTTCAAACAGCCAATGTAAATTAGTAGGGGATCTAGCAGGGATCATCAAGATGCTGGAAAACTCTAAATGAACTCGAAAAATATAATCCGAAAAATTTAATTGACTGTTGAAAGGAAATTACTCGATTTTTTCAATCGAGACCCCATTCTTATTCCAATTGGCTATATCCCCGTAGAGGGGCAAGTGCCATATCGAGACCCCATTATTCATATTCATTGGCTCATATTTCGGTAAATATGGTTCAAACAGCCAATGTAAATTAGTAGGGGATCTAGCAGGGATCATCAAGATGCTGGAAAACTCTAAATAAACTCGAAAAATATAATCCGAAAAATTTAATTGACTGTTGAAAGGAACTTACTCGATTTCTTCAATCGAGACCCCATTCTTATTCCAATTGGCTATATCCCCATAGAGGGGCAAGTGCCATATCGAGACCCCATTATTCATATTCATTGGCTCATATTCCGGTAAATATGGTTCAAACAGCCAATGTAAATTAGTAGGGGATCTAGCAGGAATCATCAAGATGCTGGAAAACTCTAAATAAACTCGAAAAATATAATCTGAAAAATTTAATTGACTGTTGAAAGGAACTTACTCGATTTTTTCAATCGAGACCCCATTCTTATTCCAATTGGCTATATCCCCATAGAGGGGCAAGTGCCATATCGAGACCCCATTATTCATATTCATTGGCTCATATTTCGGTAAATATGGTTCAAACAGCCAATGTAAATTAGTAGGGGATCTAGCAGGGATCATCAAGATGCTGGAAAACTCTGAATGAACTCGAAGAATATAATCCGAAAAATTTAATTGACTGTTGAAAGGAAATTACTCGATTTTTTCAATCGAGACCCCATTCTTATTCCAATTGGCTATATCCCCGTAGAGGGGCAAGTGCCATATCGAGACCCCATTATTCATATTCATTGGCTCATATTTCGGTAAATATGGTTCAAACAGCCAATGTAAATTAGTAGGGGATCTAGCAGAGATCATCAAGATGCTGGAAAACTGTAAATATACTTGAAAAATACTAGCCGAAAAATTTAATTGACTGTTGAAAGGAACTTACTCGATTTCTTCAATCGAGACCCCATTCTTATTCCAATTGGCTATATCCCCGTAGAGGGGCAAGTGCCATATCGAGACCCCATTATTCATATTCATTGGCTCATATTTCGGTAAATATGGTTCAAACAGCCAATGTAAATTAGTAGGGGATCTAGCAGGGATCATCAAGATGCTGGAAAACTCTAAATGAACTCGAAAAATATAATCCGAAAAATTTAATTGACTGTTGAAAGGAAATTACTCGATTTTTTCAATCGAGACCCCATTCTTATTCCAATTGGCTATATCCCCATAGAGGGGCAAGTGCCATATCGAGACCCCATTATTCATATTCATTGGCTCATATTCCGGTAAATATGGTTCAAACAGCCAATGTAAATTAGTAGGGGATCTAGCAGGAATCATCAAGATGCTGGAAAACTCTAAATAAACTCGAAAAATATAATCTGAAAAATTTAATTGACTGTTGAAAGGAACTTACTCGATTTCTTCAATCGAGACCCCATTCTTATTCCAATTGGCTATATCCCCATAGAGGGGCAAGTGCCATATCGAGACCCCATTATTCATATTCATTGGCTCATATTTCGGTAAATATGGTTCAAACAGCCAATGTAAATTAGTAGGGGATCTAGCAGGGATCATCAAGATGCTGGAAAACTCTGAATGAACTCGAAGAATATAATCCGAAAAATTTAATTGACTGTTGAAAGGAAATTACTCGATTTTTTCAATCGAGACCCCATTCTTATTCCAATTGGCTATATCCCCGTAGAGGGGCAAGTGCCATATCGAGACCCCATTATTCATATTCATTGGCTCATATTTCGGTAAATATGGTTCAAACAGCCAATGTAAATTAGTAGGGGATCTAGCAGAGATCATCAAGATGCTGGAAAACTGTAAATATACTTGAAAAATACTAGCCGAAAAATTTAATTGACTGTTGAAAGGAACTTACTCGATTTCTTCAATCGAGACCCCATTCTTATTCCAATTGGCTATATCCCCGTAGAGGGGCAAGTGCCATATCGAGACCCCATTATTCATATTCATTGGCTCATATTTCGGTAAATATGGTTCAAACAGCCAATGTAAATTAGTAGGGGATCTAGCAGGGATCATCAAGATGCTGGAAAACTCTAAATGAACTCGAAAAATATAATCCGAAAAATTTAATTGACTGTTGAAAGGAAATTACTCGATTTTTTCAATCGAGACCCCATTCTTATTCCGATTGGCTATATCCCCGTAGAGGGGCAAGTGCCATATCGAGACCCCATTATTCATATTCATTGGCTCATATTTCGGTAAATATGGTTCAAACAGCCAATGTAAATTAGTAGGGGATCTAGCAGAGATCATCAAGATGCTGGAAAACTGTAAATATACTTGAAAAATACCAGCCGAAAAATTTAATTGACTGTTGAAAGGAACTTACTCGATTTCTTCAATCGAGACCCCATTCTTATTCCAATTGGCTATATCCCCATAGAGGGGCAAGTGCCCTATCGAGACCCCATTATTCATATTCATTGGCTCATATTCCGGTAAATATGGTTCAAACAGCCAATGTAAATTAGTAGGGGATCTAGCAGGGATCATCAAGATGCTGGAAAACTCTAAATAAACTCGAAAAATATAATCCGAAAAATTTAATTGACTGTTGAAAGGAACTTACTCGATTTCTTCAATCGAGACCCCATTCTTATTCCAATTGGCTATATCCCCATAGAGGGGCAAGTGCCCTATCGAGACCCCATTATTCATATTCATTGGCTCATATTCCGGTAAATATGGTTCAAACAGCCAATGTAAATTAGTAGGGGATCTAGCAGGAATCATCAAGATGCTGGAAAACTCTAAATAAACTCGAAAAATATAATCTGAAAAATTTAATTGACTGTTGAAAGGAACTTACTCGATTTCTTCAATCGAGACCCCATTCTTATTCCAATTGGCTATATCCCCATAGAGGGGCAAGTGCCATATCGAGACCCCATTATTCATATTCATTGGCTCATATTTCGGTAAATATGGTTCAAACAGCCAATGTAAATTAGTAGGGGATCTAGCAGGGATCATCAAGATGCTGGAAAACTCTAAATGAACTCGAAAAATATAATCCGAAAAATTTAATTGACTGTTGAAAGGAACTTACTCGATTTCTTCAATCGAGACCCCATTCTCATTCCAATTGGCTATATCCCCATAGAGGGGCAAGTGCCATATCGAGACCCCATTATTCATATTCATTGGCTCATATTTCGGTAAATATGGTTCAAACAGCCAATGTAAATTAGTAGGGGATCTAGCAGGGATCATCAAGATGGTGGAAAACTCTAAATGAACTCGAAAAACATAATCCGAAAAATTTAATTGACTGTTGAAAGGAAATTACTCGATTTTTTCAATCGAGACCCCATTCTTATTCCAATTGGCTATATCCCCATAGAGGGGCAAGTGCCATATCGAGACCCCATTATTCATATTCATTGGCTCATATTTCGGTAAATATGGTTCAAACAGCCAATGTAAATTAGTAGGGGATCTAGCAGAGATCATCAAGATGCTGGAAAACTGTAAATATACTTGAAAAATACCAGCCGAAAAATTCAATTGACTGTTGAAAGGAACTTACTCGATTTCTTCAATCGAGACCCCATTCTTATTCCAATTGGCTATATCCCCGTAGAGGGGCAAGTGCCATATCGAGACCCCATTATTCATATTCATTGGCTCATATTTCGGTAAATATGGTTCAAACAGCCAATGTAAATTAGTAGGGGATCTAGCAGGGATCATCAAGATGCTGGAAAACTCTAAATGAACTCGAAAAACATAATCCGAAAAATTTAATTGACTGTTGAAAGGAAATTACTCGATTTCTTCAATCGAGACCCCATTCTTATTCCAATTGGCTATATCCCCGTAGAGGGGCAAGTGCCATATCGAGACCCCATTATTCATATTCATTGGCTCATATTTCGGTAAATATGGTTCAAACAGCCAATGTAAATTAGTAGGGGATCTAGCAGGAATCATCAAGATGCTGGAAAACTCTAAATAAACTCGAAAAATATAATCTGAAAAATTTAATTGACTGTTGAAAGGAACTTACTCGATTTCTTCAATCGAGACCCCATTCTTATTCCAATTGGCTATATCCCCATAGAGGGGCAAGTGCCATATCGAGACCCCATTATTCATATTCATTGGCTCATATTTCGGTAAATATGGTTCAAACAGCCAATGTAAATTAGGAGGGGATCTAGCAGGGATCATCAAGATGCTGGAAAACTCTAAATGAACTCGAAAAATATAATCCGAAAAATTTAATTGACTGTTGAAAGGAAATTACTCGATTTTTTCAATCGAGACCCCATTCTTATTCCAATTGGCTATATCCCCGTAGAGGGGCAAGTGCCATATCGAGACCCCATTATTCATATTCATTGGCTCATATTTCGGTAAATATGGTTCAAACAGCCAATGTAAATTAGTAGGGGATCTAGCAGAGATCATCAAGATGCTGGAAAACTGTAAATATACTTGAAAAATACCAGCCGAAAAATTTAATTGACTGTTGAAAGGAACTTACTCGATTTCTTCAATCGAGACCCCATTCTTATTCCAATTGGCTATATCCCCGTAGAGGGGCAAGTGCCATATCGAGACCCCATTATTCATATTCATTGGCTCATATTTCGGTAAATATGGTTCAAACAGCCAATGTAAATTAGTAGGGGATCTAGCAGGGATCATCAAGATGCTGGAAAACTCTAAATAAACTCGAAAAATATAATCCGAAAAATTTAATTGACTGTTGAAAGGAACTTACTCGATTTCTTCAATCGAGACCCCATTCTTATTCCAATTGGCTATATCCCCGTAGAGGGGCAAGTGCCATATCGAGACCCCATTATTCATATTCATTGGCTCATATTTCGTAAATATGGTTCAAACAGCCAATGTAAATTAGTAGGGGATCTAGCAGAGATCATCAAGATGCTGGAAAACTGTAAATATACTTGAAAAATACCAGCCGAAAAATTTAATTGACTGTTGAAAGGAACTTACTCGATTTCTTCAATCGAGACCCCATTCTTATTCCAATTGGCTATATCCCCGTAGAGGGGCAAGTGCCATATCGAGACCCCATTATTCATATTCATTGGCTCATATTTCGGTAAATATGGTTCAAACAGCCAATGTAAATTAGTAGGGGATCTAGCAGGGATCATCAAGATGCTGGAAAACTCTAAATGAACTCGAAAAACATAATCCGAAAAATTTAATTGACTGTTGAAAGGAAATTACTCGATTTTTTCAATCGAGACCCCATTCTTATTCCAATTGGCTATATCCCCATAGAGGGGCAAGTGCCATATCGAGACCCCATTATTCATATTCATTGGCTCATATTTCGGTAAATATGGTTCAAACAGCCAATGTAAATTAGTAGGGGATCTAGCAGAGATCATCAAGATGCTGGAAAACTGTAAATATACTTGAAAAATACCAGCCGAAAAATTTAATTGACTGTTGAAAGGAACTTACTCGATTTCTTCAATCGAGACCCCATTCTTATTCCAATTGGCTATATCCCCGTAGAGGGGCAAGTGCCATATCGAGACCCCATTATTCATATTCATTGGCTCATATTTCGGTAAATATGGTTCAAACAGCCAATGTAAATTAGTAGGGGATCTAGCAGAGATCATCAAGATGCTGGAAAACTCTAAATATACTTGAAAATTACAAGCCGAAAAATTTAATTGACTGTTGAAAGGAAATTGCTCGATTTTTTCAATCGAGACCCCATGATTGTGCTTTTATGCAACTTTTGCCAAATTTCAAGGAAAACCTCGTATCTCCAAGAGAAATGGGTGAAAAATGACTTTGGAAGGGAATGAAATTCCGAAAATTCGACAGAAAATCGATTTTCTAAATCGTTTCCTATTTTCGGCCTCCTGGGTTCCCCAAATATCGTGCTTTTATGCAACTTTCGATTTTTCTCGAACCAAGCACAGAACGAATAAAACGATGACATTGATAACTTCACTCTCATTCCATCTACTTTATTATATAGGGAATAGGGATAGGGACTACTTTATTATATAGGGATTGTGTGAATTAAATATTGGACATTATTTGCGCGCTCTATTAGGGGAGAGTGGGGCAAAATGGACACTGTAACGAAACGGTTAGAGATGAATTTTTTCGGATGATCCTATTGAAAAGCTGAGGAAATTTTAGCCGGAAAACGAGTGTCAGATGTAATTTTTTCGATTTTTTTGAGAATTCGATATTTTTCGCCGTTTTTGAGGGGTAAGCCTTTCCTTTTTTTGAAAGTTTTCAGTTTTTTGCAAATATCTTGGGTTCTATTGGTCGTAGCGATCCGGGGTTGGTCTTAAATGAAAGGTGAGCTCATTCCCCATCGATTTATGGGGTTTTGAATCGAAAAATATCAATGTTTGGGATAGTTACAGGCCAAAAACTGTTTTACAAAACTGTTTCACAAAAATGCCCATGAATACCTTAAAAATCGATATTTTCACATTGAAAACCCTATGAATCAATGGCAAATGATCTCACCTTTCACCTCCAATCGGGATTTCCACGCTACGACAAATAGAACCGAAGATATCTTCAATAAACTGATATTTATCAAAAAAAAGGAGCGTTTTCACCCCTCTAAAATGTTCAAAAAAGTCAAAATCTCTAAAAATTCAAAAATTCTAATTCCGGCACTTGTTTTCCGCCTGAAATTTCCTCAGCTTTCCAATGAAATCATCAAAAACAATCTACCGCCAATATTTCTATCAATTACAACAGTTTTCCATAATATTTGCCTCTAAATTTAGATGTGTCCATTTTACCCCTCATGTCCACTTTGCCCCACCTTCCCCTTTACATAATAGCGCCATTTCCGTCTCCGGTGGTAAGGTTGACAACTAAAGTTCTCATGCATGTGTTTACACGAGCAGTTTGCTCCAAAATTGTCACAATTTTTCATGCAAAAATACTTGAACTATTAGATATTTAATATGACAACTTCAAAGGATTTGAATATTGCGAGAAAAACTCTTGTAGCTTCACTTGGTGAAAATGCTAAAGTGTAAGTATTTTCAAATTATTACAACTACTATAATGCAAATTCGAACAATTTTAGTGTATATACGAGGTTAAGCAACTCATTGTTACTTTATGTTTATATATATAGGTACTTTGAGAAGATGAAACAGTGGTTTCAAATGAAGGTAAACTATTAATTTCTCTTTATTTTCTATCATCAATAGACATCACAAAAGAACTCACCAATTTTTTTAATTCATTTTTCAGACCTCCAAAGAAGAATTTGATTGTGAAGCACGAAATATTATGACTGAGGACCAGGTTCATCTTCACAATGAGTTTCTCCTTTGTTTATTTAATAAAGTTAGAGGCCTTGCAACAGTTACACCAATGAGGAATGTCAAAGCTAATAATACTCATGTACACGTTGAAAAAGAAAAAACGATCAAGGAAAAGAAACTTCGATTAAAACGAAAATATAAAACAGATAAAGCAAACTTTGAGGTATATTATTAATCGCATATTCTCTTGTATTTGAATTTCTTTGAATTAAGCATTTTCCTTTTGATATTGTTCTAGCCTGCAGATATTTATGTACAAGTTTTGAGTCAAGCATCTTCACCAGTTGGTGATGAGCCAATTGGTGCTAATCGTTCGAGTGCTCAAGAATTAATTCTTCCTGATCGTACATTTGTGCTTGCCCGGCTCATGTTAGCTGCATGGGAGAATAATATGGATGGAGCTGAAGAAAACACTGCACACATTATAATCGCTGCCACTCAGATATTTTTGAAGAATTTGATAACTGCAATTATCACTAGAAGAAAGGGCTTTGCAGTGAGAGATGGAAGTTTTATTTATAATATTGGAGAACCCGTGCCGAGTTCATGGAAAAGAAATACTATTTCTATACCACAGAGCCTTTTTTCCAAGTAATTATCATATTTTAATATTATCAAACTGTCTTTTGGCAAAAAATTTGCTTTCTTCATGGCCAATTTCTTTTTTTTAGTACTCCAACGGATGTTGTAGATCCTGATGGACAAGTACCTGCTGCTAAACAAAGTATCGATGATATTGAACAAGCAACTGCCTTTGCAATAGCCTGTTCCTCACAGACATTGCCACCAGAGCTGCCTCCTGTTAGTGTTGCTGATTTATTACATACCTTAAAGGTCTGTATTACATCCCCATTCATATAATTCAGTAGTGAAGAGGTAAAAGAAGATAAGTCTCTTTTTTTCTCATTAAGTTTTCTGAAAATACCTTAGGAAATAACAGAGAAAGAGCAATTTTGCCCTAAAACTCTTTTGTAATTCTTGAAATTCTCTACAAAAACAGATGAGTGATATCACCTTATCTCGCTTAGTTTCCGAGATATTTCCTTCGAAATGACCTCAAAGATAAGTCGATTTATCCTGTTTTACCTCTTCACTACTGAATTATTTTTATCCCCTATCTTTTACCATTTATTCAATTATTAATAATCATATATTATCTAAATTATCCAGGTTCACAAAAATCTCGTCAACAATCACACAATTTATGCAACCAACATGGAACGTCTTTTCACATATCCTACTCATCAAACTTGGGAGGACATTGATGCCAAAAAATTGTTGTGCTAATTTATTTATTTATAGAAATTATGAGATATACCAATTTAAAGACTGAAAAAAATTAAGGAAATGAGAGTGTGGATACTAACTAATAACAAAAATCTAAACATTTCACAAGTTTTAACAATTTATTTATATATTCAAGAGAGACGGGAATGATATAAAACAGAGAAATTGCCATGATAGAACTTTTTATGCATAAAAATTATTATTCTTCGTATTTGCCCTCCGAGATATTGCATGTAATAATTAACTTTAAAGCCTCATTTACATTCTTATTTGGAATCTTCCGGCCTTTGTTATATATTTAACACCTTTAAAAGGCTTATATTTTTCTCCATACATATCAAGGCCATTAACTTTCAATCCTGAAACAGCCAGTTGGTTAATTGTAAAATGAACATTTATCGCTGGATTCGACTCGGAAACAGTTGCTCCATTCTGGATAGTTATCTAAAGACGAGAAGAATGAAATAAACTCATTATCATTAATTCTGGCATTCTGTAGTGTCAAGTAGTGAGAAAACACAATTATAATTACCGAGCCACGAAGATTAGGTAATTTAGACACATCTATTCTTCCAATATCCCAAAATAGAACTTTACTCACTGGATCAAAAGAATATTTTCCCTGATTGGGTACAAGAGTACAATTGAGAACAATTTTTGGCATGGGAATTTCAAGAGTTACATTTTCAACAGTTCTTCCAACAGTTTGCTTTGGTCCCACTGTAATATCGAGTCGTCCACCACCTGGCTCCTTCAAGCTAATATTGTGCCTGACATATAGCGGAATTGCTACGATACTCTGAGAGCCAATATGATATGAGAGCAGTCGAAAATTCCCATCAGGAGGAATAAAAGAGAGAATCCTCTCAGACTAAAAAAAAAAGACTCTCATCATAAATATTTAAGGGAGAAGAATTAATATAGAAAAAATTCGAATTACCTCCCATCGTTTAAATCGTACACATGGATGAAAACTGACATCATCGAATAATCTTGGATTCATGAAGGATAATGTCAAGTCGGGCATTCCACTCAATTTTATACAACAATCAATCTAAAACAGAATCCATTAATTTAATTGCTATTAATTTCTTTCCTATTTTCGGAAAACTTACGTATCCCTGGATTTCTGCAGTGACTGTTGCACCTGTTCTGTCAATAATCGCATCAACTTCCTCCACAACATCGAAATATGCTTCATTGTTTGTGTATTTTACACCAGTTCTTCTCCAGGGAACATTTGATAATTGACCACTGGGTAAAATTGCACTGACACTGGAATTTTCCACAATAAACAGCGTTTTAGTAGTGAAAGATAGAGTGAAAAGGAAATTAGGGGTGAAATGGACATTTATTGGAATCAATAAAAGAATGTTCATTTTACCCCTCTTTTCCATTATATTAGAATAATAAAAAAATCATAATGAATGGGGAAAACTCACTTTGACTTTCCCGTTACAGTATTGGCTATCGTACGTAAAATATTCGGTGGTTTAATCAATTCCTTCAAAATATTTGATTCAGTTGCTAATGGAAAGCCATTATCCAGCATTTCATCCAGGAGCTCATAAACCACGACATAATTTTCTTTAATAATCGTCTCAGTACATTCATTGAAATAGTCTTCAAACGTATCCACGACTCTGTGTAAAAATTCAATGACAAAAAGTGGTGGAACTGAAATAAAATAAGACGTCTTAATTACTGAACTATTATTCGGAAAATTACAGAGACACAAGGGGTAAAACGGACATGGATTGATTTTGGTATTTTATACTATGAAATTGACTCGAAATGGATGGAAATATTGGTGATTGGTTTCTTCTGATGATTTCATTGAAAAGATGAGAAAATTTCCCATAAAAATCATGTGTCAAAAATTATTTTTTGGAATTTTTCAAAAATTTAATTTTTTGCGCGAAACTTGAAGGTGAAAACCTTTTGTTTTTGAAAAAATTTCAGTTTTTCGGGAATATCTTTGGTTCTATTGATCGTAGCGACCTGGGATTGATCTTAAATGAAAGGTGAGCTCATTTCCCATCAATTCATGGGGTTTAAAAAGAAAAATATCAATTTTTTCAAGTACTTATAGGGCAAAAACTGATTTTCAGAAAATGACCTATAAATACGTGAAAAATTGATTTAAAAAAAAATTGAACCACATAAATCCATGAGAAATGAGCTCACCTTTCATCTAAGCTCAACTCCAGGTCGCTACGACCAATAGAACCGAAGATACACACGAAAAAGTGAATTTTCTCGATTTTGGAAAGAGATTTGACCTCAAAATCTTGGCCTAAAATCTCGAATTTTGAAAAAACTCTAAAAAAATAATTTTGACACATGATTTCCACCTCAAATTTCCTCAGCTTTTCAATGGAATCATTGAAAAATCTCTATCTCGAACCATTCAATTGGAATATCCATTTTACCCCACTTTCTTCAAGAAATTAAAGAATCAATTAGATACCTTCTGTAGTGCATACAGCAACAAAGAACATATTACATCTGTAAATACTAATCAAGTAATGATGAGGTGTTGCAATGACAGGTGGTGTATCTTCAGGAGAAAGTACACGTCTTTGCTGATCAAAAAAATAATCACATAATGATCTAGCAACAGCACTTTTCCAGTGTTTCTCCATGAAGACATCTCTAGAATTTGAATAAATTAATGAAGAAATTAGATTAACATCAATATTGAGTGAAAAATATTTAACCTATCATGATCGAAACGTCAAGTGTCATTCTATTTCATCGATTAAAAATTAAACTCACCCCGATGAATTAATGATGAAGAGACTGTTGATCATGATGACACCGAGGCTGTCAAATTTCTAATCAAAGAATAATTGAAACAAAAGTTTTTTAATAATTATATTTTAAATGAAATGACAACAATAAGAAAACTCAAGAATGTAATACAATAATAATATCCTTTGGGCAGTTTACATGAAGCAGATGAAACTGTCTCAATACTCGTTTTTAATGGAAATCAAGCATATTCTGCTCCGATTTCGATAACACGTGTACATAATTTCCATTGCTTATATGTCATTTATAATATGCGAATTAATCAGTGATTGAACATTATTCAATTTCATAATGTCGAAGCAGAACTAATAAAAACATTTGATTTTATGAATATGGGGGAACTTGTGGATGTGGCAAGCATCGAAAATGATGGTAATTATAAAAAAAAAAGATGCAAATGTATGAAATTAAATGTTGTTAACTTGATAATAATAATTAAACCTTTTTGTGACTTTCTAGAATTTTTCAAACAATTTTTGGATCCAGAGGCGAAACAAAGTGATGCAACAAAGCTTTTGACAGTAGCTCAACAATTGAATAAATTGAGCCAAGCCCTAGAAATTCTCGATGCAGAATTGCACAAACAAGTTCTCGAGAATTACGAGGATTTGCTTTCCCAGGTGACATGGGTAGAAAAAATTGAGAGTGTTCTTTCAATAATGCAGACACATGTACAGAGTCTTTTGTCAGCAGTTGAGAGATTAAGAGGTAAAATTGTTGAACCCTTCAACAGAATAGAAGCTCAAACGATAGTTTTAAAACGTCTCCATGAAACATCGGATCTTCTGAGAAGAGTTGGAAGAGTCCAGCATCTTCTACACTCTCAAAGACTTCATTCGCAGATTAGTAATTCAGCTCAGAGCTCAGATATCATTAAAGCAGCGAAGAGTCTTCATGAATTAGAGCAATTGATGTCTGATGCAGATTTGAGTGGTTTGGACATTGTAGCTGATGATCAACAAGCAGTTAAAACTTTAAAAGCCTCGGTTCAGAGAATAGCAACGCACTTATTGACCCAAGGACTCCAAAAATCAGACAGTAGTCAAGTAGGAACTGCAATTCAAGTATTTGAAAATTTAGGAATTCTGAAGAAGGCTGTAGAAAAAATTGAAGAAACTGCATTTTCTGAGATTGAGAAAGTGGCTCGAGAAGCACTGGACATATCTATTCTCTCAAATCAGGATAATAAAAGAGGGGCACCTGGCAGAGCAGCTCTACCTTCACCAGGAACTTCTGGTAATGTTCGAACACGACTCTGGGAGAATCTCGATCGACTATTTCAAGATACAGTTTATGCGCAATGTATTCAGATTGAGCTACTCGAAAGAATTCTTTTGGAGCATCATGCCAAAGATTTTAATGAATTATCAGGCGTCTTTTGGAACAAAGTTACATCGCTTTTGGCAAAAGTTTTAATTGAAAGATCACAAGCCTCGTCATTTATCAAGCAAGCTTTAGAAGGTGAATACCCAAAATTCCTTAGGGTTTTTCTGGATCTCAAGAAGAGACTGAAAGAGAGACCACAAGCCATAGGGACTTATACAATAAGCAGAGATATTCTTCAGCCGTTTGAAAATGCCTATTTATCAAGATCAATATCGAGACTCTTGGATCCTGTTCACACAATGTTCTCGTCTGATTCATCTCTATCACCAGATGAGATTGACAGTTTAATAAGAACTGTTACAAGTGAACTCAGTGTCTCGCTCGTTGATGAAAGTCTGTCCACAGTTGTCGCAAAGAATGTTGGGAAAGCCATAAGGCTATTCTGCTTGAAATGTGAACAGGGCCTGATAACAGGAGGTGAAGCAAGTCAAGTAATTGATACCCTGACACCTGGTCAACAGACCAATGTAAATTTGGCCAATCTTCTTTATTATTTGGCGAGTCAGACCAGTCGAGTTGTTGCCAATTTAGCTGGAAGTTTGCCAGTGGAGGGTGCAACAGTGATTGCAGCAGCAATCGAGGATACAAACACTCTGACGAAAAATATATTAGCACCTCTGATTTCTTCAATCAGTGATGCCATTGAAAGTATCATTCTGACGATGCACGACGATCCAGAGTTTCGAGATACAAGTACCAGTCCTCTGGGAAGGGAAGTTGGATGTTCACTTTATATGAAAGAATTGCAGGGTTTTATTCTGCGAGCAGTTACTACTTTTCTTGCACCGTACAAGAATCAGGCTGTTGTTGCTGAAAGCTGCAATGTAGTGGCATCTAGGTGCATTGAACTGTTTGTACGACATGCATGTTTGATCAGACCACTCACTGATTATGGAAGGGCCAAATTAATTGTGGATTTTGGACAAATGGAGTTGGCTCTTGCTCCATTGTGTCGAGGAGGTCAACTTGGACTTTTAGAACAGCAGCAGTACAGAACTTTGAGAGCTCTGAAGACTCTATTGTCGTTGGGACCAGAGAAAATGGTGGAGAAAGTCGTGGAGATGAAAGGAGAGGGTGGAGTGCCTGCTTCACTTGTTCTATTGCATCTATTCTCAGGGGCTCCTCCTGAATTCCAATCTCCTCATCAAAGTGCAGGATGGTCTATAAATAGGCTCTCCCAGTGGATGGATAGTCATCCCAATGAGAAAGATCGATTGGCTTTGAGCAGTGGACCTCTGCAAAAGTATGAAGCCGCTATCAGACAACGAAATATTCCCACTTTCCATCCGCTTTTCCTTTTAATGATGAAATTAGCTAGTCTTGGGGATAAGTAAGGGCTGTTTTCAATTCAATGGTACGTGTGGAAATCTTTTAAATGTAAAAAAATATATTGTTTTTTCCAACGCTATAACATAAACAGAATTCAAGTATTGCTTAAGATTTAATAAATGTTTAAACAAAAATACTGCTTTGATGTATAGATGAGGGACGTTTCTTAATTCCACAGTTTGGTTAAATATGTAGACTTGGTTATATAAAAACCAGCCATGACTGTGGTGCCTAGAATTATTGGCCAATTCATAGCTTTCTTCTTCTCAGAACCAATATAATCTGCTGGTGGAGGGACAACATTATTCTTTTCCACTTTTCTGGCAAAATGCAGAATCTGATGAAGATCTTTCTTCAGAAATCCAATGGTTTTCTCAGTTTTCTCAAGTTCATCCTTGAAGGCCTTTTTCTGGACTCCAGATAGTTTATCAGGGATCTTGCCAATTTTTAACAGATTATTTTTTATGTATCGGAAACTAGAACCCATTACATTAATCTGACGAGCTGCATTACCCAGAGAAACAATTCCATCATAAATTCTGTGGAATAAAGAAGAAAAGAGATGAAATATTGCTAATTATTCAATTATAGCATCAAATATACTCACGTATAAGACAAAGTCTTGTTAACAGCACCTAGACTCAAGTGACTCCATTTTTTCGTATGAAATTTTAACAGTCCATTTAAAAACTGTTTCCTATGAAACTCAATATCCATTCCCAGAGCAATTAACTCGTCATTAGTCAACTGAAGAAATTCTTTCAGTTCCATTCCTTTGAATATTGGTCTGTACTTGTCCAAGCCAAGTCCATAAAGAACAGCAGCAATATCCATGTTGATCGAGTCATTATTTGTCGGTTTTATTGCTGGAAAAGCATCTTTCCAATCATTGATGCGTGTAGCTGGGCAGAATGTTTCGATATCATCCTCTTCAAAATTCAGGAGCTCTAAAATATCATCGTAGCCTTTGGTAATAGCAATATCCCTGATTGTTAGATTACGTCTATCCGTTATACTTGTCGATGCTCCATTAGCAATGAGAATTTTAACTATTTCAGCGTGATTGGAGGTGACTGCATAGAAAATCGCTGATCTACCATCGTTATCAACTGCATTGACATTTGCATCGTGTTTAAGCATCTCCAGAACCACTTCTGGCACTCCTGTAGTAGCAGCAAACATCAAAGCTGTCCTTCTGTCTTTATTAATGGCTTTGGGATCAGCTTTTGCTTCGAGTAATAACGAAATACACTCCAAATACTGTTCAGGCTTTGCATTTGCAGAATCACAGACAGCCATCAGAGGTGTGTAGCCATTTTTGTGGGTATTTGGATTTGCTCCACGTTCCAGGAGGTGTCGAATTGCTCCTGCTTGAACTGCAGACGATGCATACAATAAAAGGGTCCAGCCAGTATTCAAGAAAGCATTTACATTATTCCCCAAATTGAGGAATTCATCAATTACATTGATTTGTCCGGTCATACAGGCTGTCAAGACGTTCAAGTGCGAATCTTGATTATCGTTCAAAATCTGAATTTCGCAATTATTGTTATCTAATGCTGTGTAATTATTGGTAAATTGCCTGCGAGGTAATATCCTTTTACGAGGTCCCTGGAAAAGAAAAAAAGTGAAAAAGTCGTTGTCTTATAGAATTTAACTAAAAAATGAGGTTAGGCATTATTGTTTTTGAAAAAAGGATTACATCAGCCAAAGAAAATCCATCTTCATCATCGTATTCATCTGCTGAAGAGTCTGATAGCCCTGCAGGTCTGAATGACATTTTGTCCAAATTTACTTGTGAGTTGGAGAAAATTTTTCTTATCCACTATTCAATGATGACAAGCCGGCTTTTTTCTTTTGTTTACGTTATGAAGCTGCTCAACATGGCCGCATGAGGGACACATTGAGCAAAACATAAACAATATTTATCTCGTGTGGCAAATTACGTGTTAAATAAATAAAAGTTATTTTTCACGAGTCAGGGATGTTTTATCGCTCAATTATTATGGAATAATCCTCGTTAATAAGTCTCTGCATGACTATACAAAAATTGAGAAATCTCTGTACACGAATAAAGGTAAGTACTCTTCATTTAGATAAAGAGAATTGAAGAAAAAAATGATACTGAAAATAGCAGACATCTGACAATTTTTAGCTTCTTTTTTTCTCAACAAATAAATCATTTTTTGACAAATAAAAAATATGCATGAGTAGAAAATTTGAAAAACTATAAGTACAAATTTTTCAAATATTTTTTTTGTAATTTGATTGTTTAAAAAAAATCAAGAAATTATCAGATGTCTGCTATCTTCAGCATCATAAAAAAAATGGCAAAGAACACATGCTGATAGAAATTTATGATTATTGCAGATGAAGAAATCTCTGCTTTTTGCCTTTGATTTTGATCACACAATAGTGGATAAAAATAGTGATCATGTGGCTTATGAAATGCTTCCTGGTGGAATTCCCGAGGATGTCAAGAAACTATATCGTTCAGGTGGAGGCTGGACCGAATTTATGCGAAAGATTTTTGAATTACTACACACTGCAGGAATAAGTAGAGAAACTATTGAAAAAACTATCAATACAATTCCAGCAGTTCCTGGATACGATAAGCTCCTGAGAAATTTACACACAAATAATTGTGAAGTTATCATTATAAGTGATTCAAATTCGGTTTTCATTGACAATTGGCTGTTGTACAATAAACTGAAGCACACAGTTGCAAAAGTCTTTACGAATCCTGCCTGGTTTGATGATGCAGGTATGCTAAATGTTAAAGAGTATCAAAATCAGGAATTTTGCCAACTCAGTGAGAAAAATCTGTGCAAAGGATACGTATTGGAGACTTATATAAAAGACAGACTGAATGAGGGTACTGAGTTTGAAAAAATAGCCTATGCTGGAGATGGGAAGAATGATTTTTGTCCAATCCTAAGATTATCTGATAATGATTTAGCATTTCCTCGAAAGGATTATACTATTATGAAATACTTGAATAATCCAGAGAAACATACAGTACTGGCTGAAGTCATACCATGGACCGATGGGAATGAAATTTGGAATGAACTCAGTAGTAGAATTAATTTTTGATAGATAAATCATTATTACAAAAATATATCATATTTTTATCTTCTCGTTTTTATGGATTAACACTTGTAATCCTTGTCCATATACATACACCAGAGTTTCATCGCAATTATCATTGTGATTGTCTAAGATTAATCCTTGTACATCTGATACAAATGTCTGGATGATTTTTTGTGGTACAACAGTCAATTTCCCATTAGTACATGTGTAATCATAGAGGACTATGCGTTGATCCAATGCAGCACTCAATAATTGATCATCCATCAAAAATTTTACACCTAGAGAATTAATTTTTTTATAAAATCTTGAATAAATTATGACAAAATTATTATAAAGTATAGAGTTACCTGTTATTTGTGCAGAATGAATAGACGATGATTCCCAGTTGTTTTCTAATTCAAGGCAAGTATTATTAGATGAAGAATTGAGAATTTTGAACAATGACAGACTAATTTTATTATCGTCTCCTCCAGAAACTATGAGATATTCATTTTCCTCCTTCACTTTGAAATCATAACTATTAATTCCAGACTGATGAGCTTTCCATCTTCCAAATGGCTCAAATCCTGTTACTTCTTTGAAATCGTTATAGTGAAGGCCCTTCCATGCGTCATCTATGATAGGCTCCATATTCCATAAATTGATGAATCCATCAGTTGCCATTGAAATTAAAATTAATTCTTTTCTGTGAAGAAAAGAATGAACTTTCATAATACATCGATTGAAATGGGGAATGGTCCTGCTTAATAACAATTGATTCGAGGCAATTTGGTATATCAAGAGTCTGATAAATCCATCTGAACAAGCAACAAATAAAAATACAATATCTCTATCACATTGAAATAAATAAGTACTTAAATCCATAAAACGTGTTTCTGGATCTAAATGATATAATTCTTCATTGTTTTGTGGCTTTTTTCGCCGATCTTTATCAGTGCCTTTCAGCATGAAACAATTTAATTCGCGTCCCATAACATCTTCACTTTTCAGTTTTTCTTTACTATCATTTATCCTGATGTCCCAGACTCTCAATTGGGCTCTTCCACCTCCCGAAAATACCAGATTCCTGTTAACTCTTTTACTATCCTGAAAACTTAGTATTTTTATTGTTATCACATTTGAAATATGGCCATCATAAATATCTAATGGTCTCAAATCATATTTAGATTGGCTTATCGAGTCCAAAACACTAGCGCGAATACTGCAGTCTTCACTACCAGATAAAACAAGTTTATGGTTGTTAGCAGTCGTTATAATTGCCAGAGAATGAATTTCCTTCGTGTGAAATCCAGGGATTAGTGTTCTGCTGGCTTGGTATGGAATATCATTCAATAAATGCACTTGTTTATTTTTAATGCATGCAAAATTCATTTTTTCGTCTTTGATTACACAATCCCATGATCTGTGCCCTCCTCCACAATTAATGCTCAAAATTACTCGATTTAGATTGATACTAAAGATCATAAATTCATTTTCTTTAAAACCTACAACGTAAGAATCATCCTGTGATCTCAAAATTTTGCTAACCCATTCCATTGGCATTTTTTTCGATTGTAGAGGTCTCAGTGATTTTAATTGTTTGTATTCAACAATTTCATAGTATTTAATTATTCCATTTCTTCCTGTGCTAATTAATTTTTTTCCCAATTGACTGATTGATTGAACTCCCAGCTTGCCATGCATTTTTAGGTGACAATGATCTGGATTTCTGATTGGATCACCTCCAACTAGTACATTCGTTTGATATGTGTAAATACTACCAGTACGATCTCCGCAAATTAATAAATTTTCAATCATAAGTGCAGCTGTTGTCCAACGTTCTTTGTTAGTTGGTAACATGTGATGGGAATCGTTCTCAATTGTATTTCGAAAATTGAAAACTTTCAAGCGACCTTGAGCACCACATATCAAAATTTGATCATTATTCAACCATTGAAATGAAAAAATCTTGGAATCAATTACTTTATCCTCTACTATTTTAATTAAATAAAATTCTTTTGTGGAATGTTCCTCGAAAATTTCAATGTACCCATCTTGTGATGCAAATGCAATATTTCTTCGATCGGGAGAAATTTGCATGAGACAATAACTTTTATATCTTGGTAAATTGTGAGAGAATTTCAACTCATTGGTCCGACTATAAATTAATAATTCGCCTCCATCAATAAAAACTACAAGAGTTCCTGACTCTAGATAGCCAACGAATTTCGGTGTTTTTCCATTATAAATAAATGTGGGAATCAATGGAGGTGTATTTAAAGCATTGATTGACCAAGTATTGACTGCTCCATCACCTCCACCTGTTATTATTGTTGATTTATCAGTTGAAATTTCAATACTCCAAACTGTTGCTCCTCCATGTGCCAATACTTTGCTGCATAGTTCACCACTCAAGGTCCAACGACAAATCAATGAATCCTCTCCTATACTTATGATATTATCATCCACAATAATTGACTTCCAGACCCTAGCAGTATGGCCAAACATCGTTGTTAATAGATTAATTTGTACATTTTCCCATTCAGTCAAATGAGAAACCTTATCATCATCTTCTACGACTTGCCATAATCTTATTGTTCTGTCGTCAGAGGTAGAAGTTATGAGTTTGAGTTCTGGCTCATAGAATACAGAGAAGATAACACCTTTATGACCTCTCAATCGATGTAAAACACGTACATCCGATGAATAATCAATCTTATTATCAACTTTCCATAATAAAATTTCTTGGAAAACTGTGCAACTGAAGATAACAATTTCCTCTGGATTTTCTCTTTTGAGATGGCCTCCGTATAAAATACATCTTTCTTCACACCAGATATTTTTGGATTTTCCTGTTAATGTGTTGAAAAGTTGAATATTATTGTGCGCAAAGAGAATATAGATATTTTCTGAATTTTCGGAGAAAAACTCGGCCGCAATTATCCAGTCGTTGAATGTATAAAGATGTTTTTTCTCTAAAATTACTTTATCTGACTGGATTTGTAAGTTAAAAATACTCAAATGTCGTCCCCCAAAAATAATGAGATGATCTGAACTTGCGATGATATTATGAATTACATCTTGATGGTCAGTGTCTGCGATTGTGATTAATTCAAAATTTGACAGTTTGAACACTCTCAGCTGATTTCCTACTCCTGGAAATGGGATTTAAAACGTAATAGAAGAATAATCTCATTAATTCATGTTATATCATTTTATTCAAGGTTTAAACTCACCCAGAATTATATAATCTTTGATACAGCGAATTGCTAAAACATCCCGAGACAGGAAGACTGGAAACATTTCGAATTTTCATCAGTAAATCAACGTATCAACACTTGTTTCATCAACAACAACACGTGGAATCATATACTGTTTTGAGATTTCTCAATTTGTTGTTAGGTTAGGTAGATGATTGTTGAAAATGCGCCACCTGTTTTTTTTAACTGGGCTGAGACGCGCGAACACTTTCTTAGCATTTAAAAGAGTAATATGAAATATATTTGAAACGGTGGAGCATGAAGAACAGTTATTACCTGTTATTGAAGGATATCAATGAAATCTATTACTATAGGAATATATTATATATTAACTGGTTGTTATTTCAACTGCATATGTACTACAGTTGAAGAAGGAATATTAAATGAATAGACAATTTATCTGAATGGAAATATTTATTATCACAAACTATTAAATCAATCATACAGTGTAAATATGATTAAAAGCTTATCAAAATTTATATAAACTTTTCTTAATATTTTTTTTTTTTAAGTATATTTATACATTTACCAATTTTGAAAAATTGCACTGTGCAAAGAAATATATATCGTTTAAAAAATCTCATATCAATTCTAAATTAAAAAATATGACGTTATATTTTCAATTGATGTCGTCAATACGTTTATATAACATTATTATCATTAATTTATTTCACAATTCTCCAGAAAATTTGATTAAAAGGCACCTTGGACGACCGTATAATATAATCCACTTACACGTTAGATAAAAATTATAATTCAATTAATCTACTATGTACACACGAAAAGAAATAGAAGAGTTCATATCCAATCATTACTGTCACTTCAGTACTGTGATACATTTAAGAGTGCTCATCTCAATTGCAAATTCACCATAAAATATATAAACTCATATAAATATAATATAGATATTTTAGTATTCAACTATTGATATTTTAATTGAGGAATTGAAAAAGTAGACTATAAAATTTTTTTCACCGCAAAAAAAAAACATACGAAAAATTATGCACGGCATTCTTCACTAAAATCATTACAATGTTTCCCGTAGATAGTAGAGAAGTGAAATTATATATATTTAGAACAATTACAGTAATGATTCGTTTAGAAATGATTATAGAAGAAGAAACATAAATTCCTAAATAATAACGAACTTTACCACATCCTGCTAATAATCACATAATCATTCGACCGTTCGGCTAGAATATGCTACTCCAATTTGTCTCTAATGGAGGTTTTCCTTTTGTTTTCTTCATTTTTTATCAAATTGACAATGAAGGCACTCGAAATTTTTCTTCATAGTTTCAAATTATGGTACTGATTCTCATTAAATTAGAAAAATATATTTTCAATTTAACAGTTGCCAAGAAATACACATAAAATTTTATTAATAAATTGATTTGCAAAATCGCATATTCATACGATATCACATGATTGGTCCAGCGATAAAATGCAGTCATCTATTATTTCCTCCCCCTCTTCAGATAATTATAATTTTGAGTTCTCGGAAATACTCCAGGCTTAATGTGTCATTTGTAGAAGGGACACATTTTTAAATTAATGAACGATCGCGTGTGAGCTACAATCAAGAGCCCATGATATTTCCGTAATAATGAAAAGAAAAAACAAAATTTGGTCCGACAGTATCAGTATTGACTGTGATTATCGGCTATTATCTCATCACATGTGAATTGTTGCAGCTGTGTAACGCGCCTCACCTCGTCGCCAGGTCCACTGGCTTGGACGGTACTACAATAAGACAAGAGAAATAAAAGATTATCATGTGATTATGAATAAATAGAGCTTTATAATGCTTACCCTGATCAACATTTGGCCAGATGCACTGTGTGGATTGCGATAAGCGTATGCAGCCCAGCCTGAAAGTCCAGCAATAAGTGAAACTACTAGGAGAATCCCAATTATTCCAGAAACACCCATATGACTCATATTCATATTTCCATGAGCTGAAATAAATTTATTATTTATAATGATATCACATTTTTCTGATGATGCCATTGAAAAATGGAGAAAATTTCCTCAGATTCTCAATAGAATCATAAATAGGAAACAATTGTTGAAACAGAGACAAAAAGAAAAAAATAAAGGTAATTACTTTGCTCTAAAACGCTTGGTTCTTTGGATAATCGATTTGGTTCAACGCTCGCTGATAATTCTCCCTCAGAAATAACTCGAGAATGTTCATGCTCGTCTGTGTGATCAGTAAATGTTTTTGGTCCAGCTGGACAGCTGGCCTCTTCTTTAATACTCCGCTGTTCGCAGTGTTTCTGTAACCAGTCTTGTCTATTTCGGAATGTACCGGTACTACACTGATTCAGCTCGGGACACCATTTACATGCAAACTCGGGAACTTTTGTCAGACAATCTGTGCAATTATCCATTTGCAGACAGGTTGGTAGTGCACGTAAATAAATTACTGTCCAATTTCTTATGTCCTGGCGATTGAAATTCACACGATGGTATTCATAAATAGTTTTTCTTCGAACAACTGGAAAGACAAGATAAAATTAATTGAAACTTAAAATAGTTCAGGGCATAGATGAGAATGTTCTTTTATCGAGCTGGAAATATTCCAAGATATTCTCATATAACTCGGAGTAATGAATCTAAATTTGAAACATTATTTTCATATTGAGTAACTTACAGAAAACAGTTCTGTCCATAATGTAGGCGTCACTGAGCCCAACTTTCACGGGATGGGCTTTATCCTCAATGTCTTCAACTAAAAGTGGCATCTGTGCATAAACAAATACGATATTTCCATTTTCATGAAGCGTTGCCTGAAATGTGAAGGGCCCAGCTCCTTGTTTGTCTTGGAGCACAACTTTTTCCCATTCTACCGTAAAAGCCGTTCCTGTATAAAACAAATAAAATTCCTCAATGTCTCATATTTCTTTGGAAATATGATAAGTAAATAAAAATTATCAACTTACCATTATCAGCATACTTTACATAACTATCCTTTGACAATCGCGTATCAAAATTTGCCATCAATGGGGCAATGTATTGAGTTGCAGCTAGCCAACTGTGCACAAATTCTCCTGTATATAAAAATCCACCAGTTGCTATTGTTATATTACGAACTTTGTGTCCATAGAATGGAAAGTCAAATTTAAGTTTAACAGTTGCTGCCCTACGATGACTAGCACTGAGAAGATCATTGACCTTTTTGTCTGGATGATTTTCAAGATCTACCCAGAAACTTCTACCAATATTTTCATCCACAATAAACGTACTATTGTAGTACTGATGAGTATCTTCTTCCGTTTTTGTGATATTATTCTGTGTTAGTGTATTGTTAGTAACATCGTTGAATTTCGTGATAGATATATCATCAAAGTCCGATGAATTTGTAGGAGTATCAGTGGTCCTTGTTAAATTAACTTTTGTTGTTCTATTATCGTCTTTTGAAAGTGTTTTTTCCTTAGTTGCATTCGGCCAGAGTGTTTGATTCGCCCAAATTATCTAGAGTTAAATAATTTCCATCTTATAGTACACATGTGAAACTAACGATTATTAATAAATCCTAATATTTATGGATATACTAACCGGTACTTTGGTAGAAGTTGGAGTCGTTGTTACAACTGTTGCATTCTTTCCAGGCTCCTGCTTAATTGCTGGTGAAACGGTTGAATTAGTCGATGGCTCATCTGTTGAATTAGTTGCATTGTCGGTTGAATATGTTACATTCGCAGTTGAACCGGTTTCTGTCTTTATCAGGGGATTTCTGTCTATATCGTGAATAGGATTCTGCGAGACTGGAGATACTGTTGTACTAATCGAGGGGCTTGGTGGCTCGACATATCTTTTTTGTCTGGACACCTCTAGCAATTTACCATTCAGGTCCTCAGTATGAAACACGTATTCAATTCCATTTGATTCCTCATTTTCAAGCCTTTTGTAATTATAAAAATCACCTAGAACAAATGAAAAGTATTTCATTAAAGGATAAGATTCAATTATAGTAAGTGTTTGTTATTAATCGGTCAATGAAGTCAGTTGTTTATAGCTTCATTAGAATGCAAAATTATCCTGCGAATTCAATAAGAACGTTTCAATATCTTGATATCATGCGACTAACATTTTTAGAAATTAAAAAATCTCATTTTTTCAAGGTATCTTCAGTTATTATTGGTCGTAGCGACTTGAGGTCTTGAAGAATCGTATCCTTCATTTGAAATTGACCTCAAGTCATTGCTATAAATTAAACCGTAGATATCCTCGAAAAGGTGAAACAAAAACGAAAATGGAATGTATTTGATTCCCAATTCATGCCAAAAAAAATTGAATGGCCCGAGTGATCTATGCAGTATGTTTGTTTTGGATATGATTCAGAGAATGCCCATTAGCACTGATTAGTTGCAAATCATTGGTTTATACTATGGACATCGAGGATCTGAGAAAGCATAAATTATAAGCGAACCACCGCGATTTGTCAATTTCTTAGTATTCTTTGATTTTATTCTTGCAATATCCCATGATATGCCAAATCACTGAAGCGTAGGATTTTCCAACAAAAAATTTTCCCATCTTCTCAATAGAATCGTTAAAAAGATGTAATTTCAAACCTTGAAATTTTCATTTCACCCCATTTTTCCCTAAGCTGAATGGGAAAAGTTGTGCAATACCCAAAAACAAGACACAATGCAAAAAATAATGCCAATTACTTTGCTCCAAAAGACTTGGCTGTCTGGGTAATGGAGTTCGTTTAACACGCGCTGACAATTTTTCCTCAGAGATAAGCCGAGAGTGCTCATGCTCGTCTGTGTTATCCGTAAGTGTTTTTGATCCAGCTGGACAGTTGGTCAGTTCTATGATACCTTCTTGATAGCAATTTTTTTGTATCCAGTCTTGGCTATCTCCGGATGTAGTGCTAAGACACTGGTTCAGCAGTGGACACCATTTACATGCCAACTCGGGGTTTTTTGTTGAACAATCTGTGCGATCTTTCATTCCCAAACAGGTTTGCTGTACCCGGAAATAAATGACTGTCGAATTCCTTATATCCTGGTAATTGAAATTCACACGATGATATTCATCAATAGTTTTTCTTCGCTCGGCCGGATGACCTAATGGCCATAGCAGAGAAGGAGAAGAAGAAGAAGTTTTTATTTGCTCAAGAAAAATGATTTCTTCCACAATGTAGCTTTCACTGATTCCGATTCTTACAAATCTCATGGATTTATCCTCAATTTCTTCAACAAAAATTGGCACCTTTGCGTAAACAAATATGATATCTCCATTTTCATGAAGTGTTGCCTGAAATGTAAAGGGTCCGACTTCTGATTTATCTTGGAGCACGACGTTTTTCCATTCTATTGTAAAAGCTGTGCTATTATCAGCATACATTACAGAACTAGCCTTTGATAATCGTGTATCGAAATTTATCATCAAAGGGGAAATGAATTGACTATCGGATAGCCAAGAGTGCACTTCCTCGCTTGCATATAAAAATCCACCAGTTGCTATTGTTATATCACGAATTTTGTATCCATAGAATGGAAAGTCAAACTTGAATTGAACCGTGGCTATTCGAGGATTATCGGCATTCAGAAGATCAATGACCTTTTTGTCGGGATGATTTTCAAGATCAACCCAAAAACTTTTAGCAATATTTTCATCTACAATGAACGTACTGCTGTAATACAGAAGATCATTTTTTTGCCCTCTACTAGTCATATTATTCAGTATGTCTGTCCTATTAAGAATATCGTTAATTCCTTCGATAAAAGTTGGAGGCGTTGATACAATTGGTGTATTTTCTCCAGTATTCTTAGACTCGTGCTTGATTGTTTGTGAAACGGTTGAATTAGACGATGGTTCATCTACAGAATCAGTTGCATTGTCTGTTGAGTGTGTTACATTCGCGGCTGGACCATTTTCTTCCATTATCAGTGGTAGTGCACGGAAATAAATGGTAGTCCAATTCTTTATATTCTGGTGATTGAAATTCACACGGTGATATTCATGAATAATCTTCCTTCGAACAGAGAAAACAGTCCTGTCAATAATCACGGCCTCACTAAGTCCGACTTTGACGGGATGGGCTTGAACCTCAATTTCTTCAACTAACATTGGCAATTGTGCGTAAACAAATATGATATTTCCATTCTCATGAAGTGTTGCCTGAAATGTGAAAGGTCCGCCTTCCGGTTTGTCTTGAAGTACGACTTTTTCCCATTCCACCGTAAAAGCTGTGCCATTATCAGCATACTTAACATAACTATCTTTCGACAATCGTGTATCAAAATTTGCCATCAGTGGGGCAATGTATTGAGTTGCAGCTAGCCATCTGTGCACAAACTCTCCTCTATATAAAAATCCACCAGTTGCTATTGTTATATTACGAATTTTGTGTCCATAGAATGGAAAGTCAAACTTGAGTTGAACAGTGGCTGCCCTACGATAACTAGCGCTCAATAGATCATTGACCTTTTTGTCTGGATGATTTTCAAGATCTACCCAGAAACTTCTACCAATATTTTCATCCACAATAAACGTACTATTGTAGTACTGATGAGTATCTTCTTTCGCTCTAGTGATATTATACTGTATGAGTGTCCCATTAGAAGTAGCGTCAAGTCCTTCGATAACAGTTGGAAGTATTGATACAACTGTTCCATTTTCCTCAATATTCTCAGGCTTTTGCTTAATCATTGGCGGAACAGTTGAATTGACGGATGGCTCGTCTGTTGAATTAACCGCAGTGTCTGTTGGATATGTTACATTCTCAGTTGGACCAGTTTCTGTCGTTATTGGTGATATTTCATGAATAGGACTTTGTGTGATTGGAGATACTGTTGTATCAATCAAGGATGGTGTTTCTACATCTCTTTTTTGTCTGGAAATCCCTAGAAATCTCCCATTTAGCTCTTCAGTATGAAAAACATGCTCAATTCCGTTTGATTCATCATTGTCAAACCTTTTGTAATTGTAAAAATCATCTAGAACAAATGAAAAGTATTTCATTGATGAATGAGGTTCAATTAGAGTAAATTGTTTATTATTGATTGGTCAATAAAGTCAGTTGCTTGTAGCTCCATTGGAATGTCCATCTTTCCTCTGTATTCAATGAGGAGGACATAACCGATTGTATAGTTTCTCCCAATATCTTGATATCATGCAAGTTGACGATATATATTAAATATTTTCATTAGCTGATAATACAAGGGCATAGTCTGCTGGGAGATCATAGTTTAAACGCAGTTTACAATGAATCTCTCGCAATTGCTCTCTTCTTTTTCTCTCTCTCTTTCTGCATTCTCCTTCACCCTGCTGCATACACTACGGATATTTCTCAATGGCTTTTGATCGACGCAAATATTCAACGCATTCAAAAGGCAAACATGAATAGAGGCTGCTATTCAATTAACTTATAAATGCATATACGTTGATTTTTCAATCTTCTATTTCTTCCACTCTGAATTTTAGTGCTTTCGAGTGGTCGATCATGAGGATATTAATAAAATAAGCTGACGCAGCTAGTAGTCGGTTCACTCTCGTGAAGTATCGAGCCAGGGCACTGTTGGGGACAACGGCCTACTTAATATAAAGAATCTTTTGCGCATGCTCGTTCAATTAAACTTCATTTTTTAAATAAAATACGTAGAACTTGAATTACAAAGGGAAATGATTTAGTTTAAAAAAAAAAAAATTTCTCTAATGAGCAAAACATTGAGTTTCCGGTAGATTTATAACTGGAGACGTGTGAGAACTATGAAATATTAAAGATTTATATGTTTTTTTCTCCACTATCCATGACGCATGATCTTGTCTTGATTTACGAGTAGAGAGGAAGAAAAATTGAAATAATTTTACTCTTGTTTGTCTCTTATCTTAAGTACACAAGACTCCAATACTATCAAAGCAAGTGTCCTTCTGAAAAATATACTAGATACCATCGAAATACACATTTAGAAGAATTCCATTTTTAATAATTCTCTAATGGCATCAATTGACTCATGTAAATACAAAAAAATACGCAACTGATAGTTCTATCATTTCTGTGCTACTTTTCATGAATTATTTGTCGTCTCAAGCAATCACTCGCATCGTTAATCAATCATTAATTTTTCCGCAAAATCATTATTTTCATGGAAAAAGCTTTGCTTGATGGAATAAGAAAGTTTATTTGCTAAGAGGAAATCCAATCGCTTGTCACAGTTGTTTACATGAAAAGAGACTGGAAGAAGTTAAGAAGTGAAAGCTATCAGCGTGGGCTCATTCGGATACCATCCCAATAAATTCCTCTCAATGAAAATTAAACATATTGACATTGTCTAGTCTCAGCTTTTCTTTGGAATTCACTTGTATTCTCCTTATTCTCAAGCAGGTTTTCCCTGATTATTCAGTCTATTTTCAAATCCTTGTTTTCCCATCCATGTTTTCATACTGCATGGGTCATATCATAATACAGCATGACCTGCATGTGAAAACCCGTTTTTTTTGTGTCTCAAATTTCCGACAACTAAGCAGTTAAATATTGTAACTGTAAAATATAGTTGCGTTAACAAAGGATCGCTCCAATTTCAACATACGCGTAAATTTTTCCCTTCACTCAAAAATGTGTCGAAATATCTTCCATAAGACTAAAATAATTAATTATGTTATCAGAATTATTCTAATCGTCAGTATTAAACTACTATTGAGTTTTACGATTATGGAATTTTCAAAATTCTTGGAGAAGAATTAAATACAAAAATACATTAATGTATTCATGTATCCAGGAATAGTTTATTCGCTCATCATCGATTGTAGCTGAAAATCCGTCACGTACATGCAGAAAGAATATAGTATACGTGATTGTTTTCGATGAATTTCACTTAATTCAGTGACGCCAATCGACTAATTTAGGTGATAGTATCGTCATTGGAATTTTTTTTTACAAGTCAAAAAAATTCACGATAATATATACGATGAATATATATATATATATAAACCAATTGGTTTGGTAAGTGAGGCTTTTAACATCCCACATCTTCAACATTTATTTATGAGGGGAATCAGCGAGTGTGAAACATCCGACAGTTAATGTCAGAATGTAAATTGTGAAGGGTTCTTGACTTGGAGAGAAGGGATTTAACAAGTTTTTTTTCTTATTTGAAATTAAGACACAAAGGGAATATTGTTCTCGTTGGTTTCTAACCGCATATCAATTCTTCAAAAGCATCAATTATCAGTGTTTTCACGAAGATTCTTTTGATGATAATTTATTACGCATTGTTCCAATTTTTTTTGTTTTTATCTCATACCACATAAAATGAATGATTGAAACCGAGACCAAGAATAAAAAGGTTTTTCAATTCCGAGAGATATTGATCTAATTGTACAGTGAACTAATGCATTTTCCCATTTATATACTGGGTAAAAGTATGAAATCCCAAGTTGCATGATGAATTCACGGAAATGAAAGTTAGAGTAGATCGTGAAAATAAAAATTTTCCGTCATTCAGTGGTGTATAATGGCAAAAAATTAGTATTTTATCGGTTACTCAGATATTCCCATCAACAGTATTTGAAAATTTCTGAGAATTGGATCAAGTAATTGTTCCGCTCGAATTATCCGCAAGATTTCACCATTGTGTTTTGTGGAAGAGATGGAGAAAAAAAAAAATTCGTGAACCTGAAATTATTAATCAAATGAGAAGAATTGAATGAAGCTTTTCCGTAAGAAAAATAGGTAGTCAAGTGTAAATAAACTTGCATGAAGTGTACATGGCCGCTAATCATCTTGGCATTGAACTTGAAATCTAATATGCGGATTTATACGGCCGAGTTGTACCACAGAAATTAATCCATGCCCACTCTTAATCCTTCTTTAGTGGTAACAAATCATATGGATAGATGGTTAATGTAAAACAATATCCTATAATATATCAAATGAATTTACTGATAATCATACGCTCCATTCGACGAGACAGTATAAATTCCAACTGATCGCGATTATACTGCTTTTGCGTAATTCTCAGAGCACATTGCCGCTTACGTAAATACAAGGACGGCCCCTCTCAAAAGAAACTCCAGATGAGAATGTATATATAGTTGACTTTGTACATTCTTTTTTTATGAGTGTTTGATGTACACCTGTGCTAGACTTGTATTATTTTTCTCCAGAGATCTGGATATCAATGGATCGTTAGTCATGGTACTTGAGCTTGTTTCATCCTATTTTACCTGTTTGATAAGAGATTTTTCTAAAACAGAGAAATAAAAGGCCTCTTCCTGAAATTGAAAGCTCCGGAAAAATCCCTAATTTATTCACCTTTACTGCTCTGTTCTACGACATTTAGTTCTTTTTTCTTCATTGTTCCTTGATACATCCCTTCTATTTTTTTTTCAGTTTCATTTGAGAGAGTTAAAAGATGTTACATTATCGCGACCGGTTAAAACTTGTAGAACCAGTCCTCCTTGCTTGAAACCACGATTTCAAGAAAAAAAAAAGGAGTTCTTAGAATTCACTATCTTAATTATTGACACAATATACATGCTGACCCTTTCTTTGCAAGGAAAGATAATAGTGTCTCCTAAAATTTAACTTTCTAACATTAAATTAAATTTCAATTGTAGTGTGTAATAGAGCGAAATTAATTGTTTTATATCATTTCAAATGTGAAAATTTCTCCCAGCTTTCTAATAGTAGCACCGTTTTTTTTTTCTAATCTTGAAATACTAAATCTAAACAAGGACAATTGCAATGAACTCATAAACATGAGTGACTAGGTAGATTAGAAATATCGAAATGGGGAAATGATAATTGATGGGGGGAAGCATAAGGGTCATATTGACTGGAACTTCCTGTATGTACATGAGTATGACACGTTTTCCACAGCACTTTTTTTTTACAGCACGTGTTGTGCTCTTTAGCATTTTGCTTTGTTCATTCTCCTTTTTTTTCCGTGAATAATAGTATGAAATAAAGTCAAAAACAAACATGTGAGAAGCATGTGTATAAAATTATTCATTAATTATAATTTTGGAGCTCATTTGAAGAGTTAAAATACTACTGACTCGGAACAATTCAACATACTCGTTGGATAATTGTTTTTTTTTCTCTTTCTTTTCAATTCTCTACTAGGCACACTCGTATTTGAAATAATTACCGGACGCATATTGTCGTAGTAAGTAACGTGTACATTATGGCGTAAGCGAGAAAGCAAAAGCATGGAACGATTCATGTCGGTAGCCAACGCAAATTCGCTACGCTGTATGATTTTTCCAACCTCTTCCCTTCTAATTTTTCCATTTTTATGCGCTTTTTTTTTTGTTCTTCTCAATTCCTCTTGTTTTTTTTTCATGCTGGGTGTGGGCCGCGAGCTCGGGTCATTGCTCGATGGCCCTGACCTGCCATGAATCCTAATTATCACCAGTATACTAAGGAAATTCGTAGAAAAATCCATGGAAAAAGCTATTTTTCCTAGAGTTTCTTCGAGAAACTGGTGGAAATGAATTTTTAGCTGTTGTAAACGTAGATTTCATGTTGCCTTGAATTTTACAAGAAGCCATAGATGCTTTTTGAGACCACAATATAGTGTTGGTCAGTCGTGGGAGGCCAAGCAACTGCTATTCGTGTGGTTAAGACTCACTGTAGATGATACCCTGTTGTGAATACATATATATATATATATCCATACATCTTGAGCATCTATAGAGCATCCAATGCATATCCGTACAACCTCCGAGTTTAATACAACCGTCAGTGAAACAGTCACGTTTGAAAATTTTCTACCACCAGCTTGGCTCATACTGAGAGTGCAACGAACCCCGTCAATTTTGCCTCTTTTCCATGCGTCACAAACGACTCGTTTTAGAAACTAACAGACCAAGCACACATTTCCTTAACTACTCAAAAATACCAACCCTCTTCTAGGATTGTCTCATGACAATATCTCACTAGTACTCGCTGAACTAGGGCATATATCTTGTATAGGGGAAGATGGGGCAAAATGGACACATCTGAATTTTTAGGCAGATATCATGGAAAACTTTTGAAATTAATAGAAATATTGGCGGTAGATTGTTTTTGATGATTTCATTGGAAAGCGAAGAAAATTTCAGTCGAGAAACAAGTGCCGGAATTATTTTTTTTGAATTTTTTGCGATTTTGACTTTTTTGAGCAATTTAGAGGGGTGAAATCCTTCCTTTTTTGGAAAAATTTCAGTTTTTTGAGAATATCTTCGGTTCTATTTGTCGTAGCGTAAAAATTCCGATGGGAGGTGAAAGATGAGATCATTTGCCATCGATTCATAGGGTTTTCAATTTAAAAACATCGATTTTTAAGGTATTTATGGGCATTTTTGTGAAACAGTTTGGGGGAAACAGTTTTTGGCCTATAACTATCCCAAAAATTGATATTTTTGGATTCAAAACCCCTTAAATCCATGGGAAATGAGCTCATCTTTCATTTGAGACCAACGCCGAATTGCTACGACCAATAGAACCAGAGATATTTGCAAAAAACTGAAAATTAAAAAAAAAAAGGCTTTTACCTCTCAAAAATGTCAAAAAATTTCGAATTTTCAAAAAAATCGAAAAAAATACATCTGACACTCGTTTTCCGGCTGAAATTTTCTCAGCTTCTCAATAGAATCATCAAAAAAAATCCATCTCCAACCATTTCATTACAGTGTCCATTTTGCCCCACTCTCCTCTATTGCTTGCTTTTCAGTGTTATTGCAAGTGATTATTTAACCCAGTGACATTATTTTTACATGATGATTGCTCAAAGACCTTGAATGTCAAAATAATCGTTACTACAATTCATTCAATGCCTCCCCCTCCCTCTCCCCTATTAATAAATCCATTAATCGACGTCTCGATGTGTCTGATAATCGACTTTGCGAGTAAATAATTTTTATTTTTGTGGAAGAAATAACGAGAAAAAAAATTCTAACAATTTATTATGGAGAAAGAATTTGTTTTTTTTTTAGAATAAAAGAATGAGAGAATTCTTATTCATTAATCTTTCAACTGGATGAATTATCTTGGGGTTATCAAGAATTAAAAATGAAAAGAGAAAAATAATGTGAATGTGAGAGAGTGTGGAGCACGAGGTCAGGGGATCCACGTCATAAAATACGATCGACTAATTATAATCTTGACGCAGAATCACCCAAGATTAGGGGCTTTCGAATTCTCTACATTCGACTAAAATATGTCTATTATACTTTTTTATACTGAGGTAAATGGGCTTGAATTTCATTTTAAATGGACATTCCTTCGGCTCCATTCGTATAAGAGTACATGAAATTATAATTCAGAACAAACATGTAGTCATGTCCTGTTATGTGTTATATGTGGACGACTGGGCAATTTGTCCCAATAAAAGAGGGATACTGTGTGATCTACGAGACGAACTAATCAAGCAATCAAGTTACCAAGTACGCGTGCTTTGCAAGACAGTACTCAATGATCCTGTGTAGGTGTATCAAACCCAATTCAGATGCTGCACTCTCTTTCTCATTCTTATTACATCAATTTTTTGCACTTGGCCCGAGATACAAGTCTGTCGAGAATTTGAAATACTGTTAATCCATAATATAAAAAAGCATGGGTCATTTTCTGTCATCACTTATCCTAATATATATTATAGATATACTATACTATATAGTATATAGTATATGTAATATATAATAATGATAATTTGCGGTTTTTTTCAATTTTTTTTGCAATAAAAAGCAACAAAATCGTTGTTTTCTGTTTTCAAATTGATGCATTTTAGAGACAAAAAGGCGCAAGTCCTCTGGGACTTACACTTCTTTGTTTCTGATCCTTAATATCATAAAAATGAATTTAAAAAAAAAGGATGCAAGGCCTCAAACGTGCAAATTACTGCTTTTTGTACGTGGAAACACGCTTTACTTTCATTTTTCTTCATTTCAATGATGGTCAAGAAAGTCAGAAATATGTGTAAAAATATATATAAATATGTAAAAATGTCATTTTCAAGAGCATCATGCAAAAAAAGTGCGCACTGGGCGCGCACCCAAAGTCTAGTCTAGAAAAAGAAATCATTTCTGCAATTACAATAGAATTGGATTTTATCTCAGCCATACTCAATAGACATTTTTACCGAGTACAATTTACTTTCAATTCTTCCACCTCTCAATCCTTTTTGCAGTTTCCCAAGTAAACAAGTCATTTTACCCTCACAAGGATAAAATACAATCAACTCATCTCATTTGTACTTGAGAAATACTGCGAAATAGAGAGAAGAAACAATGGCTCTTTTCAATACCAACCAATGATGTCACTAATTGTCTATAATTTCTGGCTAAAAATGCATTCACGTCATCCAGATGACTGCAGAATATCCGACAGTTTTTTTTTGTTCTATCGAAATTGTTAAAGGATATCTTAGAAAAGGAACCACTATCGATTATAGAGGTATTCCCAAGCCGGAAGGAAGGGCATCCGGTGTGAAAAATCGATGGACACAATGTCTCAAAGAAATTGTGGAGAATAAAGTCAATATTATTGAAGAAAAAAATTGAATAAAAAAAAATACTCAAACATTATCACACTAATGATTCTCTCAATTGCGACTAACTTTAGATTTATATACAAATCATGTGACGATAAAATTAAACTTTGAGCCGTTGATAATGGTAATTTTAGTCTCATTATTCTTCACTGAGGATGGTTACTGTACTCGTGAACAGAATTAACATGGACTCTATAGTATACAATCAGGTATAGTAGGTGGAATGAGTCACACTTTCCAACGTCCTCTGAAGAAGGGTTTGGCTTGCTTTCCATCAGTCTCACTGCCTCTTTTTTTTTTTCTGAAAAGCTGAAGCACTAACTCATGATAATACCAGGTAGAAGAGCATCGAGTTGCATCGATATACGAGGATAAAAAAAAGGGAAGGAGAGATTAATAAAAACGTGAGCTCTTATACGACACAGGTTAAACCATTTCTGATCGACCCATTTTCCTTAACACAGTCGTTGAACGATCCAAGAGAACCAAGAGAACCGGACCGTAGAAGGTCTCTTGAGTTTTTTTTTTTTTCATCAACTGCGTAGACTGACTTGTGTTGATAAAATTGAGGCGCCACTACTTTTTTTTTTTTTCAAGAAATATTTTATCCAATATCTGCCTTGGGGGCAATGTATAAATGAATTTTTTATACATTTATTATTCAATATTCTTCATGAATTTATAAAGTAATCGAAATTAATTATGAATAATAATTAGCTGCAAGATAAAAATCATGTAATTTCATTTTAACTTTGGAAATTTAATAAAAAAATCATTTTCAGATATCTTCATGAAATCATTCTCCATCTGTACAAATGTTTGAACAAAGGTGTTTGCATTTCATTTTTTTTTTCTTAATTCAAGCCACGTATGCCTTTGGAATTTGAGATTTAATCGTTCATTTTTCCTTTAAATTTCTCTGATCAAAGTTTGTAAGAGGATTTGGATTCGACCTCGGTACAAATTCCCTTATAAACTCAGTCATAATTAATTTTCCTAGACAAACGTTCTAATTTACTTGAAACAAATTACACAAAGGCAATCAAACACACACATCCACGTAAAATACGTGAAAAAATAGACAAACTTGTCAAGTCTCCCAGTCTTGATTTTTATTTAATGAAAAAACTACGTCTCAATCACCGCACAAAGTGCGCCAACTAATACTCATTACCGCAGTATCTATATTATCATTGAAATGAAAGAAGCAAAACAAAAAAAAACATAATGCATTCAGTTACTCAATATTACCGAGTCGTCATTTGCTGTGAATAATAATATTTTACGATGAAAAAGAAAAAGTCTGCATTTATTGGAGAGAGAATAACGATATAATCTGAGAATGTAATAAACGAATAAATTTCTTTTGAAGAATGAAACGTGAGAAAAACCAAAAAAAAATCTAGGAAATAAGCTGCATATTCATCTTTCCTCATATTATTATTAACAAAAACAAGTATGTAACTTCCCTCGGCTATTCGAATTACATTGGAAAAACAAGAAAAAAAAGGCTGAAATAACAAATTTGAAAATCAAGAAGAAGAGGAAGAGAGAAGTGCGGGTGTAGACCTCGGATGCCCTTTTTTTTACTCAGTGGAGCGTCATGCTCTCCCCACCTCCTATGAACTCTTCCCCCATTTTCCCCTGTTAAGGGGTTTGGAGAGTTATCTCCAAAATATGAAATCATTTTGAGAATCATACAGGACGTTCCTAAGTTCATCATTATTACGTAGTATTTTTTTTAAACCTTTCATGTATTTAGTTTTAGACTAATTAACAGTCAAAACTGCATTTTATACATGGGCTCTTATGCATAAAATCTGTCATAGCAGGAGACCTTTGTTACCACCTGAGTTGATAGCACAGATCAATGCTAAATCAGGTTTGATGCATAAGAGCCCACGTATAATATGCAATTTTGACTGCTAATTAGTCTAAACCAAAATACATGAAAATTTTGAAAAAAATACTACATAACAATGACGACATTAGAAACATCCTGTATGATTCTCAAAATCATTCCATATTTTGGAGATAACTCTCCAAACCCCTTGAAACACCTGCATAGATCTTTCTTTTTCTCCGCACTTCTTTTTCCCTCAACTTCTCGTTTCCTGTAGAAACGAAGGCTGCTGAAGACTCACCTGGTTCGGCAATGCTTGAACCAAGTACAAAGCACAATATGAATCCAAAGATACATCCACGAGCCAAGTAACACCACTTTTCACACGCCATATTTTTCGTTAACTTGTGCTCCAAATTGGCGGAGACGAGATTAAAGGGATGAGAAATTCGCTTTAGCGACTTAGATGTCTTGCTATCCAGATACAATTTCAAATTCACGTTCTCAAATTTTATTCCACAAGCTATCTGAAGGAGCTGTTGTCCTTCGAACTAGTCTCCCCCGAGGTCGCTTCTTTTTCGTCTTGCTTTACACTCTTTTTTTTCTTTTTTGCTTCTTATTATGGTTATTATATATTCTGTAACACCACTGTATAAATTTATTGCCAGTTTTTTATTCACTGACAGATTTCCAAGTCCTTCACGAGAGTAATATGTAATTTACTATTATTTGATAAGGCACTTGGGATGAAAACCAAGTATAATTCGAGTAAATGAGTTGGAGAAACTTTAAACCGGTACTAAGGAGCCTACGAGTTGTTGATCGTACGGCATGGTGGCACTTACTATTAGCTCAGTTCACTCCGAAATGAGAGAAACTCTTGGATGGGGAACCTCGCCCAGGCCATCTAGATGCTTTGAATGTAAATTGCGTGGAGAAATAGGCACGTGTAGTGACATCTAGAGCCTCTGCACTACCGATATGGTAGGAATTTGTTGTTTATTTGAATTTGAATATTTTTTTTGACTTCAGGGAAAGGTGGGGTAGAATGGACACAAATTCACTCGAAATGAATGGGAATATTGGAGATAGGGTTTTTCGGATGATTCCATTGGAAAGATGAGGAAATTTCCCATGAAAATCATATGTCAGAAGTTATTTTTTGGAATTTTTCAAAAATTTCATATTTCGCGCAATATTTGAAGGTAAAACGCTTCTTTTTTTGAAAAATTTCGGATTTTCGAGAATATCTCTGGTTCTATTGATCGTAGCGACCTGGGGTTAATCTTAAATGAAAGGTGAGCTCATTTGCCATTGGTTTATGGGGTTTAAAAAAAAAAATATCAAAAAATATAATTTTTTCAAGTACTTATAGGGCAAAAACTGATTTTCAGAAAAAGACCTAAAAATATTTGAAACATCGATAAAAAAAAATTGGACCAATTAAATTGATGAGAAATGAGCTCACCTTTCATTTGAGATCAACCCCAGGTCGCTACGACCAACAGAACCGGAGATATCACCGAAAAAGTGAATTTTTTCGATTTTCAAAAGGTCAACCCCTTTAAAACTTGGCCGAAAAAATCATTTTTTCCAAAAATTAAAAAAAAAAAAATTGCCACATGTTTTTTTGCCTAAAATTCCCTCAGCTTTTCAATGGAATCATTAGGAAAATTCTATCTCTAGCCGTTGACGTGGAATTTCCATTTTACCCCACTTTCCCTACAAGAAAAAATGGGCTCATGAAAAATGTATTTTTCATTCTTTAATAATTAAGATCTTGGAAGAAATCGTGAAAAATAGTTATTTTTGAACTTGATGATGATAGCTGTTGGCAGGCAAGGTCTGCACTTGAATCATTCGTTTTATACGTTTGATTGAAAATAGTCTGAAAATAATAATCGAAAATGATATCATTTGAAGACGTGTCAAGTCAGAATGCAAAGAACACGTACAGTTACGTTCAATTTCTCTGGATAGGTCCTATGACAATGCTCAGAATTAGCATCAACGGGAAATTTCAAGGAGCGATCGACCTGGGCTTTTTGCTGATTTTTTTTCTGACTTCTATACGTTTTGTCTGCCGTTTTCCTGATTAAATCAATAGTTTTTACAGCTTGCAAAGCAGATGTGAGCCTTGCATCTCGAATTTTCGATATATCGTCAGCTTCTTTTTGCATTTCAATTCGCTTTTGTTCTTTTAGAATTGTTTCTTGAGATCTTCTAACGTAAAGTCCACATTCTCGATGTCTCTGACACATTATGAGCAGCAATTCTCCATCTGTACCCAAGGGATTGATTCCCTTTTGCTTGAGATACCTGAGAACTTCACCCCACATTTGTCCCCGGGTAAATCTAAAAAATTGGTCAATAATACAGAAAGTTATAGCATCTTGATGGGGCAAATCAGTTAAAATTTTGTAGCGTTCTTTAGCTTTCTCGAGAGTTTCGGATTTTGTCAGTAATTGTTTTCTGATGCTGTAAATTTTCGGTCGAACTGATCCAAGCCATGATTCAAGGGTTGGCGAGTAATTTTCAATATTTTTTTTATAAAAAGAACTGCTCCATTGCTCTTTTCCCATCAATGGAAGTTCAATATCTTCAATACACCCATTTGCAGTTCTTTTGACTTCTAATTTCTCTTCTTCTTGTCTCCATAATTCGGCCAAGAGACTGAAGAATCCTCTGGATTTATCAGCACCTCTCCAAGTACAAAGATGAAGAATACAGCGAGAATCCACGCATAAATCAGATAAAATCCCTAAGAATAGACTTTTCACTGAATTGGCACAATGGCCTAAATTATCTAGGATTAGATACATTCCACCCAGGTCTATAAATTCTTTCAGAGCCATTGTGCAGCTTATAATGCATTTCCATAAATAATAAGCAATAGAAATTGTTAATCTCTCATCAATTATGAAATCTTCTTCATTCTCATTCAAACACCTCTGCAGAAATTTCAAAAGAATTCTCACACTCTTATCTGATCCATTATTCGAAGCTAATGAAGTGTTATTCTGACTCAATATCTCCATAGTCATTAGAGAAAGCATTAAAATTTTTTGATTGTCCATTGTCAGTTGATTCAACATCAGAATTCTATTGATAAATTCTGAAATGGAATAAATAATATAATTATACATTCATTCTGCTTCATTGTTGCTCAATATTAATAATGACTTACTGGAGAATAAATTTAGGATTCCTTTACTCTGTAAATTTTTCAAAAGAGCTGAATTTTTCGCTGAAATAATCAGCGAAATACTCCTGATTGATTCGTAAATAATTGGGGAATTTAGATCCATCGTCATACTCCATTCTAATAATATTTGAAGTTTTGAAGAGCCCTGGAGGTTTATAAATTCCTCGGTCATTCTAGGCACTAGTCGAGATAGTGTTCTCAATATATATGGAATAAGATGGTTTGAATTTTTTGATTTATCATTGGTTGAGACAAGTTGAAGAATTGCATCGAGTATTCCTTCTTGTTTCATCATCTGTGGAGAATTCAGTTTAATTCCAGGTCCTGAGAGATGGCAGAGAAATAATTACAGATATGCAGAAGCAAGAATCGGATAAATGACACAAAATAGCCAGCAAAGTTCTTGCAAAGACCAAGTCATCGTGGTTCATAGGTAAATTTAGGGATTTCGATAAAATTATAATGTCTGCAGCTAATCCAGAGTTAATAATATTCCAAGGTGGGGAAACCATCAGGCCAGCGAGAATAATCATTGCTAAATCATTACGATGCATTACAATATTCCCTTTAGATGATACTCCATCAATGGTAGACTTGAAAACATTGGTGAGTGACCTGAAATTGTTGGAATACTATTTGAAAGAGATCTATTTTTTTCCTACAAGTTTTCTACCTCATAGCTTCATGGCTTGGAGCAAATACATGTTTAGAATGCATGAAATTCGATGGACAAGTTGAAATCGAGTCTACCAATAACCAGAGAATTTTAATAATAAGGATTATCTCCTCCTCAATACCTTCTTCTCGCACATTTTCATAAGATTTCTCTAATTGTAGGAAAAGGGAATTCATAATTCCATGCTCAAGCATTTTGTGGGCTGTAATGTAATAGAATAGAGAAAGGTGGGATAAATACATTCTGGTCCATATGTTTCACCGGAAATTTCTCCAGATTTTCAATGGAATCATTTTTAAAAAATCCATCTCAAGCCATTTCATGGAAATGCTCATCTCACCCCAAACACAAGTACTCACAATAACTGTGTGACGTCATTGATAATGCATAAATAATTTGCAAAATATGTTTTTGCATTTCTCTAGAGCAAACATCGTAAAGTTTCACCATTATAACTGGAAGACACGTTTTTTCAATTGCTCTGTGCAGATACTCCAATTTTACTTTTCTTGTATCAGTCAATTTCGATTGACTCAATAATTCATGCAGAGACTCTAAAAGTATGCAGACTTGTTTACTCGTTGGAAGCAAAACCACCAAGTATCCTAAATTTGTGTAGTACTGCTCCAAAATTGCAGGAGCAGTAATCATATCCGATGATTTTTCTAAATGTGGAGAGTAACGACACATTCTCAACATTTTATTCATATGAATTTCATATTCTGGAGCTTTCCTCATTTTCCATGCTAAGAATTCCATAACTTGTGCAATGAAAGGCAAGTCCCTAACTTTCTAACAGCAGAATTGAGGATAATTTTCAAATTGAACTTGATAAATCAGTAGTGAAGAGGTAAAACAGGATAAATCGACTTATCTTTGTGATTATTTTGGAGGAAATATCTTGGAAACTAAGTGAGATAAGGCGATATTATCCATCAGTTCTTATAAAAAATTTGAAGAGTTACAAAAGAGTTTTAGGGCAAATTTACTCTTTCTCGGTTATTTTCTAAGGTATTTACAAAAAACTAAATGAGAAAAAAAAAGACTTATCTTGTTTTACCTCTTCACTACTGAAATAATCAAATAATCTAAAAATCAAGGATACAAATCCTCTGCATTCATTTTCCCTGAAAAATTCGTCAAACAGCTTATTGATCCATGAAATATGAGCTTGAGTCAATGGATCATTAATCAATTCGTGTAATTTTTTGATGGTATCATTGAAAACTCGTTTATCATGTTTCTCCACAAAGTCCTCCAGTGCCTTCACTTTTGCCTTTGCAGGGAGTTGACACGTGACTCCAGCAGCATAATAATTACTCCAAATTTCCTCCATCACCAACTAAAAAGGGGCAATTGTATCAATTAATAATCCAATCGTCAATCTTTTAAATAACGAAATATAAGTCACCTGATCGTATTTATTCTCCCCTTCACTTCATATTTCAAACTTATTGCAGTAGGTTATTCCAAGCGATTTGACGTTTTTTACAGACTGAATGCTTGTTTTTCTTCCAGTGAATTTAACTCAATCGATAAGTGAACGACCTTTTTCCAAGTATTTAGTACAAAAATTGCCTTCACTCCTAATCCTTTCCTAAAAATTCTCAAAGAGTTGAAAAAAAAAGATTGAAGACCAATTTGATGAAATAGGTTTGAGTTTTTCTATTCAAATTCCATTGTTGCAGTTTAAAAAATGTTGGTGCAAAAAAGGGACACGAGCTGGAGCGCCCTCTAGTCTTTAAACTTCATACATATATATATACATACAGGCTCCGGCTCTTTCCCATCGATAATCCAAAAGGCTATTGGAGCGTGTGTGTATACATATATATGTGTAGAAGTGCGGCACGACTTGAGCGTATCTACTGTAATCTATAGTATGGTGTTGGACGCCGTTGCAGTCACAAGTTTGTGGTATATACGTTCTTAGTACTGTGGCAAGAGTGTGTGGTTGTTTTTTTCTTCTTTTATCAAACTAACCACCGAAATTCTCGTCTTTCTCGATCCAGCCGATTCCGCAGAATCGTTTAAACCACATGTGAGAAACGGGATAGCCCACAGGCAAAGCAATTATTGGATTAATTAAGCATTTTTTCTTTGGATAATGTGACAGAACAACAGGGAGCGACCTTGAGCGTACGGTGAGTGACCTTTTTGAATGGACATTTTTACTCCAAATGTGTTTTTCGTACGTTTAGTGCAGGCGAGCTTTGCTTGATGCCGGTTATTTCATACAGGGTAAATCCGGGCTAACACGACCAATAGATGAACACTCACCAAAAGATGGACAGTTTCTATTATCTAGGATTTTTATCATATTCATATAGATTCATAAATTTATTGCATACCGATTGATCGAAATTTAAAATCATAATACTGCAAATATGCAAATGTCCATCTATTGGGGGGTTTAAATTTCCAGTTTTTCCTTGATTTTCTTTAATTATTTCTACATTATACAAGTTTAATTGATTTTTACTCGATTCACTGTATATTTTTCCTTACATCATTCTTTTATTCAACTTTTTTATTCAATATTTTCTTAACCGTTCATCTATTGGTCATTAACTTGGGAAAATAATAATTGATGGAAACTCTTCAAAAAAAGACGAACGGAATAGATAATGTTCTCGTCATTGTAACTATTCATTAGAATGCTTTGTCTTTAATTTCCCATTTATTTTCGTCGGTTTTTTACGATCTTTCCTTAAAAAGACCATACATATAATACACTAAATGCCATGAATGATTATTTCATATGTGTTTATTGGTATAATGACAGCTCAAGTACCCACATTAAGCTCACAATAATTTATTACTAAAAAGATATAAAAATGAGATATTTGATTTTTATCAATCACATTTTTTATGAGAATTCAAAAGAAATAACTTGCTTATATACGTATTTGATTTCATAAGGAACCGCGCGGTGTCCTTCAATTTCGTGGATTATTCACTTTCATTAGTTCGTGGAATAACAAGAAATACAACTTCACGAGATATATAGTAGATACATACATTGACAAGCTAAAAAAACGTTGCTCATTAAAGTCAATGGGATATATAGTAGAGGAGTTCGACAACCTACACTTTATATACGAGAGATCGATAAAAGTGTATGTTGACTGAAAAGCTTTTCATTATGCACATATGCACGTAGTTTGGAGGGGGGGATAAAACATCAGGTCATAAGGGTACGTGTGTCTATCGTAGCTCTATAGAAAATAAAAATAAAAATCCAAATGTACACGTGCCAATGGGGGGGGGGGGGGGGGGGGGGGGGGGGTTGGGTTCGCCCGACTCGTATTTTTGCTTCCCTTTTGCTCGCTACCCTCCAAGAATCGATATTTTGGAGGGGCAAAAAAAAAGCACCCCCCAATGCCTCAATCTCTCTAGCTATACATGAGTCACCCTCGGCTTTTATACACCAAGATGAGCTTAACTTTCACCCCATTCTCTCTTATTCTATGCCTGCGCCTCTTGCTCAATTCATTCGTTCAAGCACTTTTGCAAAATTAATCCAGCAATATCACGAAAAAAAGAAATTCTTTGTTAATGTTCTAGGTTTCTTTTTACTTCATGATTCCCATTGGTTTATTTGGAGAATCTTCTTGTGGAAATAGATACATTAGGTGTTTCTTTATCATTCCATTAATTTCTGGGCATTTACGACTCTATTGGAAAGAATTTACCCAGTCTAAAAGCTAACGGACCAGTTTCTTAATTAAGATGTCTCAAGGTTTATACAAAAATTTCCCTGGAAATCGTATACTCTCAGAGGGCATGATACAGAATGGACATTAGTTAATTTACGATGTTTAAAGACACTGGTCAGGCGTGAAAATCTCGTACATAGATACATGTATATATATATATGTATATGTATTTTTACATATGCTTAAAACCCGTTTTCTATAGCAGAAAGAACTGTGAGGTAAAAGAGAGGAGAGTGTGTGGGAACGGGTTTCATAAAATCGAGCGTTCTTCCGTGAAATCTTTATCTGCAGTGAGCATCACCAAGTCCACAAGGTACTGGATATAGGAGTCACACACTTGTAGGGAGGGAGGGATATATGTGGGTATTTTTCTCCTTTTTTTTCATTTCAATTCATTCTTTTGGCTCGTTTCTCTCTGTACCTCCTCTTTATTCCCCCCTACTGGTATCAAGGGGAAGTAGTGTGCTGCAATTGTTATACTGGAGAACAACAAAATGGAAATTCACGCGACTCTCTAGCGGACATTAATGGATGGGGCACCTGATGCACGCAATTACTCGGGAATTTTTTTTTTTTCCTCTTTTCACTCTATTATTTCATTTGAATGAATGAATTGCTATGGAATTTTGTTTAGCGTATAGAGAATGATTCAAAATGGTATTGCCCATAAATCTGGAAAATTTATTCATTAAACGAGAAATTTTATGGAGATTTTTTTTTTTTCGTCGAACTTTCTGGATGATTGAATTTCTCTTTCCCCTCTCAACGAAAAATACTTGATCTCCTGGAATTTTGATTACTCCATTTTTATCATTACTCTTTTTTACCCCTTGATGTACGCGAAATGAAATGCAATTGAATATTTTACACACTCCTTTTTTTTTTCTTTCCCATGTCTCCGACCTTGGCTTTGTGTATATGAAACAACTCGTTTTCACATATAAATTATTATACCGGGTGTCTGAAAGGATATTTTGCAGAATTAATTTTAGATACCCTCAATTCTTCAGTGTTGCTGGCTAAATAAAAAAGTATAACAAAGGCTAACTTCTGAAAAAGGGCCTCGAGCATGTCGGGGAGTGTTTGAGAAGGGTCTCTTCGTCCTCCTCGTGACTCCAACTGCCTCAACGATAATTGGAAGAACCGGATTCCATACAACTTCGAGTCTCTTTTCAGTCTCACTTGTTTTTTTTTAGTAATTAATAGTTTCACTGTAGATTGGTAGGTTTACTCATACACGAAAACGATACCTGGAGAAGACCTACGTTGACTAACTGCTTCAATCAGGGGTTAAATGGCCCAGACACCTTTTTTTTCCTCTTTTCATTTTTTTACAAATTATTCCTATAAGTGTAAAGAATTCAGTAGTGAAGAGGTAAAATAGGATAAATCGACTTGTCTTTGAGGTCATTACGAAGAAAAAATATCTCGGAAACTAAGCGAGATAATATGATATTACTCATCTGTTTTTGGTAAAGAATTTAAAGAGTTACAAAAGAGGTTTAGGGAAAAATTGCTCTTTCTCTGTTATTTTCTGAGGTATTTTGAAAAAAAAAAACTTAATGAGAAAAAAAAAGACTTATCTTTTTTTTACCTCTTCACTACTGAATTTCTTGTTCATACAAGAATATCTTCATCTTTCATATCTCATGAGATATTAAAGAACCATTAAATTAATTACTCCGTGTAATTTGTTGATGATTGTAAAGGATAAGCTTTGTTTCGCTATAATAAAGTATAATTTTCATTATCTCGTAGGGTTTTTATATATATGTGACCAATGGGATTCCCTGGATTGGCTGTAGTTCGCGTGCCACTGAAAACCGGACTGGTCGATGGTTGTACACATACTACCTTTCTGCAGATCTTGTACATTTTTACCTTCTTTTATTCTTATATTCTCTCTTTCTCTTTCTATCTCTTTTACGTCTTGTCCCTGTACTCCATGAGTTTCTTATGGTCAACTATAGTCTCACGATCCCTAGATACGATGAGACTTGTTGAAACAAAAAGAACATGCAGACATGTTGAGAGAATACTTATTGGGGCTTGCCGTTTTTCCCCTCACTGCCATTTCCTTCGTCGTCTTCATACTTTTTTTTTTTTTCGAATGTTCAACCGTGAAACGTGTATTTCGAATAAGAGCATTTAATTAGTAAGAAATCAAATGAACTTGAGGAAAAATCATTAAATTAATTAAATACTTGCAATTTATTTTTGTTTCAGGTAGTTTTGATCATGACAGAAAATGTAAGGAGAAACGTATTCCATCGAAATGATTCGATAGGAAGATGTTAATTGATTGATATGGCGAGGACAATATGGATTCTCTCCGTTTTGTGTCTTCTAGCTGGTCTAGGACATGTTGCGGAGAGTTACCTCGCATTATTGTCCTCAAATTTGCCACCAGGAGCCCTTGTTTTTGAGGCAGGTGTACCTAAACTTGGTGGACGTAGAAAATACGAAGTATCATCTGATAGAACAGCTAGATTTGCTAGAAGATTGTTAAAAGTTCATCCACACAATGGACGTGTTACTCTTGCAAAGAGTTTAAACTGTGATGGACTTCAGTATCCACGTTTATTCACATTCTACATTGACTCGACGAGTCAGCGACTTGGTAGGCCAAATATTGATTATTACAGCTTGCCACTGAGAATATTGATAACAGGATGTGGAGGAGAAAATCAAGATTTGGCTGCAACAAAAGGCTGGATGGCAGAGACTCTGGCATCTTATGCAATGCCAAGTACAGATAAATTTACAGAAATTTGTTTGAGAGAATCACAATTGGTTGCTGCACTACATGATTTTCTGCCATATACAGTAATTAAGGACTGCGAAGTACGATGGGGAGGTGTTGCTGACTCGAGATTTCTAATTGAAGGTGCAGCCGGTGATTTAGTATCGGCATCCGAACAATGTTTAATAGATCCCATGTGGAAAATAGCAGTTTCTATGAGACTAAGATGTAGCACAAATCATTTGGCTGATGCTGAACATCGTTTGAAAATTGTATTTCATCATCAGCAACTCGATGACACGGATTTGGGCAGACGTGTCCGAAGAGAATTGAGAAATAGATCACCATTTTTCGAGCATGGACTCTATACTGCTGCAGTGGAGGAAGAAAAAGAACCAGGTGAATTAGTCACTGTTGTACGTGCCCGAGATCCAGAAGGTGGAACAGTACATTATTCCATGATGTCGTTACTAGATGCTAGATCCGGTGCCCTCTTTCTCCTTGATTCAATGACTGGGAAAGTAACAACACGTGCTAAACTCGATCGTGAAAGCGTTGACGTACATTATTTCAAAGTTTTAGCTGTTGATGATTCATTTCCACCGAGAACTGGTACTACAACACTTCAAGTTAATGTACTAGATGCAAACGATCATGCACCAAGTTTTGAATGGCCCGAGTATGAAGCTCCCATTCGAGAGAGTGTACCACTAGGATCTACAGTAATTGGTGTGAAAGCTACAGACAAGGATTTTGGTCGTAATGCAGAAGTGGAGTATTCAATTGTTTCAACTACAGGCGGTGGAATGACCTCGGTAACCGAGGACTCGGCTACATTCAGAATTGATCCAAAATCTGGAATTGTCACAACGAGAATGCCCTTGGACAGAGAAAAAACGGAAGTTTATACAGTAATAATAAATGCCGTTGATCTTGCCAATACACCATCAGCAAAAAAAACTGCAACCACAACATTAATTGTACGAGTTCTTGATGATAATGATAATTATCCACAATTCTCTGAACGTACATACTCTACAACAGTGGCTGAAGACACTGATTATACAGCAAATCCTGTGATAGCCAGGATACGAGCCACTGATGCGGATACAGGTGCAAATGCTGCTATACGATACGCTATAATTGGCGGAAATACGCAAAATACTTTTTCAATTGATTCTTTGAGTGGTGATGTGACACTTGTCAAACCACTTGATTATGAAACTAGTGATTTGTACAGAATTGTTGTTAGAGCACAGGATGGTGGCTCACCAGCAAGATCAAACACAACTCAATTGCTTGTTCATGTTCAAGATGTCAATGATAATGCACCGCGATTCTTTACTAGTCTCCTGCAAGAGACTGTGTCTGAGGGTGTACCAATTGGCCACTCGGTTGTAAGAGTACAAGCTTATGATGGCGATAAGGGACTCAATGCATTGATAAAATACTCGATTGGTGCTCGAGACTTTTCTGGAGCATCTACGGAAAATTTTCCAATAGCTGTCAATCAAGAAAGTGGATGGATTCATACAACTAGGCAATTAGACAGAGAACATTGTTCAAGATACCAGTTTACAGTTATTGCTACTGACTCGGGAGAACCCGCAAAATCTGGTAGTGCAACTGTCGTTCTTACTGTAACTGATATCAACGATAATGATCCGAGATTTGAGCCAAAAAATTATGAAACCGTTGTTTCTGAGGATGATCCACCTGGTACATCAGTGGCACTTGTTACAGCAACTGATCCCGATGAGGATGCAAAAATTCATTATGACATAACTGCAGGTAATACGAGAGGAAGATTCTCCATTACTTCGCAGAATGGTGGTGGCTTGATAACAGTCGCTCAGCCTTTGGACTATAAACAAGAGAAGAGATTTGTTCTTACTATTACTGCTTCTGACTCTGGTGGTCGTGCAGATAATGCATTGGTTTATGTAAACATCTCGGATGCAAACAATTTTGCTCCGATATTTGAAAATGCTCCATATTCAGTTTCTGTATTTGAAGATGCACCAGTTGGTACAACTGTACTTGTTGTTAGTGCAACTGATTCAGATGTTGGACAGAATGCGCAAGTTACGTACAGCTTGGGATCTGATGGGGATGGCCTCGAAGCAGCTGAATTTACTATTAATCCACAAACTGGAGCTATCACAACAACTAGACCCCTTGACAGGGAAAGATCATCTGGTTATTTGTTGACGGTTACTGCTAAAGACGGTGGAATCCCAGCACTTTCGGATACAACTGATGTGGAAATATCAGTAACAGATGTCAATGACAATGCTCCTGTTTTTGAAGCTGCCCAGTATACTGGAACAATTCCCGAGGATGTTCTAGTTGGTACAGCAGTTGTGAGGGTATCAGCAACTGATGCAGATATGGGATTGAATGGAAGAGTTAGATATACTCTAGATGACGATGGAGATTCAGCGTTTGCCATTGATTCAACTACGGGAATTGTCAGAACTGCCAAGCAACTTGATAGAGAATCCGTTGCAAGATACACTCTCAAGGCAGTAGCAGTTGACAGAGGAATCCCTGCACTCTCATCAGTAGTACCAATTGTTATCAAGATTGAGGATGTCAATGACTCGCCTCCTGCCTTCGAAAGCGACAAAATTATGCTTTATATTGCTGAAAATTCACCTATCGGTTCAACTGTAGGAGAAATTTATGCTCACGATCCTGACGAAGGACCCAATGCTGTTGTTCAGTATTCAATTATCGGAGGAGAAGATGCAAATAGCTTCAGTTTGATTACCAGACAAGGTGCAGATCGTGCAGAATTAATAACTGTCGAAGAACTCGATTATGAATCGGCTAAGAAGAAGTTTGAATTGTTTGTTCGTGCTTCATCACCTCCACTGAGATCAGATGTTCTAGTTCAAATAATGGTCACCGATGTCAATGACAATGCACCTGTTCTCAAGGATTTTCAAATTATCTTTAATAACTTCAAGGATTTCTTTCCTACCTCTTCAATTGGAAGAATTCCAGCATTTGATGCTGATGTCACTGACAAATTAATTTACAATATTTTGGCTGGTAACAATGCAAATCTGATAAAATTGAATAGAACATCCGGTGAAATAAATTTGTCACCTCAATTGAATACAAATGTACCACGAGTTGCAACTATGGAAGTATCAGTATCAGATGGAGTTAATGAAGCAAAAGCCACAATGACATTATCAATTAGACTGATAACAGATAAAATGTTGTATAATTCTATCACTGTACGACTAGATGATATGACTGTCGAGGCATTTTTGAGTCCTCTGTTAAATTATTTTCTGGATGGACTAGCAGCTATAATTCCATGTCCTCGAGAGAATATTTTTATATTCAGCGTTCAAGAAGATACGGACGTTCAATCAAAAATACTAAACGTCAGTTTTTCAGCCAGAAAAGTTGAACCAGGAAATAACGATGAATTCTATACTCCTCAGTATCTTCAAGAACGAGTTTATCTGAATCGAGGAATTTTAGCAAGATTATCGACATTGATTGTCCTTCCTTTCGATGATAATCTGTGTGTAAGAGAGCCTTGTTTAAATTACGAAGAGTGTGTTACTGTTTTGAAATTTGGAAATGCCTCAGGATTTGCTAGCAGCAATACAGTTCTTTTTAGGCCAATTTATCCAGTAACAACGTTTTCATGTGAGTGTCCCAAGGGTTTTACAGGAAGTAAAGAAGCATATCTTTGTGATATGGAAGTGAATCTATGCTACTCAAATCCATGTAAAAATGCTGGCACCTGCCGAAGAAGGGAGAGTGGATACACGTGTGTCTGTGGGCCAAATTACACTGGTACAAATTGTGAAATTTCAATAGAAACAAACACCTGTTCACCCGGAATATGCAAAGGGGATTCACAATGCATCAATCACTCGACTGGTGGTTTCAGCTGCGAGAACTGCTTAATAACTCCTTCAGACAGTCTAACAAATTTTTGCGAATTAAGATCTCGCAGTTTTGGTCCAACAACATTTCTAACATTTGGATCATTGAAACAGCGGCACAGGCTTCATTTGGAATTGAAATTTGCAACTGAATCACCGGAGGGTCTCTTATTATACAATGGAAGATACAACGAGAAACACGATTTTATCGCTCTAGAAATTGTGGATTCACAAGTTCAATTCAGCTTTTCTCTTGGGGATGAAATTACGACAGCTAGAGCAGCTATTCCCGGAGGGGTTGCTGATGGACAATGGCATCAAGTCCAAGTAATTTATATCAATAGAACTGTGACAATAGCTCTAGATGAGTGTGATGTTTCTCTAGCACTGAGATATGGAGATAGATTGGGGAAGAAATGGGCTTGTGCTGGATCAGCTGAACAAATTCTTGAATCTAGATGCAATTCATTTACAGAAACTTGTCACAGATTTTTAGATTTAACTGGACCCATGCAATTGGGAGGATTACCAGCTATTCCATCTGATTTTCAAGTGACTAATCGAGATTTCGTAGGCTGCATAAGTGATTTATATATTGATTATAAATTTGTTGATTTAAATTCATACGTTGCTGATAATGGAACAACAGCTGGATGTCCAGAAAAAAGATCCTATTGTACCTCAATGCCGTGTAATAATAATGGAAAATGTCGAGAAATTTGGTCTGGCTATGTTTGCGAGTGCGAGGAGGGTTTTTCTGGAGCTCAATGCAGCGATGAAATTGGTAAACCATGGAGATTTCACAGGGATGGTCTTTTGAGCTTCAATCCTCTGTTGAGACCAATTCAATTGCCCTGGATGACAGGACTTAGTCTCAGAACTAGAGCAACTAATGCTTTTATAATGAGCATTCAAATTGGCCAAAATTCGTCGGCTTTGTTCACCTTGAAGGGCGGGAAATTTGAAGCTTCATTGGATGGAATCGAGATAATCAATACTTTGATACCAATAAATAATGGTGAATGGCACAGAATTGAAGTCATTTGGCAGTCTGGACATGTAGCCTTGGATCTAAATTATCGCAATAAACCATTGATTTCACCTCTTCCAGCAAAACTTCAGGGTCTTTATGTGGGGAGAATACTTCTAGGTGGCCCTGATACATCGATAAATGTTGAGCTACCATTTTTCGAAGGTTGTATCAAGGATCTTCGAATTGGAACGAATCAAAGTATGCTTCAGAGACCAACGGTCCAGGAAAATGTTGGAACTGGCTGTTTAGCTGATGATGAATGCAGTACTACGTGTCCTCAAGAATCAACTTGTCTTACTAAATGGCAATCATCGGAATGCGTCTGTAATTCTGGTCGAGTTGGTGATAAATGTGAAGCAATATGTGATGTAAATCCTTGTCACAGCGATTCAGGAATTTGCGTGGAAGTGCCAGATTCGAAAAGAGGATACAAATGTCAATGTAATAATGAAGAATATTCCGGTGATTATTGTGAAATCAAAGTAGATCAGCCATGTCCAGCTACTTGGTGGGGTTCCCCCGTTTGTGGACCGTGTCATTGTGATGAATCGAAGGGATACAATCCCTCCTGCAATAAAACAACTGGCGAGTGTTATTGCAAGGAGAATCATTATCAACCATCTGGTGAAGAGGAGTGTATACCATGTGAATGCTATGTTACAGGGAGTTTTGGACCACGATGCAATACAGAAACCGGGCAATGTCGATGCAGAACAGGAGTAATTGGAAGAGCCTGTACAGATTGTCCAAATCCATATGCAGAAGTAACACTCAGAGGTTGTGAAGTTGTTTATGATGGCTGTCCTAGATCTTATGCTGATGGATTGTGGTGGCCAAGAACGAAATTCGGTGTGAGTGCAGTGGAAGACTGTCCTGGCAGTGCTGAAGGCAAGACATCTAGATCCTGTGATGATAAACTGGGAGGCTGGCAAGCACCAGATCATTTCAATTGTACTTCAGAGGCATTCGTTGAACAAAGATATCAACTTGCTGCTCTGGAGAATGGAGAGATGGCTTTGAGCCGTGATGTTGCTGTAAAAATGGCAAGAGATCTTTATCGAGCTGTCAATATAACAAGGAATATGTATGGTGCTGATGTTCTAGTCGCTGAATCTTTATTTATAACTCTACTGAGATACGAAGAGAGCTTGGCTGATCTCCATTTAACTCATAATCAGGACAAAGATTATGTGCCACATCTTGTTGGAATTGCTGGTGCAATTTTAAGTAAAAAACATAAGAAAGATTGGGAAAGAATAGCAACTCTTAATGGTGATAGTCCAGATAAAATTTTAGATGCAATTGCAAGATACTTGAAAATTGTCACGGGATCTCAACACAATACTTTTACAGATCCATTTGAAGTTGTTAATTCAAATGTTATTATGGGCCTTGATACAGTAACATCTGAGAGCCTTTTTGGCTATGAAGCAGCTGAATATAAAGAAGATCATTCATTGTCTACAGCACGACCCTCGGAAGCTGATAGAAAAGTAATACTTCCAGATACCTCGGCATTCCTATCAACTCCAGCCTCTTTGGGGCCTTATGTAAGCTTTCCAAAGTACAACAACTATATGGCTGATCCAAATAGATTTGATCCATATTCAAAAATACGAGTGCCTTTAAGCTTACTTGGAATAAAACTACTGACTCAAGGAGAATTAAATGATTTTGAGACTGATAATAATAATAACAATGATAAAGCAGTATTAAGTTATGTCCAGTACAAAGAACTTGGTGCACTTCTTCCAAAACGTTTTGATGATTCAGTAACAGTTCGATGGGGAGTGGAAGTTGCTGTTGGATCTCCTGTAGTTACAGTATCTGTACTTGTACCATCAGAAAATGGATCAAAAATATTGTCAAGCTCTTCATTGAAGTCTCCAGTACAGATACAATTGTGGATAATCGAGGATGATGGTATGAAAACAAGGGCTAATCCTCAATGTGTACACTGGAGTACAGCCAGAGGCTATGGTGAATGGAGTAGAATTGGTTGTACAACAGAAGTTGAAGATTACTATTTGGGTCGACAAATGGTCAATTGTTCTTGTCAAGGAGTTATTCTCCAGGTTAAAAATCTTCAACTAGCTACATTTGCTGTTCTAACTGATGTATTGGATTTAGAATATGTACCAGAGCCTTCATTACTCGAGGATGTAACGAGTTACAGTGCTTTTATGCTGGCACTTCCTCTTTTATTATCAGCTCTATTAATCTTGGGATTAATCAGAGGAGGTGGTACAAATTCCAATAGTATTCATAAAAATTTAGTTTTTTGTGTCTTCATGGCTGAACTTTTGTATTTAATTGCACTGAAAGCAAGAAGTCCACTTGTATCAAACGAGTTTCCTTGTAAATTAACAGCAATTGGCCTTCATTATGCCTGGCTCAGTGCTTTTGCATGGACTCTCGTTGATTCAATTCATCTTTATAGAATGCTAACGGAAATGAGAGACGTTAATCATGGACAAATGAGATTTTATTACACTGTCGGTTATGCAATGCCTGCTATTATTGTTGGATTAGCTATTGGAGTGAGAGCCGATCAATATGGAAATTTTTATTTCTGCTGGTTATCAATCTACGAGAATGTGGTATGGGCATTGATTGGACCAATTTGTGCAGCAGTTCTCATAAATTTCTGTATTCTGATTATGTCAGTGAGAGCAGCTTTTACACTGAAAGAACATATCATGGGATTTGGAAATTTAAGAACACTACTATGGTTATCAGTTGTATCATTGCCTCTACTTGGAAGTACATGGACTCTTGCTGTTCTCAATGCATCCGAAAATTCACCAATGTTATCGTATTTGTTGAGTGTGGCTGTGGTCATTCATGCTGCCTTCAGTTTAATTGGCTATTGTTTTGTCAATGGGAGAGTTAGGCGGAATTTGTACTCGAGTCTATTGAAATGTTTTGGGAAGAAAGCACCACTTCTGGATGGGAGTGTAGCTAATGGAAGCAGCAGTCAAAATGTAAATGGCCATTCGAGATCTGCACTAGCCTATGCTTCATATTCTGGAGCTGATACAACCTGCAGAAGAGTACATGTTGGTGTTTCTACCAGTAGTACCACATCTAGAAGCACCAATAAAACTGGCTCCAGTCCTTATCGTAGTGATGCCCATTTGAGACACACATCTACATCTACCAGTAATTACAACAGCGACAGGGATCATCATTACATGTCATCGAGAAATCAGCATAATAATCGTCATACACGTCAAAGCACTTTGACAGAGGGTAATGAGCCACGTGGAACACGCAGAGACTCGGAATCAGATTCAGATGGATCTCAAACAGGAGGTGGTGGTAGAAGTCTTGATTTAGCAAGTTCTCATAGTTCTGATGATGATGAAATTACATCGAGATCACACAAAAACATGGGTGTCTCCACTCAGCAACCAGTTTCACACAGTTATTTACCCAATATTCATCAGAGTTCTGGTGACCATTTGAATATTCTTTGCTCAAATTCTGAATTATTCCCTAATATAAAACCGATTTATGCTCCTCGTTGGAGTTCACAGCTACCTGAAGCGTATTTACCGACAAATGTGGATATCAGAGGAAGTCAATGGTCTGGTGGAACAATTTCTGATAACGAGATGGCATCAAATAAAACTTCAAGTCCAAATCCGCTGCCTTATCCAGAAATGAATTCTCCTCAAAAAATGCCAGAGGAAAATTGTTCTGAGGGAGAGGAGAAGATTCATCATATTGGTGAAAAGTACCTGTTTCCATATACTGCTGAGGAAGATCACACAGTTTCACCTACTCCCTATATGCTCTCCATGTCATCGAGAATTCTTGGATCTAGCCTCAGCCATCATTCACAAAATTCAAATCATGAGAATCTCAGTGGATCTGAGAGATATGGTAGTCTTAAAAGAGGAACAAGCCTTCATGGCTCTCATCATGATAATCTAAGTACTTCAGAGAGATATGGAAGTTTAAAGAGAGGAAAAATTACACCAAATGTTCTTGATGATGCTCCAGAGTATATTTTACCTATGAGTGGAAGAATACTCTCGAGTTCATTGACTCATGATCTCCATCATAGTAACGAGTTGGCAGCACTCAGGGCACAACAACAACAACAACAACATTACGAGCAGACAATTACTGAGACCGAGTAAGTTATTCATCCACTTGTTAGCCATTTACTTCCTTATTCATTATTACACGTATTTCGTTGGGGCAAAATTTTCCATATTATGCACAGTTATACTTGGGATTATCAATGGAATTTCCATTTCTTTTGAATTTTATTTAATAAAAATACTTCCAAGGTGGGGTTGGAACATTCTGAGCTAACAGTATCTTCTTTTCTCTAATATTCTGCTTGCCTGGACTGGTGATGGTTATTATCAACAACAGTGAAGAGGTAAGAATAATCTTTCCATTATAGGAGAGAGTGAAGTAACATGGACATGAATAGAGAAATGGATATAGGGAAAGGTGGGGCAATACGGACATGAGGGGTAAAATGGACACATTTGAGTTTTTATGCATATATTATGAAAAAATCTTTAAATGAATGGAAATATCGGAGATGGATTTTTTTTGATGATTCCATCGGAAAGCTGAGGAAATTTTAGTCGAAAAACATGTGCCAGAATTAATTTTTTCCAATTTTTTGAGAATTCGATTTTTGAGGGGTAAAAAGCTTTCGTTTTTTGAGCAAATTCAGTTTTTTGGAAATATCTCTGGTTCTATTGGTCGTAGCGACCTGGGAGCGATTTTAAATGAAAGGTGAGATCATTTCCCATCGATTTATGGGGTTTTGGATTCAAAAATATTGATTTTTCACATAGTTTAAGACAAAAATGGATGATCATAATTTTTCACAAAAGTTCCCATAACTATCTGAAAAATCGATATTTTTAAATTCAAAACCCCATGAATCGATGGGAAATGATCTCACCTCTCATTTAAGATCAACCCCAGATCGTTACGACCAATAGAACCGGAGATATTCCCAAAAAACTGAATTTACTCAAAAATCGAAAGGCTTCGACCTCTCAAAAATCGCAAAAAAAAATTGAATTCTCAAAAAATTGGAAAAAATTAATTCTGGCATTTGATATTTGCCTGAAATTCCCTCAGCTTTTCAATGGAATCATCAAAAAAATCTATCTCCCACTGTTTCATTACAATGTCCATTTTGTCCCACGTTCCTCCATTCTGTTTTATTTAGAATAATTCGTCCCTAATCGGGAGAGATATATTTCCTCAGCTTTTTTCAATGGAATCGTAAAAAATATCTAATCTCGAAGAAAAGTTACATTGAAATGTCCATTTTATCTCATTCTCTCCAAGCCCCCCATTCTCTAATCCCCCCTTCTATCTTGTGATAAGAATTGACGACCTTTCAAATTGTTTCAAATAGTCTTACTATGGTTTTACAGGAAGGATATTAACGCCGAGACACCGGTTTGAAAAATACCGTCTACAAGGAAATTACCGTACAAACTGAAATACCTAATGGCTCAGCCCATTTTTCTACATTCAATTTTTATAAATAACAAATTAGAGGAACGATAAATTAGAAAAGAGAATAATAGACATTAAGCTAAAAGAGAAAATAATTCAATTTATATTTTAAGCAAGGCCATTAATGTACTTAAATGAAAAAGCAAAATTAATTTAAGCCATATTTCATTAGCCTGTATGTGTGAGTGCCTGTACGTAAGCCTAAAAGAATTCTATTTCAGACTTCAATTGATGTATTTAGCTTTTTTTGTGAATTAATTAATTAGTAAGAAGGGTAACAGAGCAATTGTCGTTAATTAATTTTTTCATAAATTACTTTATAAATAGCTGATAAAAGACAAGGAAAGAAGAAAACAAAAAATATTTCACGACAATTGCCAGTGACTGGAGAAGCCCAGTAAAAATGATCTCTCTTTGCTCATTTTGAATAATCGTACTTAATCTATATAATTGTGTCTATTTCATAATTAATCAATTCAATATTGTGCAATGTAAACATTCCACATATTTTATTTTATGCTCATTACTCAGAATTTTTACTATTTTTTTTTTGTCATTATCATTTTTTTTTTTACAAATGTTTTTTTACGATTCTTTAATTTTAATTTTGTTTGCCCAGAATATGGAATAATTCAGGGCTACATAATACTTAAATTTTTGTATATATTTATACGAAGAAACATGACAAAATACATAATTTATATATATATATATATATATCCTAATCTCCAGACTATTTTTTTTAATACATTGACCTTAGTAATTTGTATTTGAATGGTTATTCAATCGACTACCAGCACACGGAAGAGGACTCTGACTTTATTTACTTCCGTTAAAAAATATAAATTAATTAGAAAAAAAAATATATATATAAAGAGGTATACTAATTTTGGGTTCTTGCTTTCTCTTCCTTATTCTTCATTTCTTTTTTTTCTTCAATTAAATGAAGGATAAATGCAACTGATGAGACTACACGAAAACTTATTTAATATTAAATTGAGTTCTTAAATAATTATACTCCCATTCTGAGGCTGGGACTAGTTACTAAGGACTAGGTTCATGCTAAACTGTACTCTCAGTGTCTGATGCTACTGAGAGAGTCTGCAATTTGGGTACGGAATAATTTTCAGTATGTGGAGATACATGTACTCGATGGGATGCTCTTTCCAGTGTTGATGGAGCCGAAGGCAGATCCTGGTTGGCCTTAGGTGGGATAGGAGGTGGACTTGACTAAAAATAAAATAAATCAATGTAATACATTATAATTAGGGGTGTGCAAATTGTAAATAAATCGAATTGAATTGAATAATATCATTCAGTTCGAAATTCGATTTGAATATTCGAAAGATGAATTATTTGATCAATTCGAAAAATTAGAAAAATGCAAATAATTCAAATAATTCAAATATTTTGAATAATTCGAAAAATAAGAATAATTCACGAGATTCAAATAATTCAAATAATTCAAGAAATTCAAATAATTTGAATAATTCAAGAAATTCGAATAATTCGAAAAATTCAAATAATTTAAATAATTCAAAAAATCCAAATAATTTGAATAATTCGAAAAATTCGCATAATTCAAAAAATTCGAATAATTCAGAAAATTCAAATAATTTGAATAATTCGAAACTTCGAATATTCGCACACCCCTAATTATAATTCCATCATCCACAAGATTGCCTATCCCTAGGGAATTCTTACCTCTTGATTCAGCAGAATCTGGGATCCCTGGAATGTAGTACCTGAGAAAGATCCGATGGAAACATTTAACGCATTTATCACAGAAGGCGGTGAAATATTCATGTTATCATTGCACCTGGATCTAGGCTCAAAATCCTCGTAGCTCAAGTTATTTAGATTAGTTAGATGCGAGTGAAAATCGAGCAAGCTAGTAGTAGAAATTCCGCTGTCTCTCAGGTCATTATTTCCATCTCCAGTTATATCTGAATCATCCTCGGTACTCCATTCATTATTTCGCTTGTGAACGAGTCTTTTGGGTGGAGCTGGTGGTGCAACTGATGCTGAGGCAACGCCAACATCTCTTTTATCAGGAGTACAGCCTCTAGGTGGTAATGGTGGAGCTTGTTCAGGTCCAGGTTCACTCCAAGAGCTTCTCATGTTTGCTGGCTCATTCCCTTCAGTTGGAGTTGGTAGAGAATGTCTGAGTGGTAATTTTGGACTCAGAGGCTTACTCAAAGTCCTATGATGTGTAGGTCGAGGAGGTGTGGATCCATATCCCACTGATCTTGGTCTAACTTCTCTCTGGGGAATGGGCGGTGGTGCTCCTCCATCAACTCTTGTGTAAAATCCTTCGTCTTCCGGCAATCCATCACTATCTGCATATGACATTCTTGATCCTATAGTCTCCAGTGTCACTGGTCTTTGTTTTTCATTAATATTTATGGGTAGAGGTGGCAGAGGAGAATTTATAATACTATCTTGATGCACAGTTCTTTGCCTAGTCAATGAACCAAGACCCTGTCTCAATTGACTAAATCTTTCTATCAGTCTCTTGTGCAATGGCTGGACACCAGCAGGTGCTATCTGACCATGCAGCACTAATCCCGATTCAAGGACACTCATTTGATCCAATATGAGATTCTTCAGTTTATTCACGTGAGGCACCATTTCTGGATTTTGCCTTGAAAATTCTGGAGTCAAGAAAGCCTCTTGATACCTGGTTATTCCACCCATAACATTTGCATCTATTATTCCTTGTAGTCTCATACTGAATGGATTGATATTCTTTTGTGGCTCTGCTGTATATTGTGCTACTAGTCTTCGGAGCTCAGTTTCAACGTTCTGCATTGTTTCACAAGCATACTGAACCGGTGCCAAGAGCTCAGAACGACGTTCTATTACCTCGAACCATCGTAAAATTCCGGGTAGTTTTGCTTCAATGAGCAGAGTTGTACGTTCTATCCACAGTGATTTAAATTCATTTTCTCGATCAACTGGACCACGATGCAGTGGACGATCGAACGTAAATTTCCGGACATCATTGACGAGATAAAATGCAACTACACGATCAGGAATATCTGCTGAACTGCAGGCCAGACTTCCTTCTTCGGGGATTGGCTTGACATTGCAGATTTGAATAACTGTAAATGGGAAAAAACACAATTACTCATACTATTCATTTATTTTATTCTTCTTACTACTTACATTGTCCTTCTGAGGAAATGATTGATTCATCTGGTGGTGTGCTTTTCATCAATATTTGTGCGCTTGGAAATTCAGTCTGAAGTCTCTGTGTAAAGGCACCTATTCTCTCATACTCCAGACCACGATAGATGAACAATTTATTCTGAAAATAAAACCAGAGTAAATTCATTTATTGGATTTTTTCTCATTCAAATAGGGAAAAAAAATGCTTACCCTGACAAATAAAGGGAAACTGAGACCATAAAATCCCACACGAAAGTATTCTGGCTCTGGACGCAGCTGTGTCAGAATATTATCAAGAAATTTTGCCTGCATCTTGAGAATTTGACTGAGTTTTGCATAATCATAGAGACGTGTCTCATAAAGAACTGCCAATTCTTTGCACAATGGAATTCCCTTTTCCCAGCATTTTCCTCTGTCAAAATAATGAATAATTTGATGATAAAGGAGCTCTTTTCTCTGCCATTCAGGCTGTTGTAAATGTGCATGATCAGCCGGAAGTATCGTTGAATCCCAAGTCAATTGATCGGCATAGAGTTTCATCGTAAATCCAGCTTCTGTGTAATTCTCAGCCGCAAGATGAAGATCATGGAGCTTGTAAATGTACCTGAGATACATTTCCTTGCGGTTGAACTCGTTTTTATAAAAATTCTGCAAAAAAATTGATACTGGTCCCATGTTTTGTCTTTTTTTGTCTTTTTTTCCATGATTACTGAGCATATTGATTACACAAAATCAAAAAAAAAAATCCACTTTTATATTATCAAAAAAAAAAGCTTGAAATAAAACTTGTAATCACGTGTTGGAATGACAACTGTAAGAATTTGAGGATGCTGAGGCTTTTAAAGAGACTCAGGCTTTAGCCACGTGGCGTTAGTAAAATTCACGGTCAATTATCACGATAATTGACACAGTGTGAACAAATCATTTGTTGACATGTAAATCGTTATCAAATAATAATAAAAAATCCCAGTCAATACAATTGAGATGAACTTAATACTAAGATCTCGTTGATAATGCCATAGTTTTTATGATTTATTTACCAATAAATTGACCGTGCATGACATGCGTTTGTCACGGTTCTCATCGCCCTGAATAACGTTTCTATAGTCGAGTAATCTCTCAAGGAGACGAGTCACTGAGGTAATAAAAGCCGTGCCACTGTCCTTCCACGTTGGATCTTCAGATTGTACTCGATCCAACAGCCTGCAATGAGTAAGGAAAAAACATTGAACATGATGAATTGAAGAGAAATGAGATAAAATGAATGAGATTTATTTTCATGGAGTGCTTAAACTTACACAGCACTGAGATGCTCCCTGAGCAGCGTAAAAATGAGATTAATAGATAATTAGTGGTGAAAGGATAGAAGAAATATAATTTAAAAGAATTCAGTAGTGAAGAGGTAAAACAGGATAAATCGACTTATCTTTGAGGTCATTTCGAAGGAAATATCTCGGAAACTAAGCGAGATAAGGTGATATTACTCATCTATTTTCGTAGAGATTTTCAAGAGTTACAAAAGAGTTTTAGGGCAAAATTGCTGTTTTTCGGTTATTTTTTAAGGTATTTTCGAAAAACTTAATGAGAAAAAAAGAGAGAGACTTATCTTGCTTTACCTCTTCACTACACTGAATTAATAGATACTCACATAGTATTAAATAATTGTCGATACTCATCATCACCCTTATTCTCACTAATGAGAATATCTAATTTATCAATTAATTCAGACTCAACTGCTTTAAAACTTCCTCTGGCTCTCTGTTCACACTCCATCATATCAAAGAAAATGTGTAGTGTTGCTTTTCTTAGTTCACTCTCTGGTACTAGTGTTACTTCTAAAAATGGACCAACCATTCCTGGTATGAACTCTAGTTTTTGTTCTCCAAGATTTGACCACATAGACAAAATTTGAAATCCCATAAATACCCGCATGTCTCCGTATTTTTCGACAATTTTTTCACGTTTAACTTCGGAAAAATGCTCGAGTTGCAGTGATGGCTGGGTCAGGTATGCAACAGCAAGATTGAAATACATTGACCACAATTGAGAGTCAAAATTTGCATTACGAAACTTAAAAGCCAGTGGCTGTGCCAATTCCTCGAGGGATTTTAATATAACATTATTTGCCTGCATTCGAATTACCAGCCAGTCTGGTGGAAAAATTTCTTGTCTAACCAGATCTTTTAAAACTAGAAAAACTCGAAGAAGAAAATCCTTCAGAGGTTTTCGCTCTCCACCTCTTGACAATTCTTCCCAAAGTCTAGTGTAATGATCGTCATCTAATTGCTGAAGGAGTCCAATTAAACAGGCGACAAGACCACCCAATACAGGACCATTGGCATCGACAATAATTAAAATTGTCTGAACAAGAATATCGAGCAATGAAATACATATAGTTTCAATGTCATGATGTATGCAATTATTGACTTTATTCGTGTCTCTTCCTCGTTTATGCAGGAAGCTCAAAATTTCACCCAAAATATCAGTGCACATTCTCAATTCTTCGGTTCTGGCTAAATGAATTTTCATGTGTCTACACATTGTACATAGAAGTAAATTTCTACTCTCATCATCTTGGAAGAGTGTCGATGTAACGAGATTCTTTATGGCAACTAATTTGGCTTGTATCAATTGTGGAGGTGGCTCTCTGGGAATTGAATCCAGCATTGTACATGTTAATTTGGCAACTTCTAAAACAGGCAATACTTGAATTAATTGCTCAAAAACTGCAGAAATTGATAAAAGTAGAGCATGTTGCGAGGGTACAACCATTTCATATGGTATTGTAAGCATTTTATTGAGTGCAACAAACACACAAAATAAATCTCTTTTGAAACTGTCTTCATACTGGCCAGCAGTTGCTCTGGCAAATAGTAATCTACTTTGTATGATAAATTTAAAAATATACTCTAGAGATCTGAAGCATTTCATAATGGGTTCTTGTTTCTCTGCTGCAGTTACCCAATCTGCACAGTGTTGTACACTACTTAATAATCCTTTGTAAACAAGTGCAGCAGCAAAGTGTCCAGAAATATAGGCATCAATAACTGGCTTGAAATGCTCGAATTTCGAATCCTCTAGAAGACTAAAGATTGACACGAGAACTTGAAAAACCAGGCCAGAATGAGCAGTTGAATTTCCATCCTCTGTATGAAACATGGCAAATAGTGAATCTAAGATGTCCTGCAAAAATTTAACCAGCTCTTCTCCATCTAATCGTAAAACTCTGCCCAATGCCTCGGATATTCTTTCTGGATGGGCTTTCCACTGGAGAAGACTCAGTAGATCAACGTTTTGAGTCAATTTTGTACTGCACAATAGTGTTGTAATGAAAACAGCTTCTTTGGGCGATCTAGTAAAAGGTGGAACACCAGGACAAGGTGGTTCTCTAGAATTACTTGGAAGAGAAAGATAACTGAGTGAATCTAATTTAGCACGTTCCTCACATTTGTAAATATATAGTTCATGCAAGCCATCCTGTATTGTTGCACCACCATCTGGATCCATCAGACGTACAAATGCAAAGTCAAATAATTTTTTGTCATTTTTCTCTCGTGTTGAGCAATGACGAAATTCAAATCTCACATGACTACCGTAAAATTTATCAATTGGCACTGCTAAACGTACTGTTTCAGCCCAATAGGGACTGTTGTGATGATATATAACTATACTTTGGTAATCAGAACTTCCTTCCATTCCTGCTGCTCCAAATAAACACTCCTCTAGGGGCTGGCCTTCTGCATCGAGGACTAGCATTGTTACTTCTATATTTTTCCCAGTGGATTTACCACCACGTTCAAATTCACCTCTCTCCAGTCTCAGGTACAAATCATTTCGCACATCACCCGGCATTATTACATCGGAGAAACCGAGTTTCCTTGTTAAACAGATATTCTTGAAGAGAAGGGGATTCTCTTCACGGACTTGAGAAAGTTCACCGTGGAGGACACGTAAGGATACAACTATTCCATAATTTGGCTGGCCTGGTAGAGGGGAGCACTTGTTGTTACGAATTATTTGCTCGTGAAGTTGATGGAATTCTTTTTCTTCACCTTGATATACCTGAAAATATTTTAATATGGATTTGAAATGTATATATTCGAATTTCGTTGGAATTTTATGTTCTATATAAGGAGAAACATTTGAAATCAGTGAAAGGAGTGGAGATAAGATATTCCCATTGATTCTATCGAAAAGCTGAAAAAATTTACGATGGAAAACATATGGCAAAATGTTTTTTTCCTTTTTTTTGGAAATTTCGATTTTTTTGATTGAAGATTTAGGCTGTACTCCTTTCGATCTACGAGAAAAATCATGAATTATGGATTATCTTTGGTTCCATCTGTCGTTACGCAAAAAATCTCAATGGAGGTGAAAGGTGCACTTGTTTGCCATCGATTCTTGCGGATTTAGATGACAAAATATTGTTTTTTGAGTCTTTTATGGACCAAAAACTGATTTTCTTAAAATGCAATAACTGCTCGAAAAATCGTTATTTTTTCCTCCAAAGTTACGTAAATCGATGGCAAATCATCTCACCTCTCACCTCCACTTGGAATTTTGGCGCTACAATCGATAGAACCAGAGATATGCCCAAATTAGTGATCTTCCTCGTAAATCGAAAGGAAGATCTTCAATTTTCGGTCAAAAAAATCGAAATTTCGAAAAATTCGAAAAAAACCTTTTCAGAAATGAGGTTTCAATCACAAATTTTTGCAGCTTCCCAATAGAAACATCAGAAATCTCCTATTTCAAACAGTTTCATTGAAAATTCGATTTTTCCCCTTTACATTCGACTAATTTTACCTTAAACGTCATTTCCAATTCCTCAGCATGATCCTGTGCAGCCTCAGCCAATGACAATACCCCTACTCCATGAGGTCTTCTGTACACAGCACTTCCTGTTTTATTTTTACTCGAGTCTGAGTAAAGCATTCTGCCACATCGCATAACATGAGCAATCACATACAAGTCACGACTGAGATCGGCATTACCAAGATCCGTAAATATTGTGCAATTACTGTGCAATTTTTCAACATAATTTGAAAAGCCATCCTTTGATATTCTCACTAAAAATCTCTCACTGAGATACTGTCCACGTCGTGAATCCCACAGTGAAAAATATATTTCTGCATCTTCACCAACTGAATGGCCAAAGTCACGCATACAAAAATAAAGATGATGCGTTAATACTTTTTTGTGCTCTTTACGTCTTAATGTACCTCTTGCTGATGCACCCTGAGAATTTTCAGCACTCTGCATGTGCTGTAGATACAATCAGACATGATTTATTATTTTGTATGTATTTTAAGCCTGAAGAAAGAAGAAGGGATAATAATTATAGTATAATTACCACATGGTAAAGCTCGACAACTGAAACAGCCTCTGGATCTACCATATGAGCACCTCGACGAGGTACCAAGTCCAATCCCAATTTCCTATAAATTAAAACAAATTTATATCATTGCCATTTTTTCCACTTTCTTATGTTCAACTATTAAGAAAAACATTGACATGTTAAATTTTTTGACTTATAGGGGAGAGTGGGGCAAAATGGACACTGTAATGAAACGGTTGGAGATGGATTTCTTTTGATGATTCTACTGAAAAGCTGAGGAAATTTGAGCTGGAAAACAAGTGTCAGATGTATTTTTTTAGATTTTTTTGAAAATTCGATATTTTTTGGCATTTTTGAGGGGTAAAAGCCTTTCCTTTTTTGAAATTTTTCAGTTTTTTGCAAATATCTCGGGTTCTATAGGTCGTAGTAAATTGGAGTTGGTCTCAAATGAAAGGTGAGCTCATTTCCCATCGATTTATGGGCTTTTGAATCTAGAAATATCAATTTTTGGGATAGTTATAGGTCAAAAACTGTTTCACAAAACTATTTCACAAAGATGCCCATAAATACCTTGAAAATCGATATTTTTATATTGAAAAACCTATGAATCGATGGCAAATGAGCTCATCTTTCACCTCTTGTTGGAATTTTTATGCTATGACAAATAGAACCGAAGATATTGCCAAAAAACTGGAAATTTTCAAAAAAGGAAGAGTTTAAAAAAAAAAAAAAAATCAGTTTTATTTTAATATTTGAGATTTTTTTCGATTTTTTTCAAATTTTTTCAAATTTTTTCAAATTTTTCTGAATTTTTTCAAGTTTTTTTGAATTTTTTCAAATTTTTTTGAATTTTTGAAATTTTGAAATTTTGAAAATTTTTCGAAATTTTCTCAAATCAAACTCCAGCAATCTTCCTTTGCCCATATATATTACAAAAATCAGGTACACCTCTAAAAAGCTCAAAACAGTCAAAATCGCCAAAAATTCGAAGAAACTAATTCCGGCACTTGTTTCCTGCCTAAAATTTCCTCAACTTTCCAATGAAATCATCGAATACAATCTACCACCAATATTTCTATTAATTTCAAGAGTTTTCCATAATATTCGCCTCAAAATTTAGATATGCCCATTTTGCCCCACCTTCCCCTAAACTATTTTATTGTCTCAATTTGCTTGAGCGTCAAGCCATTCAAGTTCCCATGACCCCTGCAAAATTCTTTGTGCTCGAATGCATTCAAATCCGCCTATATCCCATACCCATGCACATCCCCCGCAATTGGAATGTGCAGGTATAAGCTACGAAGATTCTGGTGAAGTGCCAGGCGATAACTAAATGTGCAAAAAAAAAAAAACATCCTCCATCCAGAATTCGAAAGAAGTTATCCTACATTTCGTATACTTTTTTGAATTACTTGAATTATTGAAGTATTTATCTCGCAAATGGTAATTATTAGGGGTGTGCGAATATAAAATTTGAAATATTCGGATAATTCGAATAATTCAAATTCTTTGAATAATTCGAATTATGATAGAATGTTTTGGAATATTCAAATGATTAAAATAATTTGAATAGTTCAAATTAATCGAATAGTTCAAATTAATTGAATAATTTGAATTATTCGAATAATTCGAATTATGATGGAATATGTTTTGGAATATTCAAATGATTTAAGTAATTCGAATAATTCAAAATAATTGAATAATTCGAATTATTCGAATGATTTGAATTTTTCGGATAATTTGAATTATTTGAATACATCGAATATTACGAATCGAATTTGAATCAAATTATTCAGGTGAATTATTCGAAATTTCGAATATTCGCACACCCCTAGTAATTATTCATTGGCGAGAAATTAAAAATTGCAAATTATCATATTTGAGAGAGCAGAATAAATTGCTATTTTCGCACTGTACAGATCTTACTCCCAAAGGAAGAGGACATTATCAATGTGTAAGGCAAGTTCCAAAAGTTATTTGCCATTCGCAAAATTACCCATGGGGAATTACTAGTAAATGCCAGAGGTCAGACCACTTTCACAGATTACCTGTTCCCTCTGGGTTTTTATATACCTCATGGGAATTCGACCTGGGATCCCTAAAAATGAGTCTCGGACAGTAAACGGCCCTGTTGCAGCCTTCCGGTTGTGCAGAAGGACTCCCCCACAACCTTTCAAACTACTTCACATGAACGTAACATGGAAAAGGCACTCTAGAACCCCTGGAGAGAGAGAGAAAGAGGCAAAGAAAAAAGAGGGCGAAAAAAAAATTTGTCTCTCTCCCACTGAGAAGTAAAAAATTCACATCAATATATGATGAATTTTATGTGTCTCAAGTCTTTCCACGAAAAATTAAGGGGGAAATTCAACGAAAGAGTTGAGGAAAAAAATCAAATATGTTGAGGGAATTAATTTGGGGGGCCCCGATCAGACATGAGGACAGGTCTGAATGGCCGAAAGGCCCCAACTTGTACGTTGATGGAATGCAGGGGAAGAGAGCTCCGGGGACTTCAATGCGTGGAGACAGGTTCAGGCGCGGTGTCCGCTGTGTTGGGACCTAAGCCCCTTTCCAAAGATATCGAATACTTCCCACATATATGAGAAGTCATCCAATGAATATTCAGCATAGAAGATCTCACGCGTTCGTGATCCGTTACATGTCCATAAAGAAGAAGAAAAAAAAGTTAGTCGATTATCAAATTACCGATTTTATAATTTCCCAAAGTTCTAAAGAATTCCATGAAACTCTAGAAGTCTTCAGGCTTATTGAGTTGTTAATTGAGTGGAAAAAAATTTGTCATTCCTAGGCATACTTGACTGATTGAATTGAGTTTTGGATAAACCTTTCAGTAGCACACTATTTTCAGTGGCAGCTATAATTACAGGCTATCCTGGAAGGGTTATACTCTAATACAACTCTCTTTCTACCTTCTTTAAACTTCCATTGAAAAAGAGTATTCTCTCGAGATTATTGGCTCAGCAGATATATAAATGACTACTACGATGTAACACGACTATTATTTATCTACATATACTTCCAACTTTCTTCGCTTCTTCGTATTAATTTTTATCTTATTTGACTTTGTGTCTCTGGGGAAATGTGGATGGATAGAATTATTCATGTCAGCGTTTGAAACGCGTATTACATGGGTTATATGAGACACACGTAGCTATGTCAGAGCAATATATCTAATCAAATCCATCTTTCCCATTATTATCCAGTAGACGTAGTTTGATTTCATTCTGTTGAAAGTTCTATTCCTTGAAGCCATCAAGTTTGTATCTTTAGAAAATTACAAACTTGCAAGTTGTCGGTCTTATCAGTGGTAAATTCGCGTTGTTTAACATGCAAAAAACATGTGCATCTGCTCCTTTCTCCATCCTTTATCATTGCATTGAGGCAAAATTTATCTCAAACTCGGTTCATTCTTTTGCATTCATTGTGGCATTGCTTTTGCCTGAGTGTCAGTAGATACATAGACTCTCGATAAATGTCAGATATCCGTGGCAACATGTACACATTCCTGTATATGGATTCGAAAGAGACAAAGATGAAGAGGGAGAGAAGAGCCAAGGGGAGTAGAAAAGGCGAAACCATGATAACCGGTTGGTTTCTCTGTATATATATGTATATACGATATATGCAGTGGCGTCACGTCGCAGAAGGCACCGACCTCCTCCTTCAGACCCCACTGTTGTATGTATAAGACATTCTTTTTTTTTTTCTCCTCTCTTTCAATTCCAAGAAAGAGTATAGAACCAAAACGTCAAAGCCGGCCATTTCGTTACCACGTGAATCACCCAATAAAAATGTGGTACGTGTCGTTTTGAGGGGGGATGGAAAAGAAACGTAATTCAATGAAATTCCATTTCATGGGAAGATAGTATTTGTGGCTTTTGGACGAAAATCTGCGAAGCTATTATTTTTAGAATTTTTTAATTTAAAAATATCGCTGAAAGGGGGATTATACAGCTGCAGTTGATCTGCAAATTGACCAGTGCTCTGGGCGCACACGAGAGCATAGTATGTAGTAAAAGGGATTGAAAGTAATGGATGTCAGGGTCAAATCCCCGGTGAGACCCGACATATTCTCAATTAGACCAAATACCGTATGATTAAATGTGTCTCATAGTTCATCCTTTTTTTTCCATGATATTCAGTTTAAAATTCAGATTCAATGAGTAATTTGTCAGTGCCATGAGTCTTGTAGAAAGTATTACGGAGGACAATGGCTTGGTAAAAGTAATTTTAAGATTGGATTTCTTAATGATTCTTCATTATTACAAAAAATCCTAATTGACATGGCGTGTTGTGGTTGGCCACAGTATAATGAAGATGACTTTGTATTGATTGCCCTGACGTTTGATTGATTTTCACCGACAAATTTAGGAAGATGTGGAGAAAAACTGCAAGTGAGATGTCAAAGAAATCATCTCATTTTGCAACTTGCGGATAACCACAGCACGCCAAGGTAATTATAGCCGGGAATATTTGAGGAAGCAAGAATTTGTTTGATCAGTACCAATCAAATCAATGCCTTTAAATTCCTACGTATTTAAAAGTTTAAAGAACCTCCTCCCTCCCTCCCCAATGAAGGTAGGAAAAGAATCGTACGCTTATTAAGACCAACGATTACTTCCATTCATTAAGCTTCCTTCTTTTTACTCCCTCCATACTTGGCAGCGTGCTGCTAGGTAGTACCAGTAGCTGAGGGGTTTCCGTGTACAACTCGACTATATCTCCTTCTTTCTCTCTCTATCTCTCTTACGCGCGCTCTTCACAGCTCCATTCGAGACGCATACACACATACAGAAATGGGAGGCTGTGTGTACTCTCTTTTGGTATGTGTGTAGGTAATCCGGGACGTTTCCCTCCCGGGGTTGCCCTTGCGGCCTGCGTAACCGAGCGGCAGAACGATGAACACAGAGAGAGAAGAGAAAAACGAATAAAAGTAAAGCCTTGTGGAGGAAAGAAAGAGAAAAAAAAGGACAAGATGTACAAGTAAAACTAAAGTCATGCGGACTTTAGTCTGTGATGAATTAACACGCTTGGATGCATCATGATAACAGCAATAAGCATCATTACTCCAAAATTGAGGCAAAGGAAGAAGAGGGCAATTAGACGAGAGTAGAATGCTTCTTATCGTTGAAAATTGGGGTTTTTGAGAAGATTTGGGAAAAAAAAAATTGAAGGTACTTTAAAGAGCCCAGAAAATGCATACCCCCCTCCCTTTTGGAGTGGAGAATCTACAAGAACGGGGCGAACAGGTTCTCGGCATGGTTACCGTGTACTCACCGTGCTGAAAACCTTGGCTCTCCCCCATCCTATAACCAAACCCGGTTAATCTGCCTCGTGGGATATATATCTCCCTCACTTTCATGAACACAAGTTTTTCTTTATACACTATTTGACTGTCTAAACTAAGCGTATACTATTGTACACACGCATTATTAGACGAATAGATAACTAAACGAGGGACTACGTGACAAGATCAACCTACGACTTTTAGCTACGACTTTTGATCTTGATATTAATTCAATTTTAGTAATTATAAACTGGTGATGCTGAGAGAATTGGCTATAAATTCTTTGCATATGATTCTTTGCATTCTCCAGTATTAGCATTTTCTAATTGATTTTCTGCATTTATTAAGCGTTTTTGGGTTCAAAATGATGTTAAGAATTCTGATAATTGATGAGGAAAAATTCTGGAAATTGATTAAATCAATTATGATCATCATTAAGTGTATTTTCAAGCTCATAAGCTCAATTTATGCTTCATCATGTGCTGATGAAGAGGGGGAAATAGTAATACAGCAGCTAAAACACATTTTATGTTACTGTGTATAGCTACTCTACTATACCGACAGAATAGCCGCATTCATTTATTTTCAAATACTCACAATGCTCCGAAATGTCGCGGTTATGAATTTTGAAATGGGGGAAAGTTGAATGAAATGAGGTAAAAAATCATGAATTCTTCATTATTCTTGCATCAAAAGAGAGAGATAGATAGATTATTTATTTAGTCTTGAAATGAAGAGTCCATCAGACCTTTAAATACAAGTTTGGCGGTTTAGTAACCTTTATACATTTGTAATATTATTAATCCTTTATTTCCCTTTTACAGGTTTAGGGGTACATTTGTAATAATTATAACGATTTAGAAAAAAATAATAATAAAGAGATGAAAAAAAAAATGATCATGACTAATTTTTAGCCAAATAATACAATTGATTTTTGTTCAATATGCAAAATAAGAAAAAATAGTAATGAAGAGAGAGAGAGATATGCATCAGGAAATTCTGATGATACTTTACATAGATCCATGCAATATGGCGGGTGGTGGGGCCCCACGTAAGCCAGAGCCGTAAGTGAGTGAACCCCCCGAGTCAGTTGCCTGTGAGTCGTTGTGTCGGGGCCCCCGAGTTGGCGCAACGCGCGTCCTATATTTATTTCTTCATTGAACTATAATTTTTCTTACTTGAAAGTAATTTTTTTAAATATTCTATTTAAATTAATTGTTTAAACGTGCAATTTTAATTGTTAATAAATTCGTAGCGAGCTGAGTTGAGGGAATTTTAACTGCCAGAACACAGGATACAGTCTTTGGAGGATTAAAGATTAGGTGAGCGTCTAAGTGTGATTTTTTTTTTAAATGCAAATAGGTATAAGTGGATTATTCTGTTATTTTGTCGTTCTATTTTGTGAGAATACTTGCAATATAAGTTTTTTTATTGAGTGAAAGAAGAGAATTGAGGTATTTAATGAGACGTGATTTTGAGAATCGTGGGAAATTTATGTGATGCATCATAGCGCACATCGAGCAACAGGCTACCTCCAAGTTTTTCTCGGCCTACTCCAAAATTTATCTTGTACTGTGGTATATAATAAAGTTTTTTTTTTTTCTTGAAAAATCCCACTTTAATAGTCGGAGGAAACAGAGAGCAGACTATTTGATAAGTTTTTACACTGTTTAACCTTCCTTTTTTCTCTCATTTTATGGTGCTTGTTTTATCTTTCTGAATATAAAGCAGAACACACATGTGTGTGTCGTTTGCATCATAAAAATGGAAATTAAAAGTTTACCAAGGTATTGGACGTCTTTTTCTTGAGTAAACTTTGAACAAAAAAAAAAAAAAAAAAAAACTTGGGGATCAGCGTTCTTGTGGTCGTAACACAATATAGCCCTCTCTTTTCTAAGGTAAACTTTGGGTATATTAAATACTCATTCACACATTTTCTTCCATATATACTCTAAGCGTTTCTTTTTTTTCGTCAAACTGCATTTTCTCTAGTTTCAGTTTTTTTTTATCCAAGCCTTGAATATTTTCAATTTCGTGATGAAATTGGATAGTTCTCTCTCTCATAACTCGTAACCTTTGATTCCCATTTAATTGGAGTGTCAAAAGTTGAGCTAGACTTGACCACATAAATGAGAAACTCACAAGACAGTAAAAAAAATGATTTAAAAAAAAAAATAGTTTCAAGTGGGGAAAAGAGTTCAACACCCACGCAGTGCAAGTGCACGAGGCCGTGTCGAGTATTCGAAGCGTATCTTTTTAGTATTCCCACGTGAAGATTGTGTGATTTACCCTTTTCTTCATGCTAGAATTACCCACAAAGGGTATTGTTCTGTTTTTGGCAGCTAAAACCCAACAGAATCATGTCTAGAAAGCCATGAAACAAAAAAAAAACAGGTTTTTTCGTCAAAAACAACTATTTTTCTCCTTTTATAGAGAATTTTGAGTGTGTGAAGAAGAGATATAATAAAAAAATCAGATAGTCTTGAGGCTGTAGAAAACTAACTGTACGTTCTTGATTACACATCATGAATGCTATAACACGTACAAACTCAAAGATCGTTGTCCTTTCACCATGAGAAATTGAAAACTATCTGTAAGAATATGAATTTGTGCGTTATTCAGTGATTTCAAACATTCACAATTGATGCAATTTATTGTTCCCTTTTTGCTCCATTGCAGTAGAAAAGGACATGAGTCAGGGTCACGATGATGCACCTAAAAAAATCCATTGCATTATCTTTTTCTAACTATGCAGATTGATTGATTGAATAATTTTTTTGATCACGGACAAATTTGCACAATAATTCTGGTTTTATCAATGTAAAGAAAAGGAGAAATTCTTTCAAACTCCAAAAAAAAAAAGTTCATGTCACAAGAGTGTCAAATAAATAAGGTACTTCATGATTACAGCCCTACTCCTCATTACTCACGATTATTATACACACTCCTCACTGGCATTACTGAATGACCATTATTCAACTCATCCGGCATGAATTCCAGTCTTGTTGGAGAAGAGCGCGTGCCTCGTTGGCCTTAAAAAAAAATTCATACCAAACCAGCGAACACAGACTCTACAAAATTGATTATCTATACTTCCATTCGGAAGTTTATTTGATGGCTCCGGAAATTCATCGTCTAGCTCATCTAGTCGCTTCCTGCTGTGTCTACTCGAATCATCTGATACGAAATTATCTGTCTCGGTTTCCCCAGTATGATAAAATTCTCTTTCAAGGGCGTCAAATATTTCGAGTACAATTGATACTACAATAGAATGTCTCGGCTATTCTTCTCACGCTTCTGAAATTTATGATAAAAATAAACGATTAACGAAACGATGACTTGGTCAATTCAATTGACTCGAATAGAGAGAAGGCCACTCACGAGTAAATGCAGTCGCTTGTACGTTTTATATGGCCTTGTACAGATGATATACAATATCTGAAGAGTTGAAGTGCACGACAACCGCAATGTAGAGAAAATAAATAGAAAAAAAAGGAGAGAATTAAAAAGTAAGAACGAAAAAGCGCTCATTGTTTGAAGAAGTAGCTCTATAGAAACGACTATTCGAGTGCTCGAGTAAAATCCAGTGGCTGAGAAATCCGGGGTGAATCAACTGTCGTTAGAATCTTCTCAAGTTGGTGATTGACCTCCTCTTTATGGCACGCGCACCAACACAGACTCAATTAATTTACCAATAAAACTTTAAATGACATGTACAAGCTGTTATCTGTAGTAGCAAAGTATTTTCATCTTATGACACGATTTTTTTTTCAACTCAATCTTAAATCCTTCATTGAACGAATTTTCTCCAATAAAAGTACAAAAGACTCGTTTTTTTTTTTACAGGAATTAAAACACCTTCAGGATGGCGGTGTTTGGTCTAGTATCGGCTGTTGCCGGTTTCGTAAAAGTCAGATATTTAATAGATAAAGCAATCATCGACAATATGATCTTCAGAGCACATTACAGAATCACATCTGCTATTCTGTTTGCCTGTTGCATCATTGTTACTGCCAACAACTTGATTGGTAAGTAGGAAAATAATTACATAAAATTCTGTTATAAGAATTATCGAATTATAGTGTATTCAAGAGTTTTATGAATAAGAGTGATGTAGCAATGACGCATGTGTGTGTTCCATTTGTTTGCTTTTCCCCATGTGTCAGATAAATCATGAAGAACATATTCCAAATTTTCACACGTCTTGCTGATAAATTATTGATCAAATTCATAACATTCTCTGTATTGCTATGTTTCAGGTGATCCAATAAATTGTATTGCTGATGCAGCAGTACCGGGACATGTAATTAACACCTACTGTTGGATTACATATACCTATACCCTTCCGGAAAATCAATTGAAACCTGTTGGAACCCATGTAGCACATCCTGGACTTGGTACTGATACGGGAGAAAAGAGATATCACTCGTACTATCAGTGGGTACCATTCATGCTTTTCTTCCAAGGTGTACTTTTCTATGTACCTCACTGGATGTGGAAACAATGGGAGGAGGGAAAAATCAGAATGATTTCAGAGGGTATGCGTGGGGCTTTGATTGAGTCCAAGCCTGAGCGAGCAGCTAGAGCCTCCAAACTCGTTCAATACATCATTGATACACTACATCTACACAATAGTTATGCTGCTGGATACTTTTTCTGTGAAGCTCTCAACTTTATCAATGTTGTAAGTATTTTTTATATCTTGTCATTAGAATTAAAGGCTTCTTTTGAATTTTTACTGATGAGAAATTTTTCAATTAGGTTGGAAATATCTTCTTCATCGATACATTCCTCGGTGGAGCATTCTTGACTTATGGTACTGAAGTTGTTAAATTCAGTAATATGAATCAAGAACAAAGGAGTGATCCCATGGTCGAGATTTTCCCGAGAATTACCAAGTGTACATTTCACAAATATGGTGCCTCTGGGTCCATTCAGAAATTAGATGCACTGTGTGTATTGGCACTTAATATTCTAAATGAGAAGATTTACATTTTCCTGTGGTTCTGGTTTATTCTGCTTGCGGTTATGACTGGCGTAGCACTGCTCTACAGTATGGCAGTTGTTCTCTTACCAAGTACGAGAGAAACGATTCTCAAGAAGAGATTCAAGTTTGGCACGTCCTCGGGTGTCAATGCTCTCATTAGAGAAACTCAGGTAAATTATGATACATATATATATTGAGGACTGCGTTTCTCTAATTTGGAAAGAAATTCACGTGAATCATACATTTGCTTGGCTCTTTCAGGTCGGTGATTTTCTTCTACTTCACTTGTTGGGCCAAAACATGAATATGATGGTGTTTAATGAGGTTTTGGACGAACTCTGTCGTCGTTTACACGTTGGCTCGAGCAGTGGAGCATCACCAGCCTCAGTACCATCAGCTCCAAGTACACTCGAAATGTCACCAATTTATCCAGAGATTGAAAAGTATTCAAAGGACACGGAGATTTAAAATTTTTTTCAACAATCTCTGTCAGAGTTGTTTTATTTTCTTTTTTGTGATAAACATGTTAGGGTGCCTTCGAATACAATTTAGGTTGAGCTATTAATGTGAGTTGGATCAATAATTTAATAATATTTTTCTCTTTCCATCAATTATTCACGTAAAATTCATCTACAGATGAGATTAAAAGAGCTCAGTTTATATAGCACAACCGGGAGTATCTGACATTTGTCAAATTTCATTTCATTTATTTATCATAATTGCCATCGTAGAAACTTTAATTGCAATTCATCGTTTTATTATTAAAATTAATTTCGTTTGTTACATTAATTGGTGCAAAGTCCAAATGGCTAAATAAATCTCGTAATTAAAATGAAATACACAAGGATTAATGCAATATTTATCGTAAGAGGATACGGTCGATTTGTTTTAGATAAGTGGGCTGTGACTCTATCGATTCTTTATGCAAAGCTAATTGCAATATCCGAGTATAATTCTTAATAGAGATTGATAACGAAAAATTATACAATTAAACGAAGAATTGAAGAGAAAAATTATTCTGTAATTGCAATCATTTTGTTTCCATCAATTTTTTAATTTTGTATTGAAAATGGCAAATGTTCAAGAATTCTGTAATATTGTCAGAGACATTCCGAGTTGAATTATGGTGATAATATTTCCATTATTTCAAAACTTTAATTATAAACATTTTAATGCATAATCCGTCCAGGGCGTCATATAGGGGAAATTTGGTCGTAACAGACCACCCCTAAATATATATCCTATGGTAAATTATGATTGTCATAATATTTTTATTATAAATCGCGAATCATCGATCATTAGAAATTAGAATTAGTTGCTCAACAAAGTAACAAATAAAAGTGCCAAGTGTTTGTTTTGAAATTATAAAAAAATATCACGAGTTATTCGTATTTCTCCTCATTATTGTCCTTGAGTCAACTCTCATTCTTATTTACTTATTATTTTCGCATAATCTATGGACAAGTGAATAAGCGGTCTACGAGAAAGATTAATATTTCAGAGTGCAAGAGTGTCTGTGAGTTAACAATCAGAATTGCCCTGGACACTATGTATTTTATGAAACCATGTGACCAATAGATGCAGACCTTCACAATGCCCATTATAATTATCCTTTTATTTTATTTCTCCAACATCCTTCGTAAAACTCAAAAGCCTACTTGTCTATTATTCCATTATAATGTATCGTAAAAATATTCCCACTAGCCTCTCAAATGCGAATTGCCTACAAAGAGTCTATAAAGGAAAGTAGGATAAAAAGAACATAAAGAATCAAACGACCCATTTTAGTTTTGAAGCTAGTGGAAGGTTTTTGGTATTTTATACTATGAAATTTACTCGAAATGGATAGAAACATTGGAGATAGGTTTTTTCTGATGATTTTATTGAAAAGATGAGGAAATTTCCCATGAAAATCATATGTCAGAAGTTTTTTTTTTTAATTTTTCAAAAATTTGATTTTTTGCGCAAGATTTAAGGGTAAAAGCCTTCTGTTTTTGAAAAATTTCAGTTTTTCGGGAATATCTCTGGTTCTATCGATCGTAGCGATCTGGGGTTGATCTTAAATGAAAGGTGAGCTCATTTCCCATCAATTTATGGGGTTTAAAAAGGAGAATATCAATTTTTTCAAGTACTTATAGAGCAAAAACTAATTTTCAGAAAATGAACTATAAATATTTGAAAAATTGATTTAAAAAAAAATTTAAACCTCATAAATCGATGAGAAATGAGCTCACCTTTCATTTGAGACCAACCCCAGGTCACTATGACCAACAAAACCGGAGATATCGTCGAAAAAGTGAATTCTTTCGATTTTCAAAAGGGAAACCCCTTCAAAACTTGGCCCAAAAAGTGAATTTTTACAAAAATTGAGGAAAAAAAGTTTTGACACATGTTTTTCGCCTAAAATTTCTTCAATTTTTCAATGGAATAATTGAAAAAGATCTATCTCGAGTGATTCCATTGGAATGTTCATTTTATCCCACTTTCTCCTAAAAACGATGGATTTTCTAATTTAGCATAAAAGTAGCATCAAAATGAAGGATAATTCTTTTAAAAAATTCGATAAATGTCTGTTGATTCAAGCTAATTGTAGAATTAATTGACTATTACTTGTGTTATATCCAGTAAAGAAATATTTATAAGATTAGAAAGAAGAAAAAACGCATGAAAGCTGAGTGATATCTTTCAAATACGATTATTTCTTAGGAAATTAAATCCATAGTTGATGTGTTTTTTTGTAGCATTATAAAGAATATATATTGATTAAAATTCCGAAATTCTGCAGTGATAACACTGATTTATCTGTAGAATATCTACAGAAGCAATTATCCTTCCCTCAATTTTTCCTGATTATCTAGAGCATGCAGAATTGTGTTCAAATATGTCATTAGATAAACAACTCACCGATTTCCCCAATCGACTTTGTTGATGATTCGTAATTTTAGCTCTCGTGTTTGATCGGTAGTGAGTGTACCAGCCAACAATTGTCTTCTCCATTCCAAAAGTTCTCTCATAACTTTTCTCAGTGTATTGAATTTGTAAATTTCTCGTTCCTGTGAACAAAGAGCATAATACATATTGACTCAGCAATGCATTTATATCAAGTTCAATGTGCAATGTGTTTTATCTGCCTTAAAAATTGAAAAGGATATTTTTGTTGCTGCGGAAAATGTGCTTTTGTGATATGTTCAGATAAGGTAAAAGGAGTGATTCACTGAATTTCCAGTGGAGAAAATATTGTCTTTGTTTGGCAAAGCAAAATCCTGGTTAATACGAAAACGACAGAAATTTTATGCTCAATAAATATGAATCATAGAAGAAATGAGAAAAATGAAATGGATAAATATGCGAGTAGAGGGAGATTTGGAGGAGAGAAAGCAAAAAGAATAAAAAGAGAGAGAAGAAGAAATGAAAAAAAATGTTGGCAGAGGTTTTATACTCACTATGTATAGTCTCTTCCAAATGCCACCCCATTCTCGAAGTACAAGGGTGACTTCCCTCACCACAGGATCCTCTACTGGTATAACCGACTCGAAGAGGCCCTCGTTTTCTATTTTGCATGGTTTTAGATGAATATAAGAGCTTGGAAATATGCCCTTGACTGCACGATTTTTCGTCGAGAAGCCACGATACCATCCTTCAAAATACAAAAGATAAGTTTTTTAAAATTCTCTCTCTGATTACAGCAAAATCTTTATATTGTTTCATTTCTTCATCATTCTCATTACCTGCACATTCTTCCAGTATCTGTACAGTCTCGCCTATCTCCAGGGGAAGTCCATACCGTGTATCGCCTCGCCAATTGTATACAGCTGAAAAAAAAGAAGAGAAAAAAAATATAAAAATTAATGCAAAAAAAATTTCATCAAGACAGAAATGTATTCTCAGCATTAGAGATACACCCGGAGATTCACCGGATGCCTGTGCGACAATGTGCGTATGACAGGGACTTCCGGTCCGGTGGCTTACAGTGAGACAGACAACGCGAGTTGCATCTCAATGAGTATTTTACGCGAGGAGAAATATCAGTGTGACGACTGTGGATAGTTCTCTCTACTAGCCACATCATGCTTACATCCTGCTTTCAACGAGAAACTCTGCTGTTTTACTTTGACTTTTGTGTTCAATGATCGTTTAGAGGCTCTATGCGTGACTTGGGAACGTGTGGTAGCGCTTTGAAACACGTGTTTGGATACACATGAAATAATATACAATTTGCCTCATCTCTTGAACCTAAAATCTTCCTCCTGTCCATTTTTCAATTCAGTAGTGAAGAGATAAAAAAAAGGATAAATCGACTTATCTTTGAGGTCATTTCGAAGGAAATATCTCGGAAACTAAGCGAGATAAGGTGATATTACTCATTCTGTTTTTGTAGAGAATTTCAAGAGTTACAAAAGAGTTTCAGGGCAAAATTGCTCTTTCTCGGTTATTTTTTAAGGTATTTTTGAAAAACTTAATGAGAAAAAAAGAGAGACTTATCTTGCTTTACCTCTTCACTACTGAATTTAAATTATAGAAAAAAAAAGATTGGTGGAATATTTTTAAGACAATAACTCTACATGATCTTCATGTTAGTGGAAAGTATCCGGTAACGGATATTTTCTTGATCCGAAAGTAACGAGTAGTGAGAATGGCGATAATTCGTTAAAATTGAGGCAATACACGAAGGACACTATGATATTTCGAGAAGAGAATCATCTGCTTTGGTGGTCAAAAAGAGAGCATATCTCTCTATTTACTCATCGGTTGCCAGTGGACGACTTTTTTCAAAATCTGGACAGTTAATTTTTGAAAGATAGAATCGTTTGAAACCAGAAAATATGGGGAAAATAATGTTTCTTAATGGTAATTCGAAATATATTCCTTGATATGTATCCTGCAGATAAAGACAATCATACTGAGACATTCTGAATCTCTATTGTGTTGCAATAATTCCTTTTTTTTCAATCATATTCCTTCAATTTTCACTTTTTACCAATTTTATTTCGGTATCGAGTAACGAATACTGGGTAATAAATTTTTCCTGGTGTAGTTACGTGAACTTTCGGGTATGAAAAGTCCTCGAAATGCACATGACTACTCCATATCCTAAAATTTCTCTGAATACGTGGTCATAAAGGGAAAAGTGAGAAGTTCACACGTTGAAGTTCACGAGTAAAGTCTCGAGGGTTGCTTACGTTATATATATAATATATATATATATCCGGGAACAAAGGATCTCCAGCGACACGTTAAGGCCCCTTTTCAACCCCTCATTTCTGTGCCTCCTCCACTTTTTCCTTCTTTCTCCCTCTCGGGCACGCACTTTCCCAGAATTTCCCGGGGAATCGAATCGATAGCCTTGGCTCTTTTCTCTGTATAAAACATTCGCGGAGCAAATGCAAAGGGCAGAATAGGGAAGCGACTAGTAAAGAGGGGAAGAGAAGGAAAATGAAAGAAGGTAGGGGATGAATGAACCGTAATATACATGGTGGGATAGATGAGAAGGTACTACAATCACACAGGCATTGCAACAAATGAGTCGACCAGACGTAAACAATGCCCACGAAAAAAATCGTTGTATACTAGGCAAATGTATTACATGGTGATGGCGGTTTATATCGATCGTAACTTGAGGACCCCGTTTGCTTTGTTGCCAGATGGTGTCTTTATGTCTAAAACCTTCTATCAATTTTTTAGTGTCAATAGAATATAGAAATTCCGAATAATCATGGGGGAGAGGGGGAGAATTACAAATCAATATCAATAATCTCCGATTTGAAATGGGGATTTTTGAAGACTTAATCAGAATTGATGGGTTTTTAATAAAAACTTTTTATTTCCTTCTATAAATGGAACAACGTTTATTGGCAATGCCACGCTTTCTGCATGACTGGATATTTAGTGAATTTTTGCAACTCAGCGAGCCAAACTCCCGGTAAAAGAGGAAAAGCAAATAATTGGAGAAAAAAAAGGGAAAAAAACGAGCGGACAAGTCTTGAAAACATTTGCTGGCCTTTTTTTTTCTCTGAATGATGGAAGGAGCTCATGGACTCGTAAAAACTGGGCTGCATCCGCCCAAGGATGGAGAGACTGAGAGTAACATTCCTCGGTAATTCATTGGAAATTGAGGAGAGAAAATAAGATCATAAAATTTTCTCTCTCTCTTCTCGGCATGTGATTTCCGGTGGAATACAATAACTGAATGGCCACAAAAAAAAAAAAATTGTTCAATTCAATTTTACAGACGAGTCAGAAAATATTCATTGGTATTTGAACGTCAACGAGACTGATATGGGAGTGTAATCGATCGAAACAACATGCCGCAGGGGGAGAAAAAATATTATCAATGCCAAACGTCAGATTTTTTTTTTTACTGTTTTCTCTAAATCCCAAAAGTACTTTCTATTGAATTTTTAAAAGAAAATAATGCGTCGAGATATGGAAGACTATTCAATTGAAATGTAAAACTTGCAATAAAAGCAATAATGAAGAAAATAATGCGAGTAATTTTTCTTTCTTTTTTTTATAAAAAATCTGAGCCCTCTCCGTAACAGTAAGTGAATAATAATTGAACTGCAATAACGTGTACACAAAAATTCAATGTGAAGTAGGTAATCTCTAGTAGCCATCTCCATTATTACCTTCACAAAGGCAAAAAAAAAGAAAAAAAAGACGAATCACAAAAGACCTTATCAACATCGTGAATATTAACTACTAAATTATTAACATTATAATAAAATTATGTTTTGTTTGACCGTTCAAAATTAATATTGGAGTAGATAATTGGCTTTGCGGTCATTAATTAATTAATTACTCAAAAGTCGATTTTTTTTGTATTGTCAACGTTTCGGTTCATTCAACATGAATGATATATTAACATTATCACCGAGTATTTTAAATATTTAATTCAATTTTCTTCTAGTAAAAACAATTGATGGAACGTGTCAAGTATTTTCTCGTCCTCATTGAAGCGAATAATGTGTTCTCTAAGTGGATCCAGTTACAAGTGCCACTCGATACACCTGATCCTTTCAATTATCTTGTCTCTCAATTTTCCCTCAATAATGCACACATGGATGGATCAAGAGAGGGTCTTGCTGCTTCGAGTCAACAAGAGACTGACGTAAATGAGATCGATAGTGACAGTTTCATTCATAAAATTTCATGGTGAATTGAAAAAACGTAAAAGTTTTCATTAATTAATTTTATTTTTTACGTTCATTCAATGGTTTTCGGGGGATTTAAATATTTCCTTTTGCATGTTCTTGTATGTCTGTGTCTGTTCATGACAAATATAATCCCTTCTTCGGTTATGAGGGGGAGAGAATGCTCAACACAGTAGTTTATTCAAGTCCAATTGCAAGTTGGACCCAGAGACAGATCGCTTATTAAACTTCCCCACTTCTCTCTCGCGGTCCTTTTACTCTACTCGAAAATACGATCAATGGATGAATGGAAACATCCAACTGAGAGACACTACTACACAAGCATCTGCGTCAGATGTGTATAACACGTTTAAATGAGCACATTCTTTCTCATTTGTCCTAAAAAAATTTTCGAAATTTACAGACACACTTTCTTCTGATTAACGAATTTATTTCTAAGTTAAAATATTTTTTTTTTTGCTGACGTAGAAAGATCATTTCACAAGGTCATGTGCGATAATTCTCTCTATTTGCATGCTTCCCTTCAATGATTATTATCATTATTTATTATTCCCTATCCTGCTGTGATAATGATGAATTTGACAGCTAAAGGGGTGTTGAGATAAAATTGTGTGGATATAATTTTGAAAATTAAAAAGCATGCTGCACTTTCGGCACACACTCACCGACTCCGTATTTAGTTGTTTTCGTTGTTGTCCACATTGTTTGTAATAATTATTCATTAATTATACATTTACATGATTGAATGATATCGTAAACAAACACTATTACTTATTTATAACACTATTAACTTGATGAAATAATACAAACATTTGGGTGTGTTAGCGGAGATCTTGTAGGCACGATGAAGTGCCACACTCTCTTCGTATATTACTGTGTAGTGGATGAGAGCAACGTTGCCGTTTCTGACATTTCATTGCAGTTGTTGATGTTAGTACGGTGTGCCAGCCACTGGCAACAGCGGCCAAGTAGTGGGGATGTAACGTCACGTGACATTTTTCGCGCACTATTTCAAATTATCTTGAATACCACTGTTTATGGACAATATCGTCGCCTTAGAGTTAAAGGGGCGTAAGTACCATTTTTTCCGATTTTTTTTCTCAAAATAACAAAAAGGCGTATCTCCCCATTATTTGCTCTAATAAATGTCCCAAGGCCTTTTACGCAATATTTGTTAAAAACTAAAAAAATAATAACAAAGGGGCGCAAGTGCCAGTGAAACGCCTCTTTTTTTTTAGTTTTTCTATTAAATTTTCCCTAATTATTGGAAAAAGACTAATAACAAAGAGGCGTAAGTGTAAAGATACGTCTCTTTCATTTTAAGATTGGTATTTACGCCACTATGTTATTTTAATTTTCAATTACCCAAATAATGTTCCAGAGACCATGAAAAACGTTTTGGAGTGATAAGTGGACATGCGCCTCTTTCACACCAGAATTACGTATTTTCGGCACTCAGGCCCTTTTCACTCTAAGGCGACGATATGTTTTTTCTTATCATTAAACTGGATAAAATAAACGCATTTATTAGAAAACACAATTTTTGTAGTTTCATCAATTTATTTCCAATAAATACAATTATTTAATCGTACAATGATGGTACATGGCTCCCACAAATTGAGAAATAATTCTTTTTTATTTAAATTATATTTACAACCCTCAAATTCTCACGGGTTTGAGCGAAAGTGCAATATTTTTAATATTCTCACTCAAGTGCTCCAATAGATTTTGTTATTTTCCTTTTTTTACTTTTTGTTTTCAATCATTTGAGTTTTTAGACTAGCAATTAGAGGCTAATGATGATTTATTTGATTTCTCCCCGTATCTTTCATGTGTTTTCCTAGAAATTGATGGGTTTGCCACAATAAGCTGCGAGATGAGCTTCTCTGAGTGCTTCTGAGCAGGTTGGATGGGCGTGACATACTCGAGCAACATCCTCAGCACTTGCTCCGTATTCCATGGCGAGTACTGCCTCGTTTATTAGCTCACCAGCAGCTGGCCCAATCATGTGAACACCTAGAATCTTGTCTGTGGTACTGCAGGCGAGAACTTTGCAGAAACCGTCTGTTTCTAGGTTTGTCTTGGCTCTCGAGTTGGCCATGAAGGGGAATTTACCGACTTTATAGTCAATACCTTCTTTCTTGAGGTCTTCCTCGGTTTTTCCGACCCAGCCAACCTCTGGATGAGTGTAAACCACACTTGGAACACAGTTGTAGTCAATATGAACAGCACCTGAGGTTGAAAAAAAATTTATTTGATGATTTATCCATTGTTTTGAGAACTAATGTAGCGGAATTTAAGATTCTTACCACCAGCAATGCCTTCAACAGTAATTATTCCCTCGTCCTCGGCTTTGTGAGCCAGCATGGGACCATGAATACAATCACCAATTGCAAAAATGCTGTTGAAAGTATTTAAATATTAATTTCTACGAATAACTTGCACAAACATCCCCGAGTTTATGGAAAAAACTTACTTGGGTACTACTGTTTGGAACCTATTGTTAACAGGAACTCGTCCTTTCTCGTCTCTCTCAATTCCTAATTCCTCTAGACCAAGATTAGCCGTGTATGGCCTCCTGCCAACACAAACTAGAAGAACATCGCAGCCCAAAGTTTCTTTTTTACTCGGATCTTTTGCATCTTCAAGTGATACATTTATCCCACTGCTCGTTTTTTCAGCACCTGTTACTTTAGTTCCCAATTTGAAGTTGACTCCCTGTTTAGCAAGAATTTTTTGCATCTGTTTGCTGACTTCTCCATCAATTCCAGCACCTCCTATTGTTGGCATAAACTCAACAGCAGTTACTTCTGAGCCCAATCTTTGCCATACGGAACCCAATTCAAGACCAATAACTCCTGCACCAATAACAATCAGCCTTTTTGGTACTGGATTCAATGATAGAGCTCCAGTTGAAGATACAATTGTCTTCTCGTCAACTTCAATTCCAGCAAATGGTGTTACTTCACTGCCAGTAGCAATCAATATATTTTTGGCATTGATAGTAGTTTGAACTGAGCCATCAGGTCCAAGTGCTGATACTTGATTCTTTCCAGTTATCTTGCCATGACCCTTGACCCACTCGATTTTATTTTTCTTAAATAATCCGGCAATTCCACCGGTTAGCGCTTTTACAACAGTGTCTTTCTGTTCTAGCAGCTTGTCAAGATCCAATTTAACATTATCAACTGGAAATAATTAATTAAATGAAATACAATGAGGAAAAAATGAAGTAAAATCATTATAAGGGAAGGTATTTTATATTATAAAATTTACGCGAAATGGATGGGAATATTGGAGATAGGTTTTTTCTGATGATTCCATTGGAAAGATGAGGAAATTTCCCATGAAAAACATATGCCAGAAGTTATTTTTTGTAATTTTTCGAAAATTTTATTTTTTGCGCAAGATTTGAAGGTAAAAGTCTTCTGTTTTTGGAAAAATTCCACTTTTTCGAGAATATCTCTGGTTCTATTGACCGTAGCGACCTGCGGTTGATTTCAAATGAAAGATGAGCTCATTTCCTATCAATTTATGGGGTTTAAAAAGAAAAATATCAATTTTTTCAAGTACTTATAGGGCAAATACTGATTTTCAGAAAATGACCTATAAATATTTGAAAAATTGATTTAAAAGACGGTGAACCACATATATCCATGGGAAATGAGCTCACCTTTCATTTAAGATGGATCTCAGGTCGCTACGATCAACAAAACCGGAGATATCGCTGAAAAAGTGAATTTTTTCAATTTTCAAACAAGAAACCCTTTTAAAACTTGGCCAAAAAAGTAAATTTTTGCAAAAATTGAAGAAAAAAAAGTTTGACACATGATTTCAGCCTAAAATTTCCTCAGCTTTTCAATGGAATCATCAGAAAATTTCTATCTCGAACCATTCAATTGGTAGTACAAAGTTTCCCCATTTTCCTTTAAATGTAGCAAATGATTTACCAATTACTCCTCTATTGTTCAAGTCTCCACTGTGTGCCATATGATAGTAATGAGAATTATTGAGAAGTGATTTTGATGGAATACATCCAACATTGAGACAAGTTCCGCCTAATGTTGGATTTTTCTCGACACAGACTGTCTTCATTCCCAATTGTGCTGCCTTGATAGCAGCTACATATCCACCAGGTCCAGCACCAATTACAACAATATCAGCATCAAGTGTACTGGCATATCTTCTCTGTTGCATTGCCACTATCGTGGGATTGATGACACGTTTGACAACTGCAGGCTATATTGAACAAATAATTGTATTAAATTCTCAAAAAAATTAACAATATCTTGGGTTTTTTTTTGAATTCTATGTTATTTCATGTTTTTTTTCGAATGATTTAACGAGTATTTTCGGAAATTTAGACACCTGGCAGTGAAAAAGTCCCCTTGAAGGTTATTTCTCACATTTAGGAAAGATTTTTTCACGAAATCATATGACTTGAAAAACTCACCCTCACTGTTGTCATTTTATTCCAAATATTAGCCTGCATTTTTATCTATGCAGAATATAATCCTTCGTTTTCGTTTGAAATAAGAGTGAGAGAGAGAGAGGATGAATTAGAAAAAATCAAAATTTAGTTTCCAAAGGGCAGTTAGCACACACGGTCTCTCTCTCGCTCTATTCTACATTCGTTTTCGTTTCATAATCCTCCTTCTCTCATATCTTCGAGACCTCGACGAAATTTAATACAGCTTCATTTTTTCCCTGCTAGATGACAACACTGCTCTTGTCAACTGTGTATATAACAGTCCTCTTCATTATCAACTTGTTCAAATAGAAGCAGAGATGGCAGAAGACCTCTGTATACTTAGCAGATAGAAAAATTATTTTCAAAGCTAACTAATCCTTAAACATTTCGGAATAGTTTAGGGAAGTTTAGGAAAGCATTTTTATAATTTGGGAAAGAGTCATTGATTTATTATTAATTCAAACTTTTTTTTATGTATAAATAGCAGAAATAGCTATCAGAGATAGCAGAATTTAGGCTCAGCTGGGCTCAGCCAGGCTACATAATCAAAAATAGCAATCTATAAATGCTTTCCTCAACTTCCCTCAACTATTCCCAAACGTTTAGAATTAGTTAGAATTCAGGCTCAGCCAGGCTCAGCCAGGCTCAGCCGGGCTCAGCCGGGCTCAGCCCGAATTCTAACTAATCCTAAATGTTTGGGAATAGTTTAGGGAAGTTTAGGAAAGCATTTATAGATTGCTATTTTTGTTTTATATAGATTTTCTTACGCTTGCAGGCTCAAGACATAATTTTCATTTTAATTAAATAATTATTCATTCTTCAAGGATGAAATTGATTTTCTTAATATCCCCAAATGACTTCCAAATAAATGAAAATAATTTCAATGTTTTTAAAATTTATTTCTGCTATCTATACATAAAAAAAGTTTCAATTAATAATAAATTAATGACTCTTCCCCAAATTATAAAAATACTTTCTTAAACTTCCCTAAACTATTCCCAAACGTTTAGCATTAGTTAAAATTGAAAATAATTTTTCTATCTGCTAAGTATGATGACTAAATAATTCAAAAAAATTAGTTTCCGTAATGTCCACCAGAATTCGCTTTTGTCGATTCGAGTTCGACTATTTTCATTTCGAGTTCGATTACCCTTTAATTCGAGATGAAATCCGCCATGTTCGATCTTAATGCCCTGTCCGTTTTATGAAGGGAATAATTCCACGAAAATATTTGAAAATATGAAAATCCAGAAAATAAATGATTAGTAAAGTTCATGTTCTATTTAATCATTCACAGGTTTTTTTGCAAATTTTGTTTTTGCCAAGACATGTAGATTTCCGGATGTCAGTAATTTTCATGATTTATCTCGTTAAAAAAAAACTAATACACCAATTGGACAGTAATAAGCAATAACGTCTTAATCAACATTTTTTAAATAAATTTCTCGAATGTGTATGTTTAATAAATAAGCATTCCTGAATCCAAATATGTCATCTACAAAATCTCGTAAAAAATGTTGATTAAGACGTTATTGCCTATTATTATCCAATTTGATTTGGTTTTCTTTTCGTTCGTTCAATGGGTTAAACTTTCCAGGAAAAAGTTGGTTGTGATTCTCAATAAATTTAATTAGGATTCTTTCTTTCAACCTTGAAATCGTGTGATCGATCCTCTGAACAGTCAAAACATACAAATTTTCTATAAATTTACATGAAAAAAAATGGAATTGTAACAATATTTTATGAAGCGTCTATAAAGTATCAATTTACCACATCATATACATGAGCAAATCAATCAGCGAAAAATGGAGATGGAAGTATATTGCAAGACTTTGAAAGATGATTAGATAGATAAAAAAAACATATATAAAAAAAAGATATAAATGCGGAAAGTTTTGAATATTCGAGAAAAAAGAAGAAGCGAAGAAAAAACAATTAATTTGCATACTTATAAATTCCACAATACACTTTTATAATGATTTACTTTTAACACAGTATATGTGAAAAAATTAATTTGCCTTTTTTTTTACACTTCTCATGCATTATGAAACAGTCTCTCGTTCATGAAGATTCTATTATCGAGTGTAAAATGGTGTTTTATTTTTTGCCCGACTGTGTTATTTCAAAGATAAAAAAAAAATGAATTATTAAACACAAACAAATCACACTACTCGTTTGATTGTTACATCGAGTCAATTGATTAACTACCCTTTCGTCTCAAGTAAATGCTAAAAATCACGCCAGTTTTGTGATATCTTCACGAAAAAATATGCATTACTTGTCTTTTAAAAAGAAGAAGAAAAAAAAACATTTTAAATCTTGAGATTGAATTCCTCGGTTCATGTTAATTGCTATTTGATGACCTCTCCTCAAATAAAGCATATGAAACTTCACTTGTTTTATCTGGTGAAGAAGAAATAATAATGAAACAGTCAGATACAGCAGAAAAGGAAAGAGCAAGACACAATTCTACCAGACGACATTGTGATGACTTTTTTTTTAGCCTATGAGAAAAAAATTGTCTCGTCTTGAAGACTAAACACAATTAATTAGATGCTGTGCTGTATGTTACTTTACATGCATATATATGTAGTATCCACTCACATTGTGAGAATAACATACTTGGATTGAATGTTTTTTTTTTTACAAGTATTTCGTAAAAAAACGAGGAGAGAAAAAAAATGGTACACGAGTTTACTGATGAATAGTTCATCGGGTAAACTGAAGGACAACGACATGAGGCCTTGATTGATCTTTGGACAAGGCTCATGTCTTTTTGATTGCTAGTAATTTTTTCCATGATAATTTTATATTTAAAAGTAAAGCTACAATTCAGTAGTGAAGAGGTAAAACAAGATAAGTCCATTTTTTTCTCATTTAGTTTTTTGAAAATATCTTAGAAAATGAGCAAAATAGAGCAATTTTGCCCTGAGAATCTTTTGTAACTCTTCAAATTTTCTACAAAAACAGATGGATAATATCGCCTTATCTCGCTTAGTTTCCGAGATATTTCCTTCGAAATGATCACAAAGATAAGTCGATTTATTCTGTTTTACCTCTTCACTACTGAATTCGAATTTAATTTTTTTTTCACGTTTAATGGTAAATAACAATTGTCAGGATTTGTGGGAAAGTAAATCAATCTTTTGCTGTATTAAGCCAGTGCTTTTTAAATGATGAATAATCAAGTGGAATATTACATAATTGTTCAAATCAATATTTACATGATGTATGTTAATTTGTTGGGAACATACACCTGATAGTTTTTAGGACATTAGTTGATTGCCATGGCTTAATTGCCTTGAATTCATCGAAAAACAGAAGGATAACATTTTATGATCAATATAACTCTGCTGTTACGTTAATTATTCCATATGTTTTGGGTTTCGAGTATGATTCAATTTAGCCATGTGCCTATTTCGAGGCACAAAGAAAGAGGAATGTGTTTTGACATATATGAAAATAGATGAGGATAGAATGATTCATCTAATAGGTTTTTTTTTACTCGTTTTTTTCTTTTGCTTCGAGTGGAAAATAAATCCTCACCTTTGTACTCTAATCTACCTTTGCACTGATTGCTTCAATAGTTTCACGAAATTTTACACGAATTTATTTTTTATTCTTTGACGGAAAAAGTGAACGAACCCATAGGTAAATGTGAAACGTGAATTGCGAAAAAAAACGGATGGATTGAATTTTTTATGGGCTTCTTAACCAGTTTACCCTGATGACTCGTGGGTCAGTGCCAAAGTAGTTTTTGTCTCTTATAAATGTTTTTTTTTTTAATCCAGAGACTCTTGAATGAGTCTCAGTTGAGAAAGCCGGTCATCTTAAAACTCAAAAGGTCATTGCATTTTTTTCAGGGCCTCTAAAAATGAAGACTCCTCTTTTTTATCGTGATTTTTATTTAAAAAAAATAATGTCGAGTTCTGCGTGTGTCTCGAAAAAACGTGAAACAAAAAAAACCGAAGACATTATGCTGTGATAAATAAAATGAGATAAATGAGAGTCTCTTTTGATAATTGTAATTCATTTAATTCTTCAATTTTTTTCATTTACCATTATTATTATTATTACAATCATTGTTCTTGGCTCGAAAAAAAAATTGAGGAATTATTTCTTACACAACATTGACATGGGGCAAAATGGGCAGGCGTGCTTCGACGAAACCACGATTGCTACGTGATTCGAATGCGGAAGGTTTTGAGGGAGGAAAACTGTCATTGAATAAAGGAAAAAAGAGAGGAAAGAAATGAAGGGAAAATTGTGGGTTCGTGATGATAAAATTGGGGGAATTCAATATTCATGATAATTTCAAGTTATTTATTGATTCTTGAATTATTTCTATTCCCGCAATTATCTTGCTAATACAGAGGTGATTAGGTAAAGTCTTTAATTAGTGATAAAATCATTCAATCAAGAATTTCCAAATATTTTGCTTCAAGTTTAACCGAAAAATTAATTTGATATTGAATAAACGAAATTGCATGATTTTTTTTTATGAATATACCATTGTCTTACGATGATCGCGACATTGGCAGGTGGTTTGTACCCAGTCAGCATTTTAATTCTAGTAATATTTCTCAATGCTTGCGCAATGACAAAGTTATCCTCGCTGAAACAATACCGGAGTAAACTTTGCCTCTTGTGCATCTGAATTTACTGCAGTTACATGGCAGCAAAGAATCACGAGGATATATATTTTTTTTTATTTCACCGAAATTCATATTGTTAAAATTTACCACGTTCCGTTGATTCACGTCAGAGAATCAAATGGAATTGTACGCGGGTGTATTGTAGGCCTGCGTCATTCAATATATATGAAGAAGTGATAGAAATGCATGTCAGACAGGCCTGTATGGATGGGGCTATTGTAGTAGAGAAAATGGGAGAAATGGATATTGGGGGTAAAATGGTCGTATTTTATTTTAGTTGGAATTTTGATGTTCCATAATATTTCTGATGATTTTTTGATGAAAATTCGTAAATTCCACAAAGAAGAGTAAAAATTGCCTGTTCTGCCTAAATCTGCCTCAAAACTAAGTTTAAGCATAGAGTGTCCTCAAATGGGCACATGTAAGAAAGAGAGAAAAAAAAAAGTTTATTAAATAAATATGGTAGAATTCATTGTATATACACTAAGATATTTGAATTCAGCACGTCACATTATACTACACAAATTGTAACAAATTATAATGTATATCCCCACTGCTATAGGACATAGTCCCTGAGGGGCAGTTATTCTAAATAAATAAATAAATAAATAAATAAATATTTCTGATGATTTCATCGAAAAACCGAGGAAATTTTCGATCGAAAACATTTGATTTTTCGAATTTTCTCAAAATTCAATTTTTTTTTCCTCGAAAAAAATGATTTTTGTGCAAATATCTTTGATTCTACCGGTTATATCGCAAAAATTTAAATAGTTTTTGATGTCCAGTAAGAATTTCTGCACTACAACTAATAGAAATCCGAAATATTTCCAAAAAAAGTGAATTTTTTCGATAATCGAAAGAGTTTGAGCTTGAATTCTTTGCCAAAAGTTTCGAATTTTCCAAAAAAATCTGAAAAAACATTCGAGACACTTGTTCTTCACGACAAATTTCCAATCGTTTAATTGTTAATAGGCATTTTATCTTCATCTTTCCTTAATAGCCATGCTATATTTCCTATTAGAAGCTATTCTTTAGATATTTATCAAGTACTTGATTTTTTCATTCCCGTGAATCTATAAAAATGAAATAACATAATTGAAGTAAAAACACAATCACAGTATCTGTAAACACGTAATACCCTATGCAACAGTGAATCCTGTGATTAAACTCGTCTGTATAATTATAGGTTCAAAAGAGCTATCAGCACGCTCCATGTCAATTACATTTCCTGAATTATTTATTGTGTCTATAGGAATACATGAAATTCTCATCCACTGTATTCACTGGTTGAAAGTTTCATGTATTAATTCATTTTCAACTGCAAATGAAGCCAATCTAGAATTTATTTCTTTCCTCTGTATCAAATTATATTCAGCATTAGTGCAAAATCATTTATGTAACACAAGAAAAACAGTTCTTAGTGAATGTGGTGCAAATAATTTTTTTATTTTTGCGAATAATCCATAAAATAACTTGGTGTTTTCATATTTGTGTGTGAAAAAATAATATATAAAAGATTTTCACAAAAACAAATTATTATACATAATTTGTTGTCTCAGATAAAACCGCGGAGTATAAATTTCCATAGACGATGAGTCCACGTATATTGCTATATACATTGGGTTAATCTTGGTCCACTTATTGCTTCAGGAAGCGAGAAAATCGAGATTTAACGCGGCTCTAACTGAGGCAAAGAGAGAATCAGAGAAATACTAAAATGCAAGTTTCACGCTTCGTGGCTTAGAGTTGTCTATAGTGAAACTAAATTACTCAAAAGTATCATTTTTTCACCTCTCGTAAAGACATATTTTTTAATTCAATTTTAGTTGATGGTTTGGTGGTTGAAATTCATGAAAAAAAAGGAACAAATCATTGAAAATGTTAATGGAGACAAAACCACCTTATCAATTGTGTGTTTTCTTTTCATTTGCAACATAAATAATATCATTGTAATGAATGAATTCGTCGAAAATCCTGACAAATGATTAATTCCCCCAATTTAATTTTATATAATTTAAGAAAAATTAGAGAGTTAATTAAAAAAATAGAAATACTTTTTTTCCTTTTTTTTGTGATGACTCTGTGGAGATAATTTTAAATTTCTCAGTTTCACAGCAAAATTCACAAGAATTATTGTTTGTGGAAACAATTGGAGGGGAAATTATTATGTTAATTAATGGAAGGTTTTTCCTAAAGTACATGTATGTATGTGTGTGTGGATTACTTCAGCGAGGAAGAGTCCAAAGATTGTTTAACAAATACTTGAGATAATAGCTGTGTAGGATTTCAAATGACATGAAGGCACATGAAGGATGATTTCTTCAGTGCAAAGTTGAGGAAGAATTTTCAAGACAACGAAAAATTCATATTTGTGACGTCAAAGCAGAACACGTGGAATGTAATTCAAATTTTTTTTTATTTTTTTATCTCTCTATATCTCTGTCTCTCTCAATAACCCCGAACTGGTCACGCAAGTATTCCACTGGCTATATACCTATGTTTGCAGGAGTCTGAGATCATCTTGGAGCTCACGAGAAAGTTTACATTGAATATTTATCCTTGGATCAATCAAATTTTTCACGAATTCATCTATAAATTCTGTAATTTTCATGAGAATGCATAATTTACAGTTTTTAAAAAAACTAGAGAAAAAATTATGCAATACCTTGAAAAAAAACAAGAATACTGATGTAACTGAGTGAATTAGTTTGAAAAAACAAAGGAAAATTGTTGAATAAAAATCGAAAAATTTGATGATGACTGAAAGTTCTTTTTCATCCTTTGGAGTAGAATGAGTGAGAGTTTTTTTTTTCTTATTCACTCTGTGCCCGGAAATTACGTCATCGCTTACTCCAAGAGTGTATTATACAGAGAATGTGCATACACTTTGTGGATAAATTTAATATTTGACTTTACTCCTTTGATAATTGAGGTATATCAATGAAATTATCAAAATGACAAAATTGCAAGAAACAGGTGTTAAATTATTTTAATTACAACGTCAATTTAAAAAAAAAACGATTATGCGGTATTTTCTGGTGAATGTAGTATTATCAGTACTGAAACGTGATATATAGGTATATATAGGAATCGATACATGGAAAATATGACTATCGTATTTTGTGTGTTGATTCTCTTTAGAAAAACTGTACAATACACTGAAGAGTGAAAATTTTCATTGAAAAATACAAATTTACAGAGTATTTGTTGATGCGAGTACTTAATCCTAGGACAATGACCTCGTTACAGAGACCCAGTTTCGTGTAATTCAATTTGTTACAAATATTTCAGTATTAAACTGATGATTCAAATGAGTTGCATCGTCCCCATATATTTGTGTATATGTGTGTGTCGGAAATCGCGTGTCAGTATCGTAGTTATACACGTTTTATTCTCAATGGCTTTGTACATTTAAGCAAACGCCTTCTCCTATTCAATTATGACACGAGGAATAATTGCATGAGGAGTACATATACACGTTTGTCACATGTCTACTCGTGAGAATTATCATGATAAAAATAATAAAAAAGAGCGGAGATCTCTGAGAAGATGGAAAAATGAATTTATTCTGATTATTTGAGATGCATCGAGTGTAAATTTGATAAAAAAAGTATTTTAAAAAATTAATCAAACAAATACAATTAAACATGATAAATGGAATCAATCGAATGAAATGAAAAAAAAAAAGACAGAACAGATATTAAAAATATTTCTTTAAAATATGGAAACAAGATGAGTTGGGGGATAATACCATGCGAGAAAAAGAGAAGGTGGAGGTCGGTTTGTGTTGTCGCAGGTGGGGGCAATAATAAATCGTTCACCTGGGACTGAGGCAAGCACCGTGGCTCACTTGGCAGGCCATAAGCACCTTTAGTGTCCGGGCCGACATCGAGACGATCGTGTCTCTCGAAAAAAAACATCTTGATTATCATTGGACATTTTCCTCAAAAAATTCGGCGGGACAATTAATTTTAACTGGGAAAGAAAAGAATTGCTCAATTCACAATCATGATTTGATTAAATGTAATTAGAGGGAAATTGGCAGAGTGAAGAGTGACACAGATTTTAGTATTGACACACAACGAATGACACCTTCTCCTCGGATTTCGGAGAAAAAAAGGAGAGAAATGGGAATTTAATATTCATTTTTTCGTGTAAACATTTATATTTATTTAAAAAGTCAACTGTTTTTTTTTTTTCGTTCTTTGTCGCCACAAGTTTAAAAAACTCGGCATACTTGGAAGTCGAGACTTTCACCTCCGTGTCGCTGAAAAAAAAAAAGAATCGTCAATTTCTTTGGTTATCGTAATAGTCAATATCTTTTAGTTCCTCGAGGATTTTCGAAAAAAATTAACAATTGATTTTAATTGCCAACAAACTAACGTAAAGTGAAGAAAACATTTCGAGAAATTACAATTGAATAAAATTTAAAGTAAAAACAGACAAGAAAAGTGGAAATAAATTGTAAAAACGAATGATAATCAATTGAAAAACACAGTGACTGAGTAAATTTCGAGTAAAGATGAGGGTGAATCGAGGAATTTGTGCCAAACTCCAAGGAGGATTTCTCAGACGATGGTGTATGTACTATAATTAAAGCAAAAAAAACATCATTAATTTACCATTTCTTCTTTGTAACAGGAGATTGCTCAATTGATCTACTTTTACTACTGATATGTAATTTATAGAATCAAGTGTTAATATTGGACGCTCTCATTTTGCATAATGATCAGCGTCACTAGTGATCTAAAAAAAAAGAAAAGAGGTATCTAGGTCGAGTCATGCATAAATATTGTCCTCCAGGGTTCTATTTCACGCACACTATTACAGATGATAATGTCAAATTGAATATATTCAAAGAGAAGAATTGTGTGGACGATCGTTGGGTTTTTGTTGCTTTCACGCGCATTGATGTCACCAGAATCCCTGGGTCCACACGTGGTTGTGAAAAAAAATGTCCATTAATGAATCATACTCATTGTAAAACAGTTTTTTCGTGAGCCAACCGACCTCGACGTTATGGCTCGACAATTAGTATCAACTAATACCACTTGATGATCTAATACCTATTTTTGTGTTTTTTTTCCCACTTGTATTAATTAAATAATCAATTTTCATGAAATTGCTGATGGACTAGGGAATAGAGTTAATCATCTGTACTTCTACTGAAAGATTAAAAATTAAATGTGACTGGGTTTCTTAATGTGAAACAAGTTCTCCAGGGAACTATTTCAAATTTATTCCTTTTCCCGGGAAAATTCCATTTCACATTTCTTTTAATGGTTTTAACAATTGACTTTCCTCGTACAGGTCAATTATTACCATGTTTATTGAATTCTCTTGTTGTAATATGCTCTTCACGTAGTTTTCGATTTTATGACATTACATTATTTCACAAACGTCAACATTCTTTTAATCTTATGCCTTAGGTCAGCTTATTTACTGCATATTCAGGTCATAATCGTGCTTTGGAAAAGAGAAAAAAAAAGAAGAGGAAGAAATTCCTTTTTTTTATGTAATTTTCGGTTGCCACGTAATCAAAATGATACGTCTTGCATTAGTGCTAATGTATAAAATAGTAAAGTTGAATGAATGGTTAGTACTTTAACCGGAGAGAATGAAGAAATAGAAAAGAAAAAGAGAAAAAAAAAAGTACCGTTGCTCGACTTCTGGCTGGTCGCCTGATAGTGGCTTTACTCGTAAAAAAAAAAATAATTGCCTAGATATCGATGAAGACTCAATACCTATTTTGCAAGAGTGGGTAATTAGTATCAAAGATAATAAATAAACGTTTTATCATTAAATGCGCCACTGTACGAGGCTTTTCCTTTCTTATTGTTTTAAAAAAAAGAAGAATTTCCAGTTTTTCCCTTAAATCACATATCTAAATATTTCCAAAATCGCCGTGAGAAGTAAAGAAATGGTCACAGAGCATTGACTCTCATGTTAATTGGATGAGTCAAGTCAATTGAAGACGAGTTTGGAGATAAGAATTAGCATTGCCGTATTTCATTACCACAGATTTTGCGTTCTCGTCGATAATTACTCCTTTTTTTTTCTTCTGCATTCCTTGAATACAATGCAACTGCACAAAACCAATTGTTCATTTTCATATTCATTCACTTTGAAGTTATGTCTTCAGTTTCCAGTCGTTTAACAAGTCGTCACACCTCTTTCGAACAGATTAAACTTCGATTCGATCCTTGAGACAGAGTCAAAGTGAATGAGAAACAGATTGTTAAGTGCAATAGTGACCGCCAAGTAAGCAGAATAGGAAGAAGAAGAAGCACCTTTGTCCGAGCATCTTGAAACCGTTACCGCGGAAACTTTCTATAGTCAATTCATCGCTTCAACGATTTCAATACTGTCTATGACATGGAGTATTTGTTGATGTCAATGATAAGACATCGTTGTCATCAAACCTATCTCATATGCCTTTTTTCCAAAATTGGCGAAATGCTCTGCGAAATTATTAAAACTAAAATTCCCCAATGGACAATACTTTTCCTGTCACAATTAAATTATTTTTATAAATTTTGCTATTTTAACCAAATAATTCAATAATCCATCAAGTTTCCTCCTCGGAATAGAATCTAGTGCTTTTATATGGAGAAGAGAATGTTTTCGAGTGAAAAAAATTAAAAGCCAAGTGAACGAGGACACGATCACATACGCACACACCGGATTCCAATGGGGACCCCAGTGTGTAAGGAGAAGTTAACTTGAACCACACGCATTTATATACACCGGCTCAACGAGTTTTCCAGTATATCCACATAACTATATGCCACCTCTTATGTACAATGAGAGCCACTGGATATAAACTCTTTCCCAATGCAATTTGACTCTGTCTCTAATAATGCGACAAATTTCTCAGCTGCACCGAGTTTTATCCTCTTTTTTTTTTCTTCCTAACTCCCATATACTTTTTTTTTCTTTACTCTCTCTCTATCTCGTCTTTCGTAATCGAAATTATTGCACTGTACAAAATTGTGGACGACCTTATTTGTGGTTGAATTTTGTGGCCTCTATTCCGAGATATACTAGCACTGCAGCAATTAGCTCGTGAATCTTTATTAGCCATCGTCATGTAGATGCATTGAGCGTAATTAGGACGACAGAATGGGAAATGATGGAGTTTTTTTTATTAAAAACGTCAAATGGATTTCTAATGACTGGCTTTCAGCGTCATGAGGTGAATGGGTCTCGAGACTTTTACAAACTAGGAGAAAAAAAGTCAAATTGCTGAAACGAAAAATTGGAATTCAAGCTGTATTGTTAAACTGCATATCATATTGATTGTCAGATATTCGAGATGAATTTTTGATAATTTTTGATGAATTCATGCCGGAGTAATTAAGCACAGTGGATCACCAGGTGCCATTCACCTGCAAATGTTTTGTACACTACTTGGAAAAGTCCTGGACTCTTGCAAAAGTACATTCTGTCGTAACGATAGGAACGCGCGTGAGCGCACCGTAACTCTCTCGGTTCACTTTTATAATCACTGGTAAAAGCAAAACGATAAGAAGAGAAGGAGAAGTTTAATAGTACGCACGTTCCCCTCAATACAGAGTGTACCTAGGATACATTATGGTTTAATTACATTCAGCATGTATATTTTATAGTAACACGCTTCTCAACGATACATCAAGTTTCTAAAGATCTTGAATTTTCCATTTTAAAAAGAATCATGGATAATCAACAAATCATGAGATATAAATGCGAGTGACGTTGATCCTCTCTTTTTTTTATGTATATATATTCAGAGTAATCCATTAAACCGAAGTATTCCATTGTAGAATCATAAATCTCTGCATGAAAAAAAATCCAACTGCATTTCCTTATACTCGGTCGTTTAAAGTTCAAACGTTTCTCTCCTGAATTTTAATGTTGGAAAAAACCGTCTTTTCAAGCGGAACAAATGCAAATACTTAAATTTTGTTGTTTTCATGGAAGATAAAAAAGAGATGAATTTAGGAAATTATGAAAAAAGAGGGATTTTTAATTTTTAGAAAGTAAAAAAGTCTTGAAAGTTCAGTATTGTGTCCAATTGGAATATATGACTTGTGTTGCGTGGGAGAATATGATCATTTGTTTTGTGTACACAGTGGGAATTGGAGCGCCGAAAGTACTACCGCCAGTTTCCTATCAAAATGTAGACGAAATACGTAATAGATTCCCTGAATTTGCTGACTTGCAGCGACATATTCATTAATGAGTTTAGATAGATAGTTTCACTTTTCAATCGTTGAATGATCAAGTGGGTCATTCTTCGTGTATGACACTTTTTTTTTTAATCGCCTCATGTTACTTATCGTTTTCTTAATTTCCATCAATTAGTTGATGGGATTTTAGGAGTTACACTTTTTTTTTATTGTGTCGCATAGGAAATGGTCGGTTGTGTGCAAGAAAGTGCGTAATGCTCAATTTCCCAGTTTTCAGATGGTATATGATTAGGGATTGTGCTTAGAATGAAGATTTAGGGAGAATTTCATGTTCATAATGATGAAAATCGCTTGGAATTAGTGGAAATATTGGAGAAAAAGTATTTCCAATGATTTTAAACAAACAATCTAATCATCTAGATGAAAGAATATTAACTACTTTTAATTGTTAGAGATTAAAAAGCTGAAAAAGCTATATACATGTCTCAAAATAAAATAAAATAATTCCAATAATTCTCCAAGAATTTCATTGGAATATCCATTTCACCCCCACTTTTCCTTATCTATTAGGGAAAACGATAAATGTATTTTTCATCAATTTTTTCATATTAAAAAAATTCTCAACTATCTTACATCTCTAATACTTATTTTTTTTAATTTTGAGAAAACCCATGTGTTGCGACAGAGCATATATTAGCAAATGATAATAACGTCTTTCGCAATATCACCAACAGAATTTCACATTAAAAACCGAGTTGGCAAAAATTTGTGATTATGCATATGTAATTTACAGGATTATTCCACAATTCCCCCTATTCGTAAATTCTCATGAATTTTTCTCTTAATTGAATAATATTTCGTTGATTATGTAGGTCCATATTATCATTCCAATACAAATAGTTGTAATAGCTGATGTGAGTTTGTGGTTGACTAAAGGTAGTTTGCCTTGCACAGAGAAAAACATGGTGACCTTGCGAGTGAATTATTGAGAAAGATTATGTTTTTTTTCAAATTTTTTACATTGTATCATTGTACATCTATTGCTAATAGCTCAATTCCTACCGAAATGTCATCGATTTATCGGAATCAGTAATTAACTCGCAATTTTCCTGGTGATTTGCAGTAGTGAGAACAATCATGACCGAAATAATTATATACATCTAATGGCTATGAAAAATACGAGATGAAGAAATAATAGAAAATTTTCACTTCTGCATTTATACATTTATGAAATATCTCTTGACTCATGTAATGGATAAAAACATTTTCATCTTTAATTGTTGTGATAAATAACAATTTCCAATGGATTTTGGCCGAGTTGAAGCACAAGAATGACAATGTTTCTAGACTATTTTCACTTTTTTTATGGTCAGTAGTCTTCAATGCTACAGGTTTCGGTGTCTCCACAACGGGGTTGCAAGGTCGATATTAACAATTATTGGAAAAAGGTCATTGGCGCGAATCGAGCCAATTTGTGATCAGCATAATTGATTTTGTTGCGACACATTTCACACAGAGAGACTATATAGATTTAACTTGAGAAATCTCTCTTTTTTCATTGCAAAATAAAAATATAAAAATACAATTTTACTTGAAATAGTTTAAACTCTACTTTGTAAAATTCTGTAATTGTATTAATCTGTAGCCTTGATCTCTAATTATATCAGTAATTTAGTTGACATGATTCCACGTATTACCATTGCAAAAGTCATTCAGTACAGCTCCACTTGATTTTACGAGAAAAAAAAATCATTTATCTATTTTCCATGTCAGAGAGTAGTGTTTTTCTGAATTTCTTCGATTTTTTTTTCCCTTTAATCTTTTTAATAATACGAAAAACATGATAAAATCCAACGAAACAAATTGATTTGTTTAGTCTTTTGCCTTGACAACGAAAAAATTCACGTAAAAAAATCACAAATTATCAGTTATTTAATCGTACTGCCTGCCAATTGTGTAATACATGTAGCGATCTGTGAATATTTTCATTAAATACAACTTAATGATCAATAAAAAAAATAAGACAATAATAATCATTCTCTCGAAAACACAAAAGATTGGTTTATTGAATTTATGATGACAGACAAGTGAAAGACAATATTTTCTACTTGATGAACAGTTACCAAGTGAAAGTTAAAAAGTGAAAATTCGGTGGTATTGAGAAGCTCAAGTAGATATTTGAAAAAAATGATTTGAAGTATCATTGATATTGCACTGCTGATTGTTGAGAGGACCCCGGGTCAGTGGACGGTTGACCTTTTGAATAACTCTGAAAGATTGTAGCCAACACTGCTGGTTGTAGTGGGACACACACGAGGCCCATCTTCAAGAACACAACGTCCTTGACATTCTTTACGGTGTAAAGTCAAGCTGCATTGAATAATTTTCGTATTAATTGGACCCAAAAGTTACCTAATAACATTCAAAAACGATGATTGATTGCTTCATACAATGACCTTTTTTTTAAATAAAAAATAAAAAACCTTTGATGAAAATTCATTATTTATTTCTTTATTTTCATGTCAAATTCACTGTCAATACTCAATTTCCTGCAAGTTTACAATCGCTTATTGCCCCATTAAATATGAAAATCCTGTCAATATTACTTGAATTTTCTACGAAAATGCAATATAAAAGTGTAACTTTAACTTTAACAGATTTTATTAACATTATATATATACATTACAACAATATTTACAATAATAACAAATTGCGCAAAGGAATTTGAATGAGTTTTATGTCATTAGAAACAGAATGATACAATTAAATCACCAAATTTACATCATGTCATTTTAAATAATTAAGAATTGATCTCATTTTACCATTAACATTAACGAATATCACCGTTAATTCCAATATATTTTAAAAATAATGATGACTATCATAATAAGAGCTCAATTCAAAGTTTTAACGAAGAAATTATTGACTAAAACAATGATAAGTTCTGAAGTTATTTTCTCAAGTTTGAGACAATGTAAAACCAAATTACTATAATAATTAATAATAAAAAAATGAGTATCCTGAAGAGAGTTTCGCAAAGGAGACGGAATGTCGATACCAAAAATTTAGAAGCCTCGTAATTTTCTTCGAGTGCAGCAGAGACCTAAAAGGCCATCATGTCATAGAATTAATTGAATTTGAATGAAATTAACTGGAAAATTCCAGAGAGATTAACTAATACTCGCTATAATTACTCCTTTCCTAATCACTTGAAATGAAAGAAGAAATGACTTGGCAATACGTCAAATTTTCAATAATCAGTAATTTTTTAATCCATTACATTGATAATTGGGACTGCATGGCCTTCATACATTGCAAAAAAAAATGTTGAAATGAGAAAAAAAAATGAGAGAGGGAAGATTCAAACAGTGGTTATTTCCGGAAAAGCCCAAGTACATGTATTGCACATTGTAGAAAGTGATGGTATATCGGGCGAATCGTACTACTCGCTTTTTACCTTCCGCATTTGAAGACTCGGTTCAAGTTTACTTTACCATTTCGTGTTAATTCATTAATCATTGAAACAGATTGAATTAGTTGGTAAATTAATTTTATTGTAGATGAATTAATGCCATCATGTCTTTACTGACAGCAAATGAGAGAATGATTTTTTAAAAAACCAATTGATATGTAAATTACGTTAGGCGATCAATGTTCCTTTTTTTTGACAGATTACATGATTTCGTAATTATTGAATGGTACTGCGAGGCTGGAAAGAAATTGCTACAGTCTATCGTTCTCATATTCTTTTGACGTGACCACTAAAGAGTTTAAGAGTAGAGATTGATCTCATCTATTGATTGAAAAATTTGAAGAAAAAAAAATCATTAATACCATCTTGAATGTCATCTGAAGGTGCTGATTATTAATTCTGGACGTCCTTGTACCCATGAACGTCCGTCATATCTTCTTTCATTTAGCCCTGTGAAAACGAAAATAATGTACATTCTATTTTACAAATTGTTAGCTAGAGAGATAAATCTGGCAAGATTAATCTCTTGAATTTATGTTAATCCTTTCATTCAATTGCTTAGGGAAAAGTGGGGTAAAATGGAAACGGGTTGATTTTGGTATTTTATACTAGGAAATTTAGGCGAAATGGATGGAAATATGGGAGATAGGCTTTTTCTGATGATTCCATTGAAAAGATGAGGAAATCTCCATTAAAATCATATGTCAGAAGTTATTTTTTGGAATTTTTCAAAAATTTAATTTCTTGCGCAAGATTTGAAGGTGAAAGCCTTCTGTTTTTGGAAAAATTTCAGTTTTAGGGAATATCTCTGGTTCTATTGATCGTAGCGACCTGGCGTTGATCTTAAATGAAAGGTGAGCTCATTTTCCATCGATTTATGGGGTTCAAAAAGAAGAATATCAATTTTTTCATGTACTCATAGGGCAAAAACTGATTTTTAGAAAATGACCTATAAATATTTGGAAAATTGATTTAAAAAAAATTTTGAACCACCTAAATCGATGAGAAATGACCAACAGAACCAGAGATATCGCCGAAAAAGTGGATTTTTCCGATTTTCAAAAGGGAAATCCCTTCAGAACTTGGCTAAAAAAGTAAATTTTTACAAAAATTGAGAAAAAAAAATTTTGACACATGATTTCCGCCTGAAATTTCCTCAGCTTTTCAATGAAATCATTAGAAAATTTCACTCTCGAACGCTTCAATCAAAGTGTCCATTTTGCCCCACCTTCCCCTATATTCTGTTTATTAAAATTATGAATACATTTTTTAGAAAATAATAGTCTGATTTATAATTTTCTTCCAATGTTCCAGGGGCAGCAGTTGCAGCTGGTGTACTTCTCATAATATTTGCAGCAGTGATAGCTACACTATTTCCAAACATAATGGAAGCAATAATAAATCATGAAGTAGCCCTTAGAGAAGGTGGTAGATCTTATGGCTGGTGGAAATCACCACCAGCTGAACCACACATGAGTGTATACATTTACAATGTCACGAATGCCGATGAATTTTTAAATAACGGCGACAAGCCAATACTACAGGAACTTGGTCCCTATGTTTATATTCAAAAATGGGACAAAACTGATATTAAATTCAATGATAATGGCACAGTTTCTTATCATATAAGAAAACGATACATATTCTCAGAGGTTTGTGTATTTCAAATTTTCAAAATAATTACTAGCTACTTTCTGAACATAATTGTACTTTAATTTCATGACTCACTAAAATGTGACTCATTGCACAACTACGTTCGGTGGATATTTGCATTTTTCGTTTTAAATAGAATATAAGAGGATTCCTCATGATTAAACGGAAATGTACTTGTCCGAATAAATTAGAGTTTCAAGAAAATCGAATTCTAATGCAAAAGACGTGGGGCAAAATGGACATTGTAATGAAGCAGTGGGAGATAGAATTTTTTTGATGATCCCATCGAAAAACTGAGGGAATTTTAGTCGAAAAACATGTGCCAGAACTAATTTTTTTTAATTTTCTGAAAATTCGATTTTTTCAGGCATTTTTGAGGGGTAAAAGTCTTTCGATTTTTAAGCGAATTCAGTTTTTTGGAAATATCTTTAGTTCTATGAGTCGTAGCGACCTGAGACCGATTTTAAATGAAAGGTGAGATCATTTCCCATGAATTCATGGGGTTTTGAATCTAAAAATATCGATTTTTCAGATAGTTATGGGAACTTTTGTGAAAAATTATGATCATCAGTTTTTGTCCTATAACTATGTGAAAAATCGATATTTCTGAATCCAAAACCCCATAAATCGATGGGAAATGATCTCACCTTTCAATTAAAATTGGTCCCAGATCGCTACGATTAACAGAACCAGAGATATTCCCAAAAAACTGAATTTACTCGAAAATCGAAATTTTTACCCCTCAAAAATGCCAGAAAAAATCGAATTCTCGAAAAATTGAAAAAAATTAATTCTGGCACATGTTTCTGGACTAGAATTTCCTCAGCTTTCCGATGGAATCATCAAAAAAAATCCATCTTCAATATTTTTATTCATTTAATGATTTTTTCACAATATATGCATAAAAACTCAAATATGTCCATTTTACCCCTCATGTCCGTATTGCCCCACCTTTTCCTACGTGTTTTTGAAGAATTTTCATAACAGTAATTAATGACAGCAAAAATTCATCAAACGTCCTTATTTGTCACACTCGAATTACATCCAAAGAGTAGCGTATTCTCTTTTCACATCTGTAATTTCCATATCAACCCATTGAAACGCTTCGTCGAATCGTGTAAATCGATGATGATGATGATGTCTATGATACACACGAGACGTTGAAAATCACTTTATTCCAACATTGTTAGATGCATCCAAAGTTACTTCCGTAATCGTGTCTTGGCATTTGAAAAGGAAGAAACCTACATAAGTGCGCTTCCTCTATTATTCTTTTTTTCCTCCATCCCATTATAATTTTGAATTCTTCTCTTCTTCAATACACGGGGAAAACAAATGTTGACAATGAAATTAAGTAAATTTTAATGACTGAACCAACGCAATTTTTGTTGCATGGAATTATCTCACATTCACCGAGAGTGAAAGTAAACTGTAAGGAATAAGCATGACGTAAAAGTCTCGTAGAAGTTCTCAGTATTTTATTAACTCGTTTCTCTCCGGGTCTTATGGATCAATTTGGTAATTTTCCACGTGTATAAAATTTTTTAATAATTTTTTTTTTTTTTCAAGGAATTATCGAGCGGATCTGAGGATGATCTTGTGGTAGTGCCAAATGTTCCTATGCTGTCAGCAACAAGTCAGTCTCGTCATGCAGCGCGTTTTCTTCGACTGGCCATGGCTTCAATCATGGATATTCTTAAGATAAAGCCATTTGTTGAAGTTTCAATAGGTCAACTACTCTGGGGCTATGAGGATCCTCTTCTGAAACTCGCCAAGGATGTTGTGCCTAAGGAGCAAAAGCTTCCATACGATCAGTTCGGTCTATTATATGGCAAAAATGGAACTCATCCCGATCTTTACACCATTTTCACTGGTGTAAGCGATATTTCGAAGTATGGAATGGTTGATCGATTCAATGGAAAAAGCACTATCGGACACTGGACCACCTCCGAATGCGATACATTACGTGGAGGCGATGGCAGCATCTTTCCACCTCATATCAGCAAACAGAGTGTGCTAAAAATTTTCGACAAGGATCTCTGCAGAACTCTTCCACTTGTTTTCAAGGTAAACGAGTCTCTACCATTAATATCCCTTTATAGACTCCATAAAATTGAATTTTTTGTCTCCATACAGATAAACGACTTTTTTTCTTTTTCAGGAGGAAGTTGAAACGAGTGGGAAAATTCCTGGGTACAGATTTACTCCACCAAAGGATGTTTTTACCTCGCCAGATAGAAAACCATCGCAAATGTGTTTTTGTCCAGGTGGTCCACCTTGTGCTCCTGAAGGAACATTTAATGTATCACTTTGTCAATACGACTCGCCGATTTTAATCAGTTTTCCACACTTTTACTTGGGTAAGCTGGTAAAAGAGTTTATTGTACCGTTGATATGACAATTATTCCTTCCTGCTTGAGAGAAAAAATGGGGAATTTTCCGGGACGTTCAATACAGTACCATGTTTTTTTTTTCTTTCTAAATCCAACAAGACAAACAGCAAAAATCAGTGGGAATAGAGTACAGAGTATTCTCACGCGTTGGGTGTAACATACTGTTAATTTGTCGTGAGAAAAATTCACCTCTTTTTTTCTTTTCTTTATTTATATGATGACTTGTCTTGATTAATTATTACTTTTGTTACAAGAGGAACCACTAAATAAGCCTGCTTTTACTTTCTTACATACATTAATGATTAATTAACAATAGAATGGTGCAGTAAAATTCGGGAAAGGTGGGGTAAAATGGGGATTATGACAAAAGAGCTCGAGAAGGATTTTTTTTGACGATTCCTTTGAAAAGCTGAGGAAATTTCCTAAAAATAACTTTCGCCACATCTTTATTAAGGGGAATTCCCTTAACTTTCCCATAGAATCATCAGGAAAAACCCATTTTGAATACTTTCATCAATTTCAAGCAATTTCCATAAAATAAAAGATCAAAATTCAGTAGTAAAGAGGTAAAACAGGATAAATCGACTTATCTTTGAGGTCATTTGGAAGAAAATATCTCGGAAATTAAGCGAGATAAGGTGATATTACTCATCTGTTTTTGTAAAGAATTTCAAGAGTTACAAAAACAGTTTTAGAGCAAAATTGCTCTTTCTCAGTTATTTTCCAAGGTATTTTCAAAAAACTTAATGTGAAAAAAAGAGACTTATCTTGTTTTACCTCTTCACTACTGAATTAAATCTTTGATTAAAATTTTTAGCTGATCCTGCCTTACGTGAAGCTGTAATCGGCGTTTCTCCACCAGATGAGGAGAAGCATTCCCTTTTTATCGATGTACAACCAATGATGGGAACGGCCCTGAGGGCACGTGCACGTGTACAGATCAATCTTGCTGTGAGTCAAGTCAGGGACATCAAACAGGTTGCCTCATTCCCTGACATTGTTTTTCCAATCATGTGGTTCGAGGATGTAAGTATTTGTAGTAAAATTTGTCCTTTCAAACATTTTCTTAATTGCAATGATTAATTGTTTCATGTTTCATGTGTTTAGGCTGTCGATGGACTTGCTCCAGAAGTCATATCGATCATGAAATTGGCAGTGGATGTACCTCCAATTGCTCGAGCTGCTCTTTCCGGTGTTTTAGCAGCTCTAGGTGCTATTGTACTCGTTGGTGCTCTCTTCTGTTTAGCAAGAGCTGCAAAACGCCAAGAGAAATTACATCTCAGTAATCCATTGCCTCCAGGTGCCACAAGTAAACAGGGAAATCTCAATCCAGCCTTTCAGGGTCCAAAATAAATAATTAAACAGATGAATTTTTAAAGAAAAAAATTTTGTAAAGTTAATAATTAAATATGAAATTCTAGACTATAGAGAGATAAAGATGAATGTGTATAAAGAAAAAAAAAGAAGCACTGGAATTATCGTGCAATTGTTTGCGAAATAATTTTGTGTAATTATCGTGGGAAAGGTGAGTGTTTTACTGGATGTACCACGACAAGAATAAAGTGAAAGTTCAAGAAAAGGGACATAATACACAATACAAAATTCAATCCTTTTCTTCTTATTCTTACTATTCAATGTTCAATATTCTTTCTTTTAAAGTAAATTCTACTGGCTAAATTAGAAAAGACAGTTTTTTCTTTCTTTTTTTGGTTTAATCACGAGATCATTAATCGCAGTGGGTCGAGGTCAAATGATAAATAAAATCTCCAAATAGGAAATATAATAAATTTTATTATTATTTATATTATTCTTCATTGCAAATTTTTGTTCGTTCATAGAATCAGAATGAGCATTGAATTCTTCAATGATTTTTCAAAATTATTCTGTAGAGAATTTTTTTATCTCGTGTAACTTGCAAGCATTTTTTGCAAAATTTCCATGATTTAAAAAAATTGCAGACAATTTTATCATTTTTTTTTTCATAAAGTCTAGTAATGATAAAAAAAAGATACTAAATTACCACATGATACTTTGATATTTTCGGATCCTACTGATTATTTGTTTCTTTTTCTTTGCTGCGAATAATTGACTCGTATTTCTTATTAACTGAATGGGAAATTTTTCATTAAAAAATAGAAAAAAGAAGAAAACAAATAATCGTGTTGTTTAGTCTACTGATAAACAACAATTTTTCGTTGGAAAAATCGTGCAAAGTGTTTGCGTAGAAGATTATTACGTAAAACTTTTCTGGAAATTACTATTAATGACGCTCAAGATGGGTAAGGACGATTGATAAACATCGGGAATCTCGTTAGCACATTACAGAAAATAATGATATTAATAAATTGATAAACTCTATGAATTTGCTATTAAAATTGCGGATTTTAATGTAAAATTTCGAGATTCTAATTATTGGTGTAATTTGGTCCACACCAATCCTTCCCTCAATGTAATTCTATATAATTCTACTTACTTATATATATATATATTATTATTCTTCTTTGTATATTCTCTGATAAATATTGATAGGTGTTTTAGAATTTAGGATAAACTGTGTTAGATTATTACGGATATAAAAGATTTTGTACAAAAATAAAGCGAATAAATTCAGGAATTTCATGAATTTTTCATTATCACTGTCTCAATCCTTAAAAATATTAAATGCGAAATACAGAATTTTTTTGTTGTGTTCGGAAGAAGATGATACTTGATATCAGGGTTATCATATTGAAAGCTCTAAATAAAAAAATTATGCAACATACGATTAATGATAATAAATTGAAGCGATTAATCAATAATCACGGTCGCTTATATTGATTCACATGCACTAGGACACTGATGATGAATGATTCTCTACAATTCTATAAAAGTGACATTTGAACTAATGATAAAAACAGAAAAATTTCATATTTCACAGAAGTTTATCTTTATTCGTCATAATCATTCGAGTATTTTATGAAAATATATGTATAATTTTTTTTCTTTCCCTGACACTACATGACCATTCACACTATTCAATAGACATTTCAAGTATGAATTACAACTATTATATACAATAATTACTATTCAGTATGAGAAATACTAAATGAGAAATTTAAACAGTTGTCATATAGTGGATTTTAATTCTAAAGCTAATGCTACTATAAATCTAAATTATATACAAATAAAACAGTGGAGACACAAAAAAGCCCTTAAATAGAAACAGTCTTATTATCACTCTTCTAAATCTAAAAAAATTCCCTTTCATAGTAACATGTTATATAATAACAATTGATAAAAAATATATTTTCTACTTGTAATTGTTTTCATGTCTATATTTTTGCACTGCAAAAATTAAAGTTTCCTTCAACATGGAAATTTTCTAAATTTCCTTTACACTCAAACTCTCATTTACTCAATGATTTTCCTCGAGTAATTTATTCTGTCCCGAGATATTTCTTCGTAATAAGTGTTTCTCCTTATTTTTCTTCAATAAATGGATGAAAAATGATGTGGAGAAGATTATCCCGAATATACTGCCCCATTGACAACAAATCTCGACCATTCCAGCTGTAAAATAGGCCTGCTTCAATACACTTAGGATGTTATCTGGCATTCCATCAATTCCAACTTCAATCCAGAGTAGAGGAAGTATTTCTCCATCTCTCACTTTTCCCAGGAATGGAACACCAATTGCTTTATTGGCTTCAATGTTCATTTGAAATCTCGAGTGTCCTCCAATGACGATCCCCAATCGCTGGAATCGATTTGAAAAAATTGAATATTATTAAATTTGTAAAAAAAAATCAGTAGTAAAGAGGTAAAACAAGATAAGTCTCTTTTTTTCTCATCAAGTTTTTTTGAAAATATCTTAGAAAATAACCGAGAAAGAGCAATTCAGCCCTAAAACTTTTTTGTAACTCTTCAAATTCTCTACAAAAAAAGATGGATAATATCGCCTCATCTCACTCAGTTTCCAAGATATTTCCTTCAAAATGATCACAAAGATAAGTCGACTTATCCTGTTTTATCTCTTCACTACTGAAATGATTAAATTAATTAAAAAAATCCTTACCGGATGAATTTCAACCTGGGATTCATGTAATTCACGATCTGGTTTCATTCCCTCTATATTTTTAAAAAGACTCTGATCGCCCTCGAGAAAATGAGGCAATGATACAGACAGTGGCATATTAAAACTACATGCTGATATACGAAAGATTCCTTTAGGAGGACACGTTTTTGTAGATTCTCTATTAATAAAGGAATTACGTGTACAGTAGCAGTAGTCTTTCTGCGGAGTAAAGTGGAATCCATCGACTGGTGGTTTGAAGCTAAACAGGAGCAATAAATGGAAACCGAGTTAATATGCTAAAAAAAATCAAGGATTTTTCGATACAAAAAAAAAAGAAGAGATATTCACCTTATTGTTGGAATACCAAAGGAGGATCCTTCTCCTGATCTCTTCAGCGTCAATGTACGACACATATCAACAGCATAAATGTCCAAAGTACTGTTTGGTCCTTCGTACATTCCAGGAGGATAGATGTAGCCCATTGAGCCATAAACACGATCGCAACTCTTGTCTCCCCAGACATTTCGAGTGTTTTTACCATTGACACGATCGATCAAACCCATTTTTGATATATTAGCACTTCCTGTGTGCATGGAAACAACATCCTTGGATACTCCATTTTTCTGCAATAAAATAATTCATAATTATTCAATTAGAAACCCGTACAGGGTCTCTAAAAAAAAAAAAAAAAAAAAAAAAAAAATTTGTTATTTCTTCTTTTCGGCGAAAACTTACCATTGCAAGCATTCCAAACTTGTCAATAGGAATATCTTCAATAACCGAGAGAATCGGTTTAGCAGCATCAAATAATTTGTCATCATATCCCCAAAGAAATCCACCGGCTGGAATTGATATGAATGTTTTTGGCTGAAGGGCTGTTATCACACCAGTGAGACCCAATTGAGCGATGAAATGAATGTCTTTAGCAAAAGACATTGCTGATAAAAGAGGAACATTTGGTACAACAATGATTTCATCGTCTGGACTACCTCCTTCCCATTGAAAGGTGCGTTTCTCTTGAAATGATACTGTTCCATTCGAATGAAACACTTGATTTACCCGCGTAAGGATTTCGCGGTAAATATAAGGACCTGCCTCTTCCACTTTCAATTTTGCATCCTTTCCACTCTCAAAATCTTCAACATTAGTGTAATTGAAGATTCTAATTTTGTAAACTGCACGAATTGGTGGACTCAGCCACCATTCAAGCATCTGCGAATTTTTGCTTACAACTAAATTCGAAATTATCGCACTTTGAAAGAGATTTGTACACCAAAAGATGATAAATAAAATTATACTTGATATTGTCATGAATATTACTGAAGCAGTTATGCATTTTTGCGTTGCACATTTTTGACGAGTTATCGATGTGCATTTCTCTGCATCCGCAATTATTCGAGTCATTTTAAACGATTCACCGGTAAATAGGATTACGGAAAGAAATCTACGAGTTATCAGAAGTTATACTATTATTTTTTTAACAATTCGACGAAAAAATGTTAAAATCAGATCAATAGCTTTCCATGTCTTATGCAAAAATCCATTCAAATTCTTACACTTGTCAATGATTATTAATTGAATATTACAAGTACTTGAGACTTTGAAAAAACTTGACTCAATGCAAAGACAAACGAGTTATTCGTCTTGAGGTACTACATTGACTGACGTTAATGTTTCGTATCATCTCATACAAAAATCCTCCTCTTAGCTACTGATTATTCTTTTTTTTCTTCAATTCAAAACGATAACCTTCGCTTGAAAACTGACCCTCGTGCGCGGGTAATACCTCTGTTTGATAATCGTCTCTGCAGGAAGTTTGGACATGGCGCCTATTATTTTTTTTATTTTAGTATTTATAATCTTTCAAAAATCATTCGATGCAATTACAAATTAGGTTTTCACCTATACGAATTTTTCCTAAAAACCACTCATTATCTATTGAACAAAAAAACACAGATTCAATTTAGACCATAGTATCATTTTCAAATTTGAGTTAAGCCGCCAAGGCAGGAATCAAATAATATCACTCACTGTTCTTTTATATTTTTATTTCTGTAATTGTAAAATGAATTGAGATCAATAAAAATCTTAAAAACTAACTAAAATTCAACCATGCATATTTTGGTTTTTTTCATATCATTTGAAGATGAAAGGGGAGATTAGATGGCGGAAAAAGTGTTGAATATACTATTTTTATACGAAATATCTTTAAATTTCTTGTCACAACTCTTTATCACATTTTATCTAAAAATAAATAGTCAAGTAGGAGAGAAAAAAGGGTAATAAGAGAGAGAGTTCAAGAAATGTAGGTCTGATCAATGAAAAAAAATTTTCATCCAATTTTTCAGTCTGCGGCTCATTGTCGATAATTAGGTGTTAATAATAATAATTGAGGCGTTTGAGTGTAGTAATGTCACTCGTCAGACGATTTATTCTCGCTCAATCACTGTAAATGCGGATAAATCAAACTCATGCGATGCTTCAATCTTTCTCAGATAATACAAATCCAGAGGGAAATTGCAGAGAGGGAGAAAAAGTCTCGCGTGATTTTTGTCTTATTATGACCAGACAGTGTTGTGTAGTAAAAAGTAAAAAAAAAGAAACAAAAATATTGTGACTCGAGATGAACTGTCTCCAGCCTTCTGTAATCGCAATAATAGATGAGATATGAATGGGGTAAATGGATAATCTTATCTGTTACAGACTTTAAAAAAAAAAGGAGATTTTTTTCAAAATTTATTTGTGCGTGGTTGGCCAGCATCTTTATTTATATTAGCGATGATAAATAAATGGCTCATTGCATAAGCACTTTTTGTAATTAATTCATAATTTATCCAATTAGGACACGATAATCGGTTCATGAAGGGAAGGCCTCAACTCAAAAAAATAGATTCCTTTTTATTTTATTGTCAAAAGCTATTTTTTCTTATTTTTATGTATATTTCTATTTCTGATAGATTAATCTCTCTCGTTGATTAAAAAGTGACGTAGTGGTACCGGTTTCTGACACTTTATAGCTAGTTTCTTACAGCATAAATCGAAGGCAACAACTATTTGCTTATTTAATGTAATTAAATTATATTAATGAATATTTGTTTAGTATACAAATTTAGATATTTATATAGGGAAAGGTGGGGTAAAATGGACACTCCAATTGAACGGTTCAAGATAGAAATTTTCTAATGATTCCATTGAGAAGCTGAGGAAATTTGAGGCGCAGAACATGTGTCAAATATTTTTTCAATTTTTGGAAAAATTCACTTTTTTGGCCAAGTTTTAAAGGGGTTTCCCTTTTGAAAATCGAAAAAATTCACTTTTTCGACGATATTTCCGGTTCTGTTGGTCGTAGCAATCTGGGGTTGATCTGGAATGAAAGGTGAGCTCATTTCTCATGGATTTCTGTGGTTCAAATTTTTTTTTAAATCAATTTTTCAAATATTTATAGGTCATTTTCTAAAAATCTGTTTTTGCCTTATAAGTACATGAAAAAATAGGTATTTTTCTTTTTGAACCTCATAAATCAATGAAAAATGAGCTCACCTTTCATTTAAAATCAACCCCAGGTCGCTACGATCAATAGAACCAGAGATATTCCTGAAAAACTGAAATTTTTCCAAAAACAGAAGAGTTTTACCTTCAAATCTCGCGCAAAAAATGCAAAAAAATAATCTCTGCCATATGATTTTCATGGGAAATTTCCTCATCTTTTCAATAGAATCATCAGAAAAAACCTATCTCCAATATTTCCATCCATTTCGAGTAAATTTCATAGCATAAAATACCAAAACTCCATTTTACCCCACTTTCCCCTATAACAGAGAAATTTGCAAAGATTGTCAGTTACTAGAGCACTATCAAAAACCGAGGTATTAATAAATTCAAATTGACCGCCACGCGCTTCTTCAATTCTGCGTTCACTGATAAACTATTTTTTTTTCCTTTTTTGGCTAGACTCCCTATTTTAGGAGTATGTGCCATATTCTGAAGCTTTCATTATGTATTACTCTCACCAGATGTCTCTCCATGTAAATTATCATTTATTGATAAAGTAGATCCCTTCAAAAGTGATAGCAGAGGGCGCAAATGCGAGAATTGTTGTCTCTCTCGTTAATTTCTGAATGTTAGGGGAACTCCCCATTGAAAACGCTGCCCGCAACTCTGGCTCTCCTGATTGGTCAGCTCCACCAGAATAAACCAATGCAACCAATTGAGGTTAAGCCACTAACGACAACGTCTGTGTATAGAACGCATTGTGCTTTTGTAAACGAAAAAATCCGCAAAGTATTTGCAAGAAAAAATAAATTCATCATAAAATAGTATTAATTTGTGTAAATAATTGAACAATATAATTATTTCAAACTTCATTTCAAAGTTGAGTGAATAAAGAAATCATGTAATTGTGGGTGGCTCATTGTGGAAACAAAAATTATATATATGAAAATAGTGTGACGACTGCATTGTGTCAGGGATGTCCCGATCTACATAGCAATCTCTGGCAGTAATTCCCCCATATTCTTTTTTTTTCAACGAAGAGAAACGAGGACAATTAAAAGGCATCAAGTCACGTGGCAAATAGATAAGCGAATATTTTTAAATTGAAAATTTTGTAATTCGACTGAATTTGAATATTTTATTAAATTAATTATCGAATAAAAGAGGCGAATTCTTGGAAATTCAGTGGAATAATGCAAAGAAATATTCCAAATGCTGGGATAATCATTTAGTTCACTGATTAATCTAGGAAAATGGAACAAAATGGTACAGACGAACCACAGATAAAGAAACGTAAACGAACAATTTCAAATATTCAAGTAGCCGAGTGCATACGTGAATTTAAGCTTCCACAAACTTATCCAAGTATGGTATCACAAACGAAAAAAACACCTGTTAATGTAACAGTTGAGAGGATCAAGATGCCAGGTAGTCAACCAACGTTGAATTTAAAAGTGAGCTCTGGAAAAATTGATCCGAATAATAAACTTCAAAAATTGAAGCTAAAAGCACCAGATGGAAGAGATTTGGGTGAATTTGATGTTCAAGTGCTTCCATCAGGGAACAAAGACTCGAAAACTGTGTCTGTTGCAGTTAATCAAGTTCGAAAAGAGGGCGAAACATCAAATCTCAAACCCGAAGATCGTAAAATTTCGACAATCAATATTTCTACTTCAGGACTCGTTAATTCCTTGAAAAATCCATCCATGCCATCTATGAAATACATTAAAAAATATATTCAAGAAGCTAAAACCCAAAATTCAACGCCAACTCATGGAGTTTTAATTCCAATTTCTCCAGTTTTGATAAATCAAAAAAATCATTCAAATGAAAAAGGACACATGATTGATTCCGATGGTAATGTTAAAAATTCTAAAGTCTATGTAATGCCTACTGGCGAGAGTTGGCAAATGATTAAGCAAACACATGATGGTAAAAAAATGATTGAACCAGTCAATCCAACAGCTTTGAAGGTAAATGGACTTGAGAGTATGAGAAATGGTAGTTCAAAAAGTTACATTGGACCTCTTCATGCTGGAATGAAAGTTAAAATAATCAATAGAAACTCGAAACAAAATTCGGAAGTTATGATTAATGGAAGAAAACGACTGAAATCCAGTGATGAGAGTGAAAATTCTGGTAAAAGATTGTACTCGTCTTTACCAATGAGTTCACGAATGGATTCGAGTGGTCGAATGATTCTTGAAAATCTTGAAAAAGGAAATTTAGGCAACAAAACGTACCAGGTTCTTCCGAGCAAGGATAGAATGTCTTTGGTTGAAGCCTCTGAGAATAAAACCTCCGGAAATGTTGGTACTTCAACATCATCTTCATTGAGAAATTCATTAGGGCGAGTTAATTTAATTAGAAAAGAGAAAAAGGATCCAAATGCACCGAGTAGAAGCGATTGTGATAGCTCGATTAATACCTTTTCTTTGGATCAACAGTCTGAGAAAGATGATGATGTTACATTAGAGAATACTATGGATGAATTGAGTATTTTGGGCAAAGCATTGAATTCCCTTTCAAATGAAGAACTGAAGAGAAAAGCTTTAAAGGCTTTAACGGAATGTGGAATAGGCTTCGAGAAGCTGATTCCCAAAAAAGCACCTCTCGATCAAACCAGTATTCGAGAGTCTCAAACCCAAACCCAAATATTCAGTTTATTACGTGAAAATGAATTTGTTAAAGTTTCCAAAGACTCCCCAACTCTGGAAACTATACCAGTGAGAGAAAAGCAGAATCCTGAAGCCAAGAAATCACCTTTTTCAGAAGAAGATTTAGATGAAATGTTGGAGGGTGTCAAGTGGGATGTTGATAAAGAAAAAATGAAACAAGTACAGAATATCATGAAATTCAATCCAATGAGTGAGAGGCTTTATAAATTGTTGGAGAATGATTTTTGTAATGTTAAGAAATATGACGAGAATGGACGTTTGAATATTCATAGAGCTGTTCTTAATAATCATTTGGCTGGAGTCAAGAGACAATTGATGATACTAAAAGCTTGCAATATTAGTATTGATATAGCTACAGAAGATGATCAGGTAAATTGAATTTTAATAATAGATTTTAAAATATTGAATTGAAGGCAATGTTCAATTAATGATTATTTTAATTTTACAGACGAGTCTCGAGCTTGCAGTTAAATATAATGCCCGTGACGAAATTATCAGCTTATTATTGAGATCTGGAGCCAAGCCTACATCATCAAAGCACGCTCGTGATTCAGCACTGACAATTGCTAGCCAACAATCATCTGCCTTAATTCCTGTACTAATCAAACATACACCAAAGTCTGGTGATCTCAATTATCTTGATTCTAATGGTAATAAGAACGTTTAAATAGGGGAAGGTGGGGCAAAATGGACATCAGGGGTAAAATGGACACATCTAAATTTTTAGACAAATATTATGGAAAACTCTTGAAATTAATAGAAATATTGGCGGTGCATTGTTTTTGATGATTTCATTGGAAAGCTGAGGAAATTTTAGGCGGGAAAAAAATGCTGGAATTAATTTTTTTGAATTTTTGGTGATTCTGACTTTTTTTTAGCATTTTAGAGGGATAAAACACTTTTTTTTTGATAATTTTCAGTTCTGATGGGGGATGAAAGGTGAGATCATTTGCCATTGATTTATAGGGTTTTCGATTCAAAAATATCGATTTTTGAGGTATTTATGGATATTTTTGTGAAACAATTTTGTAAAACAATTTTTGGCCTTTAACTATCCCAAAAATTGATATTTTTGAATTCAAAACCCCATAAATCGATGGGAAATGAGCTCACCTCTCATTTGAGACCAACCCCGAATTGCTACGACCAGTAAAACCAGAGATATTTGCAAAAAACTGAAAATTTTCAAAAAAGCAAAGGCTTTTAGCCCTCAAAAATGCCGAAAAATATCGAATTTTCAAAAAAATCGAATAAAATACATCTGACACTGGGTTTTCGGCTAAAATTTCCTCAGCTCTTCGATAGAATCATCAAAAAAAATCCATCTCTAACCGTTTCATTACAGTGTCCATTTTGCCCCACTCTCCCCTATAATTTTCTAGCTTGTGCCCATTTTTCCCCACTTTTTCTTATAATTCATACAATCATTTTCTTCGCAGGATTTGCAGCAATTCATTACTGTGCACAAAACGGAAATTGGGATGGAGCAATGGCACTCATTACAGCAAATGCTGACCTCAATATTCGGGATAATAAATCAGGAAGAACAGCTCTTTTTCATGCTCTAGAGAATGACGACTTGAAACTCGCTAAAGAGCTATTAACACATGGGGCAAAACCGAATATTCCAAATTTTTCAAGTCACACGGTTTTTAATCTCATCGATGACACCAAACACGTTTGTTTGAAAGAAATGCTCACTAAAGCCATGAAAACTTGACATTTTCAAAATTATCTTTTGTAATGAAGCTAATATTGTTTATCTCTTTTATGATAATCAATCTATTTATTGAGCATAATATTTTTTTCTCATATTTGATGAATATAGAAATCTAATTGTTTTGTAGAATACAATTACAATACTCGCATTCAATATATATATACAAGAATTCCGTAAAATTATGTGCCTCGGAAAGGAAATATGTAAATTAACAAGTTTAATTTTTAAACTTTAATCGAATCATATCCTTCAGAAATGATAATATTTAATCATCTACATGATTAATAATGGATTTGCGAGAAATGTTACAAGTTATTTAGATTATATACCACGTGGTTACATACAAATTAAAAAAATCGTTACAATCAATGATAACACGAATAAAAATCGGATAAGATAAAATTTTACAAATGTACTAAAAAATAATAACGAAAATATAAAATTTGTCCCCTCCATTTATTAGTGAGGAATAAAAATTTAGTTTGTGTAAAAAAAGTTTCCTACATTTTTATCCTTATCGACATAACTAATTTAGGGTGGATTTGCAATGATCGTTTTATACATTTTATACATATATATATATACATAACACACATGCATTGTGTGCACCTTAATAAATGGCCGATGATGGGTTATGTTGACGTGAAAACAATTCACGTTTATAATGTTTGTAATAAATAAAAATAAATAACAAGTGGAAATTGAGAAAAAAAATTGCATTTTAAAAACACAAAATTTGGAGAATTGTGAAAAATAAAAAAAAAAAGTGACAGTGATGGAGCAATCGAGTCACAGGAGAAATACAGACAAGAGGTAGAGCAATCATTGCATATTACAAGATTCTCTAACCTAAAAATCATTGATTTAAGTAAAATATATTACGTTACACAATATACGTTTTATTTTATGGAAATAAACAAAAAAAAATTAGACAAGTTGGATAAATGCAAAAAAATTGGTACTTTAAAAAATTTTTAGAAACATTTTTAGTTTTTAATATTTTGTTTTAATTATGTGAAACTTTTATTATGCTTTTAGTTATGATACAGATGATGATTATGCTCTCATAAAACGTATAAAAATGGAGCCAGAGACAATGTTGTCACAGGACGATGATATTATGGCTCAATTGCAGCAAGAAAGTTCGGATCTTGAGGTTGAGCCAAGTTTTGCTATGGAAAGTACGAATGGTGATGATAGCAGTGAAGGTATACTTATGCAGCACATGGACATCAGAGAACCTCTCTCGACACTGAGGAATTTGTTGGAGCAGCGACTTGGGGTCGAGTTGACAGATTATTCCTTTTGGCTACAGGATGCCCAAATGGTGATTTAATTTGAAATACAGTCGAGCCTCGATAACTTGAACCTTGATAACGTAAAAACCTCTGGGGGAGAGTGGGGCAAAATGGAGACTGTAATGAAACGGTTTGAGATGGATTTTTTTTTGATGATTCTATTGAAAAGCTGAGGAAATTTTAGGAGGAAAACGAATGTCAGATGATTTTTTTCGATTTTTTTGAAAATTCGATATTTTTTGGCATTTTTGAGGGGTAAGCCTTTCCTTTTTTGAAAATTTTCAGTTTTTTGCAAATATCTCTGGTTCTATTGGTTGTAGCGACATGGGGTTGGTCTTAAATGAAAGGTGAGCTCATTTCCCATCGATTTATGGAGTTTTTAATTCAAAAATATCAATTTTTGGGAGAATTATAGGCCAAAAACTGTTTTACAAAATTGTTTCACAAAAATGCCTATAAATATCTTAAAAATCGAAATTTTTTAATTGAAAATCCTATGAGTCGATGGCAAATGATCTCACCTTTCACCTCCAATCGGAATTTTTACGCTACGACAAATAGAACCGAAGATATCCTCAAAAAACTGAAAATTAAAAAAAAAGGAAGTGTTTTACCCCTCTAAATGCTCAAACAAGTCAAAATTGCCAAAAATTCACAAAAATTAATTCCGAAACTTGTTTTCCGACTAAAATTCCCTCAGCTTTCCAATGGAATCATCAAAAAAAAACTACCGCCAATATTCCTATTAATTCCAAAAGTTTCCATAATATTTGCCTAAAAATTTAGAGGTGTCCATTTTACCAAATCCTTTGTAAGTTAAAAACTCTATAACTCAAATTATTTAACCTTTCCCTTGAACTTTAACTTATCGAGGTTTGACTGTAATTAAGCTTTCTTTCAATTTTATTATTCTTCAAATCGAAGAAAGGCAGACAGTAATTTTCGTTAATTTTCCTGTTTGCAGCTAGAGAGTCACAAGAATTTAGTGGACCAGTGTGTTCAAGGTGAAGGTCTTGTTCAAGTTAATGTACAAATAAAAGCACCACAGAGAAGAATAAATATTGTTGACGTACTAAAACCTGCTGAAGACTACATTGATGTTGCCGAAAGTAATGATCGATATATTCTATCTCAATTTATCATTAGTACTCCTCTTAAAAACTGAATTCATCAAAATTATTGCATTTTCAGCAGCTGCAGCAGTGACAAATGCAGCAACACCTCCTCTAGTTCCTACACAATCAGAAAGTAAACAAAACGTCATCAGATGGATGGTGGATGCTCAATACAAGCAGGAACAGGTGAGGATTATTGATCGATTCGATTGGCTTATTAGTAGCTTTTTTATTCAACGAAAGCATCTATAAATACAATTTTTTTTTTCAGGAAAGGTTAAAAATTCCAGCAGATCCAAAAAATTGGACCCAGACACATGTTAAGCATTGGCTCCAATGGGCAGTGAGACAATTCAATCTGGTATCTCTGAGGCTTTCAGATTGGAATATAAGTGGTACTCAGTTGTGTGATCTCACACTGGAAGAATTCCAAGCAAAGGTACCACTTGATCCTGGTGATGTGTTCTGGACGCATCTGGAACTACTGAAACAATGCAAAATCGTTGGTAAGTCGATCATTTTCTTGATGTTTACGTTTCTTTCTTCATGATTATAAGGAATTATATTTTTTTTTATTCCATAATTTTTTCCAGCTGTTGTCCAGAAGGATTCCAGGCCAAACGATTCCACCACTAACAAATCAATAAAAATACATGCTCCTAGTTCGAAGCCAGCAAAGACTCGAGTAGTTAATCAACACACACGATTAGTTAGTGTGCCATTACAAAATTCATCTCACATACCCCTTGCAACATCCAGTCGCACAGTCAATAGTGGTCAAATTCAGCTTTGGCAATTTTTACTCGAATTACTGACAGACAGAGAGCACAGAGATGCCATAAGATGGGTTGGAACTGAGGGTGAATTTAAATTAAATCAGCCAGAAGCTGTAGCACAACTCTGGGGTGCACGTAAAAATAAACCATCAATGAATTATGAAAAACTCAGTCGTGCACTGAGATATTACTATGATGGTGATATGATTTCAAAGGTTCATGGTAAAAGATTTGTCTACAAGTTTGTTTGTGATTTGAAGCAACTCCTTGGATATTCAGCTGCCGAATTGAGCAGATTAGTTGAAGAGGGGAAAAGATATTTTTGATATTCTTAAAGTGTTTGATTTATTTTTTTTATACAAAATCATAAAGGATTCCGCAGAAAACTCGGTGATAAATGTAAAAAAGGGGGGAATAACTTGATGCCTTGGATTATGTTATTAGGGGAAGGTGGGGTAAAAAGGACATATTAATTCGATGTTTTCATTCAAATTTTGAGGATATTTCTGGTTCTATTGATCGTAGCGACTTGCGGCTGCTCTTGAATGAAAGGTGAAATCATTTGCCATAGATTAATTGGTGTTTTCGAAAGAAAAATCATCGATTTTCGAGGTATTTATAGGTCAAAGGCCCACAAGTACCTCTGAAATCGATCATTTTTCATTCAAAACCACCAAAATTAGAACTAATAATAGTTTTATACTGCAACTTATCTCCAGTTTTTCAATAGAATTCTTTAAAAAAATCCATCTCGAGCTGTTTTATTGAAATGTCCATTTTACCCCACTTTTCCCTATATCTAGAAAATGAAAATATTGATTTCTCTCTACTCGATTCAAGAAAACCTCGAGCCACACGTTACAGTCTATATTAGATTTATGTATTTTTATATTATCCTCATAGATTGAGGAGCAAATGGGATAAAATGAAAATTCGAATGAAATCATTGACAATGTACAATTTAAAGTATTTTTTTTACTGATTTCAAACAATTTTTATGCAACAAAATATCGTAATTCCATGTAAAGTCTCCCTATATTCACCAATAAAATAAGAGCACTGTAAAATAACTATAATTAAGCAAAAAAAAAAAAAAAACACTGTATATTCGTACATTTTTTGTTTTTATCTGTACATATTTCGTATAAATCAGAATAAGGACTGACATGAAATACAATTGCAAAGTAATCCACTCGTAAATTTTTGTATAAATTAAAATAACATGTTGTAACATTTCCTTTAAATTACAAAAAAAAAAAAAATTAATATACCTATTAAATAATTCACGTTTTATACTGTAATAAATCATTGTTACAAAGAGAAATAAACCACAATATATTGTTGATAATTATTGTAACGGTACAAAAAATCCATTATTCTTTTTTCGTCATCCACAACATTAAAAGGCAGAACTCATCGCCAATACCAGAGAATCTAGCCTGTGAGATATCGGACGCGACGTCACAAGTTAGGGTCTCAGGGAACCGGCGAAGCGGTACAGGCTTTTTTTTTTTGAAAAAAAAAAAATAGAAAAACTATTAAAAAAAAAAACTTTCATGTTTTATTGTAATTACTTCTTTTAGTCGCCTGACCGCAATTTGCCCTTTCACACACAAATTCCTCTTTCTCTCTCTCTCTCCACACTCTATTCACTTAATTCCCATTCTTTTCTTCTCACTTTCGTGGTTTTTCTTTTTTTCATATTGCACTTTCTTCTTTGTTTTCTCCTGTATAGGGGAGAGTGGGGCAAAATGGACACTGTAATGAAACGATTAGAGATGGATTTTTTTTTTGATGATTCTATTGAAAAGCTGAGGAAATTTCAGCCAGAAAACAAGTGTCAGATGTATTTTTTTTGAAAATTCGATATTTTTTGGGATTTTTGAGGAGTAAAAGCCTTTCCTTTTTTGAAAACTTTCAGTTTTTTTAGAAATATCTTTGGTTCTATTGAAATGAAAGGTGGAGCTCATTGATTTATGGAGTTTTTAATTCAAAAATATCAATTTTTGAAAGAATTATAGGTCAAAAACTGTTTTACAAAACTGTTTTTCACAAGAAAAGACCATAAATATCTCGAAAATCGATATTTTTAACTTGAAAATCCTATGAATCGATGGCAAATGATATTACCTTTCACCTTCCACCGGAATTTTTAAGCTACGACAAATAGAACCGAAGATATTCTCAAAAGACTGAAAATTTTCGAAAAAAAGAAGGTTTTCCAGCTCTAAAATGCTCAAAAAAGTCAAAAATTCAAAAAAATCAATTTCAGCGCTTGTTTCCCGCCTTAAATTTCCTCAGCTTCCAATGGAATCATCAAAAACAATCTATCGCCAATATTTCTATTAATTTCAAGAGTTTTCCATAATATTTGCCTAAAAATTTAGATGTGTCCATTTTACCCCTGATGTCCATTTTGCCCCATCTTCTTCTATATTTTTCCTATATTTTTCCAATAAAAGTAGAGTTGAGAATATAGAAAAAAAAAACAAAAAAAAATGGAAATAAATGGATAAACATACAAAGACGAAAGATGAAGGGCTCAGTCCTCTTCTAGCATTCTATAAAAAAAACAGCCAAATGACATCCAAAAAGAGGGGGGAAGGGATTGATGCTATGTATCCAACGTTGTAGCGACGAAAACCGGGAAAGTTAGCAAGTTGTACAGTGGATTTCATATCTGCAAATATGAATTATTGCAATTTCCCTACTATACAACCTACTACCTCACCCAGGCATCGCCGCAGTATCTCTTCCATTTATATTAAATAATAAAAAAAAAAAAACAAAAAAAGAAACATAATTATTCGTCAAAGTATTTTTCAGTATTTCAACATGAATAGATTAAATTGATTTTATTAATTAATAATTATAATAATGCATATTACTTAAGACGTGAGTGGTTGATGATCTTCAGTTGATGCCTTCAGCCTTCCAAAGTCATCCAAATACATATATATATACATATATACCAGTTTAGAAAAAAATATATGTAACATCACCTAGTAGAAGAATGTAGAAGACGTTATATGTCTCAAATGACGGCCTGACTACATGTACCGGTAGAAAGGAGCTTGCGGTATGCATATAAAATAGCCCACAAGTTCGGATCTACGGGTTAGTGTCATCAAGTAAATCTGCCATCACTCTCAATTCATTATTATTATTTTTTTTCTTTATTATATCATTGATCTAGTGTTTCTCATAATCATTTGATTCCCATATCTTCTTTCGATTGATGGACCAGATTACAAACTTTTCTCTCTTCAGTCTCTCTTTCTCTCTCTTTATGCTCATTTTTTAGTTTCAGGTTCTTATTGAAGTTGTTTTTTTTTCGCATCTCAGATAGATGGTTCTTTTTTTTTTCTCTCCTCTTTTTGTTTCGTCTCTTAAAAAGGGGAGATAGAAGAAATCTATGCATTTTGGATGGACCAGGTGGTGTGAATTCAGGTTCAACGGGAGAGAAGACCCCCCGGAGAAATATAGTCTCTCTCTCTCTCTCTCTCACCTGAAAGCAATAAAAAAAAAGAAAGAAATTTTAATTCACGATGACATTTTAGACTGCTTCTGAAGAATTATTATTGTGTATATAAAAGAGCCTCTATATTACTCTTTCATTTGTGTGTTTTCTTGAAATTAAAATGAAATTTACAGTCTCCATCATCTCTTCTATCGATTTTTGTGGTTTTTCATCTAAATTATTTCAGTAAATTCATAAAAACTTGAATTGAATCCTGTTCGCTCTTTGGGGGGGGGGGGGGGGGGGGGAGGGGGTTCTGTCTTTTTCTTCCCTCAAGTACTATTGAACGTAACTGAACTCAACGAGAATCCTCAAAATTCAATAAATGAATCTGTCGATAGAAATGAATCGCTTAATTTTTCGATTGAAAAATCAAATTTTGTTCGAAACAAAAGGGCAAAGAGAGAGAGAGAGTATCCCCCTGGGCTGACGCCAATGGCGGGGGCCAGCGTCCCAGAAATAAGTCTGAGTGCACTGTTGGAAGAAGGGGAGAGAAGCAAAGAAGGAGAGTAACGGAAAAAAGAAGAAAAAAAAAGAAGAAGAAGAAGAAGAAGGTGGATCTTACAAGAGAAGAAGGTAAAGGAGAAAAAGATATGCGGGGTGAGTTGGAGTGAAGCAACCTCTGAGGGCCATTGTAAAAATACTCAGTCTCTCTTTCTTCTCCCTTTTTCTTCTTCTTCTTTCTTTCTTCTTCTGCACTCGTAGACAGTTTAATGGCCTCCAGAAGAGTGCCCACTCTTCTGGTCGCCAGCCGGGCCAGAAATAAGGGCCCGTTTCCAATTGAACGATTAGGCTCTCTTTTTAGACAATGATACCTAAGTTAAACTAAAAAACATATTGTCTCACTTGAAAAATCAAAAGTCATGTTACTCCAAAAAATAATCTTTCTTTGGATCAAACCTTGATTTAAATGCCTAATATCTACGTAAACTCGTGCGAATAATTGATCCCCTTGGATATTAACGACACTCACAAAAATAAAAAAATTAGTGACCCCAACATTTGATCGATCAAGTGATCGTTGAAAGCATTTGAAATAGTCTGTGAGTTTTGCTCCAATATGAAATTTCATTTTAGAGTGTATATAACACAGTTGGGTGAAGAGCCAAACCAAAATCCGGTTGCAAAAACCCTTTTATTCACTTCTCCCTCATCTTCTTCTTCTTCTTCGTCTTCATCTTCGCATCTCTTTTCTTCCATTCTTTTATCTCGCGGGGCTGGATGCAGTTTTGTACAGTGAAATAATCTTTCCACATTTTGCAGTAGTTTCGAAGCGAAACAAAACTCGGTTTTTAAACGAAAAGACATTTTTCGCATAGAAAAGTGACTTGGGATCAGTTTGCGAATCGTAAGGACCATTTGAAATGACAAGTACTTGAAAACTTGAAAGATCGAATGGATGTGTTTGACAAATTTCGATAAATCTTCATGGAAAAGTGGATTTTCATGGGATACGCTTTTGGGCCAACAAAGTTTCGTGGGCGTACAATGAAGCAAAGGAAAGAAGAGAGGAAAAAAAAAGAGGGGGTGCAGAATGGGAGAGATGGGTAGACGCGTAATCACAGGGGCGTTGGATTAGGGGTACGGAGGGAGGGGGGGAGGGGGAACGGATAGTGGTCGGTGGAACGAGGGTCCCGGGGTACAACCGCCATATTATATTTAGCGAGACACGCTCGTGTGAATGAACTTTGAGCGCATGCAGGGACGAACGGAAGAGCCGAGGTAGCCCTGATGCATTTCGTGGTATTTTACAAAAAAAAAAAATTTCATTCTGCATAGAGTACACTGAGGGAAAAAAATATTTTCTGGAAATAAAAATAATTGAGACAAAATTTTTTTCTCATTTACGATGAACAATGTAAGATGAGTAGCGAATTTGATTGAGAAAAATCCATACCTATTTCTCTCAATATTAATTGCTTTTGGTTCGAAATTGCACGAGATTCATACCCATTTTTTGTTAGTGAAATTTGCTAACTGATGATCAATATACAATTATTTGTCCAAATCTCCTAAATGGATTCAATCTCGATCATATTTGCTGTTAATATTTTCACGTGGAATTTTTATCAGATAATAATTTATTTTGCACGAAATAGGCAATCTTAGTCGAAACATAGCCCAATTTGGCTCAAAACTGGAATGTATTTTTCGTCAACTATTCTTTAAAAGGTTTATCTTATTGATTGATGTAAATGCATTCAAACTCATCCTAAATAGGCACGAGGATTCGTCCAGAACATAAATTGTTTGAATTGAAAAAACCCACTGGCAAACCATTTTCCGAGTGACATTAACTATATAATATTCCTAGAAAATATTTTTTTCTCTCAGTGTATACACTGAGAATAACAATTGTGATAGAAACAATCGAATATTGATGACAATTGGTCTTCAGCAAGTATTTTCTTTCAAATAATCCAAAAAGCTGTTGAATTCACTGAATTTTGTCAATTTAATTAGTTAATCTGTTTGAATTAACTAAATTCAGTGAATTCACCAATTTTTAAAATTATTTCAAGAAAAATATTTGCTAAGGACCATTTGTCCCTAGTTTTCCTCTTATAGTAAAGTGTAGGAAAAATAAATATATTCTTTAGTTATTATGAAAAAGCTACAATTTTATTTAACAAAAGCTTCAATTTTTTCGAATTTTCATTTAGGGGTCATTGACTAGTTTTTTTTTGGACAAGTGAGAAACGAGTGTAAAAAACAAAAAGGATAAAAAGAATTATATAGTAGATTGAGAGTTGCCATGGTAACTCGTGATGATATTTTAATTCTTTCATTCTCCATTATTCAATCTTCTGGAGGAAGATAAAATAGAATGATAATAATAATGATGAAGAATCTTTTTGAGTTATAAAATGAATGCATATTTAAAAAAAAAAAAATATGCTACAAGAGAATTTGCTAAAATGAAAATTAAGAGAAAAAGAAAGGAATTCAAATTATTTAATGAAAGAAAATGTATTAAAAAAAAAAAAGAATGTATAAATAGGAACCATAGTCAAAAATTCACAATTACTCCCATAATCCTATCCCCGCCCACTGGCTAGACTAGTGCGGCCAATGACTGTGAGCCATACTAGTCGTAGAGTGCCGATAGGCCTGCATACTTCTTTCTCTGGACGGTCACTCTTCAACTAGGGGGGGAATCCCCTCTTTTAAAGATCCAGGCCTCAAGAACGAGGATGTCTTTATTGTTATTCCATTAAAAAAAACTTGAAACGTCAAAGATATCCCCCAATACTCCTTAAATGCAAGAGAAATTAAAAAAGAAAAAAATAATAATTTCTCCGAAAAAACAGAAAAAAAGGAAAAGAGAAGGGGTGACAAGTAAAACTGCCACTTATCATAGCACTGATTCAGTTGTGCGTAAAAAAGTGATCGCGTGTGTCATCCTCTATACAAAGAGCAGAAAGAAACAAAGAAAAAAAGAGTAGAAAAGAATAGAGTTGATCAGGCAGCTTGACTAAAGTACCCATCTATTTACAGACTGCAAAAAATGCATTCTGTTATTACATAGTTGTGGTAGAAGCCATTTAATGGTCGATACCAGAACCTTTCAAATGATGCACTTGTATTCCCATTACATGTATTATGGGTTAAACCTGTGTGTTAATGGAAATGAATCAGTCCTGAATCACTTTTCATTTGAAAACATTTATTATCCTTTCAATAGTGCATAATCTATGTTTGAGTCAATGATGAATTTCAAATACTATGAGTATTTGTTGGTGTAATGATTACCTCAAACACACATATGGACCAATTTGTATGAAAAATAGATACTTAATCATCAATTAATTCTCACACCCTCTTTGCAATATGATGATTCATTGAAAACATCGTCCAGTCTGTGTGTTCAGTAAACATTAACAGTAATTTAAAATAAATTGAGAGGAGACACTATACTCGTGTTAGCAAGCATTGCAATGAGCATCTCTACGAAATATGCTAACTGAAACCCTACGAGTGGCCGGTGTGTGTACGGGTCAATCGATAATTTGCCAACTACCAAGTTGCACTAATTCAACATGACAACGAGAGATATGTGAATTGGACGGATATATTAAAGATTATTTTGGAAAATGCATTTTTTACGTACACACAAGTGAAAATAAAGCTGGATAGATAGATAAATAGATGAATTTATTCAGTCTTGGACTTATGAGAGTCCATCAGACCAAGATAATACAAGAAAGATCGTGTGGAGATGTTGCATAGTAACCTTATATGGTTTTTACATAATAAAAATTAAATTTTTTTTTAGAGAGAGAGAGAGGGAGAGAGACGCGTGCGTGCCAAACTCTCTCGTACAAGTTTGGTATTGATCTTAGCCGGAACTAGTTTCCGTTTCCGTGTTTCCGTCCGTCGTTTTTGGTGTTATATATATATATATACATATATATATGTATATATATATATATATATATATAAAACGCCGGTTGGTCTTCCAAACGCGCGGCGCACACGGTCGCGCGCGCTCTAAGGTCGAGGACCTCGAGGCTCGGGGTGTTTCACCTCGGCTCAAGTGAAAGATGCTTGGTTCGAGGGGTAGAGGGTAGAGAGAGAGGGAGAAACGACGACAGGGCAAATATCAACGCCAAAAATGTGACAGAAGCCACCGAATTTTTCATACCTCACACACACACACAGTAAAAACCGCATATTTAAATTCCTAAAATTCCGCCAATTCATGGGAATTTCAGTGGAATTATCGAGTGTAAAGATAATCTTTGGTTAATTACAATGGAAATTTGAGTTATTTCATTGAGTTCCATTTCAGTTCATTCATACTGATGAATTTTTTCCCATGAAAAAGTTGCAATGAAGAGAATAAGAATGAGAACGATGCAAAATTCTACGTGGGTATTATCTCAAACACAAAGGAGAAGCCAATGCAACAGGACATGGGCACTGACTAGTGCCTCTATTTTATAGACGTCAATCTCTAGCACAGTGCAACAACCACTGGGTTCTATCGTTGGGCAATGTCACTGGCCTGTGTCACTCGTGATATTGAAAATGCAGGAACTTGAAGGTTTATAATTAGCCAGTATCATTGTAAAATATTTTGAATTGCGCCTTTTTATTTAAAAAAAAAACACGAAATCACTTAAATATAAGTAAAAGCCCTTGGCCTGAAACTATGTAAATAATTGTCTAGCTGTAACTGTAAATAATATTTGTTACTCAGTCTTTGTATCTTATGCTAATAAAAATCGTTTGAACCATGGAGTTGATTTTGTGTTCTTGATCATTTTTGCTGGAATTTACGAGAGATGTCTGCTTGCATCCAGACTTCTCTTTGTTCGATGATGCTCGGGTGTTCCAATCAATTAAATTCAGCCCTCTGAAGCTTTACGGAATTACGCGCTTGCCTGTGTGTAGCATTAATCCCCTCTAAATGTCTAATTCTGTCATTTCCATCATTACTTGTGTTATTTCTCTCGCCAAATTTTTAGGGAGAACTTTAACATTTTCCTAAAAGTTACAAATGTAATGAACGTTTGCGTTGATGAATGAGTGAAGCTTTTGTTTTACAATAGAATTCATGAAGATTTCACGTGAAAATTGATGTTAGACCTGGCGAACATTAAACTCTGGATCTGATTGCGATACCAAGTGCATATAATAATATATAAAGGGAATCACACGATTAGATCGTCCGGCAAACGTATGGCGCAGAGTTGAGGCCAATGGAGAATTGTGAGTGGAGTAGTGTAGCTTGATGTGCATATATACAAAAAAAAAGGGGAGGGTTTTTTGCCCAAGGGCGTCAAAGAGAGACCAGAAATCTCCCGTGTGTGTGTGTTGTATGTAACGCGGCTCCCACAGACAGCTTTTATTGCGATCGATATTGAATTTTGGTTTTAAAATTTTCACCCATGTGGAGAATAAAAATGGCCAAGTAGTAAAGGTATATGGCTTGATGAAAAGATCCTCTTCCTCTTTCCTAAAATATGAGAATAGTATGCAGACGGAAAAATAGAACGAGAACATCAGTAAAAAAAAAAGTCGATAGCTTCAGTGAAAAATATATAGTAGAGGTTTTTTTTAGCGTTATCGATAGCGATAATGAAAATTATCGGTTTTCCACAAACTCAATATTGAGATCAGTGTTTAGCGTCTCATGCATAATCCAACAAATGTAATTTACCAAAGGCCCAAAGGGTTCTCAGAGAGACACAATTAGCTATGAAGACGCTTTGAGAAAGCTCTATTAAAATTAAAGGAAAAACCGACAAGATTCTGCTTTTTTTTAAATTTTATTCTTTTTCTTTCTTTTTCTGAGCAAACGAATGAAATTATTGGCCTAAGCCCGGCCTTGACGTTGGTTGACTCCGTCAGAAATCAAACGTACCTTGAGATGACTCCTCAAGGTTCCATGTTTTTCCATTCAGTTAAACACATTAATATTTCATCTCTCTCTCGGAAAAAAAGGAAGAGAAAAAAAAACCCTTCACTTTTCGCCTGATTTCCAATTTACTCATTTCCACTTCACATCACCTTTTGGGCTCACGTTTTCCCCAGTAAAATGCCCAAGCACAACATCTATATATACATATATATATTTATACTGTGACGTGAGAAATGAAGAGAAAACAGCTAAAATTGTGAGGTAATTAGTGATTCGTGTAATCCATATGTATCCAAGAAAATTGATGCAGACATCATTTGGCTTTTTTGGAGTTGTTGGCTTCTCCCACGCCTTTGACATTTTGTCTGCCCATTCTCTCCCTCGAAATCTCGTAAACTCACTATACAACCAATCACAATTTTCACCAAATTATTTTCATCATAATAATAAAAGAACCAACTAACTGAAGAACATCAACACTTTTTATTTTTTAAATATCTTATAAAACTGTAATTTTTAGTTCTTTTAGTGAAAAAAAAGGAATTGGAATGATATGATAAAAAAATCCTATTGTTTGAAATTTGTTGATAAACGAAAGGGCAGTATGGAGAACGAACCGAGAGCCACCTTGAATAGCAACCGACTGATGTGTGCAGTTTTGCGACTATGCGGCTGTGTGCAGTGCATTGCGTTGCCCGGGCGAAATGGACGGTACGAGAGAAATCGAGAAAGGGGGGAAAAAGGATGAGAAGGATGCAAACTGTCGCACCGGCTGAGCCACCTTCACCTTTCTCTCCTTTGCCTCATTTCAACAGAGAGGGGTAAAAAAAAAGAAAAAGAAGAAAAAAAGAAGAGAGTGTAGATTACAAAGAGAAATGAAGAAAAATGATTCGGTTATTGCGATGATTAATTCATTTCCTTGTAATCGGTTATCTATCATAATATCATACCCTCAAAATATCACAGCAAAATATCACAAAATTAAATTATCACCAATTTTTATTCATTCAATTTCTCTTCAATCATACAATTAATAATTGAAGATTAGTAATCGTGTAATCTCCCCCCCCCCCCCCCCCCCTTTGAGGCTGATGCAATGATGATGACTAATTGCCTGAAGTGAGGATTTTCAATGGGGATGAGGGCTAAAAATGAACCTATTCCGGAGGTGGTTGAAACTTCTACACGAAAAGAGAAAAAGAGGAAAAAAAAACCTACCGACGAGGTCAAACGGCACTGAGGGTTCAGTGACACGAAGGGAATCCACTTTTCCTATACTCCATCTCTATCTTGATGTACAGACGAGCAAAATGCACGAGTAGAAAAGGCCAATGGCCAGAGGAGGGAGTGAGACAGAATTATGGCGGACTCTGAATTTTCCAAATAAAATTGTACTACAAAAACTTGGTCTCATAGGAAATCTATAGAGTTCTTTAAAATAGTAGTATCCTCTTGATTTAGAGGATTTTTTTGTGGGGTAAAACGGATATGGGTTGGTTTTGGTATTTTATACTATGAAATTTACTCGAAATGGATGGAAATATTGGAGATAGATTTTTTCTGATGAATCCATTGGAAAGCTGAGAAAATTTCACATGGAAATCATATGTCGAAAGTTATTTTTTAGAATTTTTCAAAAATTCCATTTTTTGGTCGAGATTTGAAGGTGAAAGCTTCTGATTCTACGAAAATTTCAAGTTTTTAGGAATATCTCTGGTTCTATTGGTCATAGCGACCTGGGGCTGATCTTGAATGAAAGGTGAGCTCATTTCCCATCAGTTTATGTGGTTGACAAAGAAAAATTATCAATTTTTCAAGAACTTATAGGGCCAAAACAGATTTTCAAAAAATGGCCTATAAATATTTGAAAAATTGATGAAAAAAAAATTTGAACCACATAAATCAAGGGGAAATGAGCTCACCTTTCATTTGAGATCAACCCCAAGTTGTTGCGACCACCAGAACCGGAGATATCGCTGAAAAAGTGAATTTTTTCGATTTTCAAAAGGAAAACCCTTTTAAAACCTAATCAAAAAAAAAAAAATTCCAAAAATTGAGAAAAACTAATTTGGACATGTTTTTGGCCTAGAATTCCCTAGGTTTTTCAATGGAATCGATAGAAAATTTCCATCTCCAACCGTTCAATTGGAGTTTCCATTTTACCCCACCTCCCCCCCCCCCCTATGTACGTCAGTTGGAGGGATTTGGAATGTTAATGAACCTCAATTTAAATTGAATAGAGACACGGATGCACTGACATTGCTATTTGATTTGTAGCTCAGTTAACTGACGCTATGACATCTATATAGGTAATCCATGAAGCGGACAGAGATGGGTCGTTTATGATTCAGGCATGTATACACTCAACGATAGAGGTGTGTGATTTCAAAGGCAGACCTACCAGCATCAAGTTTGCTTATTCATACCTACAAGATCTCAATTAAGAATCAAGTTGAACATAGGTGAAATGGTCGAAGATTGGACATTTCCAATTATTCATTGATTTGTTAAAAGCAATGAGTTACTTCAAGTTTTTTGACTCAAAGTGAACACAACTCAACTCATTTTTTAAATTAGGATAAAATCGGAGTTTTTCCAAATTTGAATCAATACGAGCCTAGAATCTACGTAATGCACTTACTGGACCGAAAAATTTGAAGATAAAATATTAAAAACACTATTTTTTAGTTGGCTGAGCTCTACTCCCCTATTACCAATGATTCCATTGAAAAAATCTCCTCAATGGAATCATCGAAAACATCCTATCTCCAATATTTTCCACTCATTCGAATCGAGAAACGTGTTTTTCCTTCTCCCAGTGGAAATGGAACGCATCCGGGCAGACTATTACTCTCATGGACAAAATTCAACGAGGCTGGAGAGAGCTCTCTCTCTAAAACGATGAAAGAAGGAGAATGCGAGGTGAAGAAGAGTCAAAGGTTCGTTGCACGCATTATTTTCTGGATGACGAGTATGTGTGTGTGTGTGTGTTGAAATCCAATGCGCATGCTTGTATCACAGGCGAAAATTAAGAGGAACCTCCCGCAAGAGGAGAATGAAACGTATTCTTTCTCTCCCAGTTAATGCAACAAAAAAAAACGTGGCAAGCCTCAGCTGCACTGCAAATTCGTACCATAAAATAATGAGACAAGCAACAATTCTCGTGAATTTATTATAAAAGATACAAAAATAGAGAGAATTTTTTGTGCATCCATCTATACTTTGCGTGACTTCTTTTCTTTGTTCTGTCTATTGTTCAACGGAGTTTTAGCTGACGGAAATGGTGAGGCCCTTTTGACTCATTTGTCAATGAAAATACAAAGGGTTAAATAATGAAAAAAAAAACAAAATCAGATACCACAACTTCAAGAATGGAATTTACGTCTGCAAATGCACATCTTTGGCTTCTGGTTTGGGGCATGTGAAAATGAGGAACACGCCCCCAAACGGTTTATTCGGAAAAGCCGAAACAATGGAGAAAGAGGTCGCTGAAATCACAAGTAACATTACAAATAACAAATAAAAGAAAAGAAAATAGGATGCGGATTGAGGCGAATGTCCGCAAGAAATAGGAGTCGTGGTTCAAAATTGGTCGAACCAACAAATCGAAAATCCGTCTTCACTTGATACAGAAGAAGGTCTCTTCTCCTCTATTCTATATGTGAATTTGCAGTGTGCTGCACTTGGCCGAGAGAAGAACGAGGAACAACAGGCTGTCGGACGCCCCAGTAGAGATACCTCTTTGGCCTTGCCTTCGTGTCTCTCCGGTTAGCCTCGGTCCTCCTATATTGATCACGTGGCACCAACCGCGCTCTATTCGAGAATATTTTATGCCAATTTCTACGTTAGTACAAGGAACCTTGTATTTGTGAATCAAGGTATTGAATAATGAATAAATGAAATTTAGAGTTAAGTCTTTAGTGCTGAATTATTTCATGAATATTCGATTATGGAATTAATATCATTTATGAATTTAGAGGAATTCATGTAGATTAGCCGAGAAAATAGATGATCCTGCAGATTTTCTTCAACTTTATGATAAAACAATGTTTATTACGGTCTTGGGATATATTTTATGTAGTATATAAATTCTGATATTGATGTTGGCCTTTTCCAATACATTATAGAATACAAAATAGTGGTAGGAGAGGCCAAAAGCCCTACAGTTACCGTCTCAATGGTCTCTACAGGTATATATAATACAGGGAGGCTGCGCTCTCTGGCGTTGCATCTCGTTCTTCCTTGTGTTATATACTATAGATAGATGGAAATTCAATGGAAAATAAGACTAATAGCCATTTCTATAACCATTTAATCTCTAATTGACTAGAAAACTTTCCTCATCAATAACCGATGAATGTAGGATTTTTTTTCTTTGATTTTAGAAATATTACAACTTGAGATATTTATAGTGGACAAGTGGAATGAGATGGCTGGAAGCTGCGCGGTATTGTAGACCACACGCTGGCTGTTGCATCGACCTCTGGAAAGGGCTCGGAGGTCGATAAACCTAAATCGAGGAATTTTGCAGTGTCCAAGGGTCATTCGGAATAGAATTTTCGATACAAGTTAAAGATATTTCAAGAAATATGGAAAATATCGCAATTGGATAGTTTTCCATAATCATTTTTTTTATTGCTTCTGTCTTAAAAAAAGTAACTCGAGAGCTTAATAGATGTGTGTTTCGATCAAGGTATTAAAGATGAGACTACAAACTATGCTTATTCTTCGATTGCACACTTGATTGCGTGTTAAAATGATTTTTAAGAAAATCCAATGTTTCTCGACACTCCCTCGCGTGATGGCTACCAAAAAGCATTTTCGTTACGAACCGATTAATTCGCTCAAGTGCTCCCCATATATATCTATTTACGTTAATTACAAGAGTTACGAGTTATGTCTTAACTCTTGAAAATAACGTGACGACCAGATAAATAATCTTTTACTCATGATAAAAACCCCCAAAAAAAGGAACATTATAATCATTAATTTTTCTCCAATTGAATATTAAAATACTCAATTTTTCAATTATACCGAGATAAATCGTACGTAGCCAAACACTCGATCCATCTAAGCTATCCACATACGTATATAAACCAGACAAGAAAGAGGTAGGTAGGTAGTAGGAGAGCTTTATAGTGAACTCCAGACGTACGAGAGACGAATAAAGGAGAATCAGCTCCAGAGCAGCCTCTGTGCTCTCTCTTCTCTCCTTCTCTCCTTTTGCCTCTCGTCTCGTCTCTCCCTCTTTTTGTGTCTATGTGTGTGTGTGTGTACCTCTTCCCATCCCTTCAGCGCTTTTACCCCACCACCTACTTGCCTTCAAGTCGTTTCTCTTCCCCCTCTTTCCCTCTCCTAGATACTTCAGCATCTTTGCCTCACCCTTACCGAGACGATGGGCTTCTAAGTCTCCTCTCTCCATCCATTATACGGATCCCAATGTCGAATGATGTTGAAGTCATATAAAACACGTCAATGAATTTTAAAAAAAAATTTAAAAAAAATAATAATAATAACAATGATAATAATAGTTGTATGTGTGTTGATATTAGAGAGTTCATTGAACTCTGTGTCGACAGTTGTTACACTCCATCAATTCTCCCTGTTTTTTTTTTGCCTTGTGTTCCACTCTTTCTGCTGATATTTTTTTGTGTTGAACTCACTCCTCTCTCTTTTTTTTTCAATTTTTTCAAGAAAAATCAATCGACATGGTTGAAATAGTATTCAGTCAAGGTAGTGTACTGAAATACGCAAGCACACGCCTTCCTCTTCCACCAGTGTGGCCAGGTGAATTTTTAGAGGGCGGAAATGAGCTCAGCATATGAGGAAACATGTGTACACGTTTTGTACGTAAAATTTGATTGTATTTTCGTGTAATTGAATGGCAAATCGTCCTGGTCATGTGTTACAATGGGGTTTACAGTATAATGACTATCAGGATATTCACTTGGATAGTGTATGATTACTAACTTGGTGTATCGATTCATTTTCACGTATTTCCAATATATTTCCAAGGAAAGAAATATTTCCAATATATTTCCCAGTATTTCCAAGGAAAGAAAAGCTTTTATCAATGAAATTACGGGTTAAAGTAACATGGATTTCTTGATATTATCATATCGTCACCTTAGAGTTAAAGGGACGTAAGTGCCTTTTTTCCCGATTTTTTTTTCTCAAAATAACAAAAAGGCGTATCTCTAACATTTTGCTCCAATAGGCTTTCTTAGGCTTTTTACGCAATATTCGTACAAAAAAATAATAACATACTCAAAGAAAAATGTTTTCTTGATTTAAGAATGTGCAGTCACTTAATGTAAGAATGTGCAGGTCACTTAAATTAAGTGACTTTTCTCATTTAAATCAAGTGACTTTTTCTTTCTTAATTTAAGAAAGTAAAATTCACTTAAATTAAGTGACTTTCTCACTTAAATTAAGTGACTTTTCTCACTTAAATCAAGTGACTTTTTCTTTCTTAATCTAAGAAAGTAAAACACACTTAAATCAAGTGCCTTTTCTCACTTAAATCAAGTGACATTTTCTTTCTTAATTTGAGTGACCTGCACATTCTTAAATTAAGTGACTGCACATTCTTAAATTAAGAAAACATTTTTCTCTGCGTATAGACGTAAGCACCATCTACTAATAAAAAAAAGGGCGTAAGTCCTGGAGATACGTCCCTTTCATTTTAAGAGTGGTAGTTACGCCATTTTGTTATTTTAATATTCATTTGCTCAAATAACGTCCAGGACAGCATGGGAAACATTTCGGAGTAATAAGTGAAGATACGCCCCTTTCACACCAGAATTTCGTGTTTTTGGCACCTGCGCCCCTTTCATTCTAAGGCGACGATATTAATTATGATATTGGAGGATTTCGCATTTTTTTAGAGTAAAAATTTAACTCGTAATGATGGGCAGATTTTTTAAAGCAGTTTTCGTGATTATTGCGGCCATGGTGGAGAGTGGTGGACGAAAAGAAAAAACTGGAAATAGAAAAAAAGAAGAATAAATAATAGGAGAACGATATGAAACAGGAGAGGTAGGAGCATAGGGCCTTTGTGAATGTGGATGCACGAACGTATATATAACACACGTGCGCGTCAGAAAAAGAGAGATGTAATGTGTGTGTGTGTTTGTGAGAGCACCCCCGAGAGGATCGAATGGCTAGACAGACGTGAGACGGCCTTCAGCCTCAAAAACGAGTTGTATACACAATGCACATATCAAAGAAACGGGGTAAAATAGAATATGCATGTGTTTCTTTACATTATTTTTCTTTTTTTACCTCTGCTTTTTTGCATTTTACACTGAGGAGAGGAGGAGAAAAAAAAGAGGAGAAGAATGAGTGTGAAGAGCTCATAAGAAATGACTGGAGGGAGAGCCTTGGCCCAGAGGCCTACCGCAACATTGTTACGTGCTTGCGTCACGGTCACCAGAGTAGAAGAAGGCTCACTACACACAACACTATGACACCTTAAATACTCACAATTAGTATTATTTCCTTTTTTTTGCTCTCGAGGGTAGAGAAGATGGTTTTCAACAAATGAAAAAATTACCGAAATTAAAAATACTAAACTATTCAGTATTTTTAGGAATGCGTATGGCCTAGCGTTTATTCACTTGTCTCCAATGTCGAGATATACCATGGGGGGTAAAGAGCTGAATGTGAATTGGTTGTCTTCAAGTGATAAGAAGAGTTAATATTATTGGGGTCATGATAGGCAAGTTCCGATTGTCATTGCATTCATGTCTCAACAATTTTTGCAATTTCAAGTGATAAAAGAAGGGAAAAGATAAGAGTCATTTGAATAATTCAGGGGTAAATTATTTGTCATGTTAATTTCAATGCTTTTAGTCAGTCATCACTTTTAATAGTTTTTGAGATGATATAATTTAGTAGCTTAATTTTAAAAAATATTTTTTTTCCAAAGACAAGTTTGCTTGGAGACATTTTTGGAGCGAGATTTTTTCCGGAAAATTTTTCTAAGGGAGCTTATTTAAAGGGGATGATTTCCGGGAGATTCTTTTAGGGGAGCAAGACACCTAGAACCGACATGATATAGGGGAAGGTGGGGTAAAATGGACATCAGAGGTAAAATGGACACATCTAAATTTTTAGGCAAATATTATGGAAAACTCTTGAAATTAATAGAAATATTGACGGTATATTGTTTCTGATGATTTCATTGGAGAGCTGAGGAAATTTTAGGCGAAAAACAAGTGCTGGAATTAATTTTTTTGAGTTTTTGGCGATTTTGACTTCTTTGAGCATTCTGGAGGGGTAAAATCCTTCCTTTTTTTGAAAATTTTCAGTTTTTTGAGAATATCTTCGGTTCTATTTGTCGTAGCGTAAAAATTTCGATAGGGGGTGAAAAGTGAGATCATTTGCCATCGATTAATAGGGTTTTCAATTAAAAAAAATCGATTTTCGAAGTATTTATGAGCATTTTTGTGGAACAATTTGGTGAAACAGTTTTTGGCCTATAACTATCCCAAAAATTGATTTTCTTGAATTTAAAACCTCATAAATTGATGGGAAATGAACTCACCTCTCATTCTAGACCAACCCCGAATTGATACGACCAATAGAACCAGAAATATTTGCAAAAAACTAAAAATTTTCAAAAATACCGAAAAATATCGAATTTTTAAGAAAATCAAAAAAAATACATCTGACACTCGTTTATCGGCTAAAATGTCCTCAGCTTTTCAATAGAATCATCAAAAAAAAATCCATCTCTAACCGTTTCATTATAGTGTCCATTTTACCCCACTCTCCCCTAATTTGTTTTTCTATGACGTTAAAGCATCGTAAAGAGAATACATTCTCCATTTTTGAGGCGTGCATTCTCTTCTCACGATTGGGGGGACCCGATAAGATGCAGAGAAATTTCAAAACATGCAGTCTTGTGTTCCACACAATCCTGACTCCGCCTCTTTTGACCTGAGGATTTACAACCGAAATGAAAAGTGCTAGTAAACTTGTCCATTCATAAAACTATTGTAATAAACCCGAAACACATCGGAGTTGTAGTCTCATCATTCCGTTACAATAATTATCTCAATCAAGTGAAGAGCAATGCTATCTGTCCCACCATCCCACCCACCCATCAACCCCCCCCCCCCTTCCTCCCACTTTGTTCTTCAATATCAGCATCATAACCTTAACGAGACTCAATGCCACGACAACAAGTGTTACAATTATCGATTCAATGTAACGCAATTGAGTGAATTAAAATATTTAAATTGTGTGTCCATCAAAGGGGGACCTACGAAAAATCGAGAAAAAAAAAGGAAATAAAAAGCATGAACAAATCGGTTTTATTCGTTGCTCTCATTATGTTTGCGAGAGCTTTTTTTTTTTTTTTTTTCGTGAACAATGAAGCCAGGGTCAGTAAACTTTGGAGGCAAGTGAGAGGGACAGATGATAAACTCTAATGCACGTATGCGCCTACGCATGAGCGCAGAAAATCAGTTTCGACGTTGACCCTTTCCCTCCCCCCCTCCCTCCCACCCCCTCTTTTGCCTTTTAACAAAATAATATACAACGGTATTTAACATAACCTAGGCCACTGGCTTCTAAATAGTCGATTCAGTAGAAAACAGCCTTCAAAGTCATATATAGAGAATATGATTTGCATGGTAGTATTTTCTCCCCAATTTCAAGAACCAAACTTTAACCAATTGTAAGAACAAAACAGGGAAACAACTTCTATAAAATTCAAATAAGTTAGGATGTTCGGAGTTTAATAATCAAAATTTAATTAAATAATAATAATAATATCTCTTTTACCCCCAACATTGCGACGTTACACATGGAATTTTTTTGGTTGCCATGAAATTTTTGGAGTTTCCATCATGTTCATGTTATATTGTTAAATTTATCAAAATAACGAATAAGCACAAATGAAAGAGAGCTTTTATCACCTAGACATAAAACGAAGATAGAAAAAAAAAAGAATGGAAACTTATTCTTTACCTGCAGAAAGGACCATAGTAGAAGAAGCCTTTTTCTAATGTTAGAATATTTACTAAAAAAAATTATAAAAAAAAAGAAAATTGAAGAAAAAAAAGAAGGAAGCGTCCTGGAATCTTGATTCGATCCATGAAAGCATCGTGGAGTCTGCGGTGTACTCAAGTGGGATATATATCCTATAGCTATCGGTCGTTGGTGTCAGGTCGCCGCTCCCCAAGAGATCACTGCCCTCTTGCGCGTACGACGATTCTATATCTTTTCCTCCTGCTTCTTCATTTTTATTTTTCAAATCTTTATCTTTTTTTTTGCTTTTTATTCTTTTCATTTTCTTCTCTCTGCCATCTATCCCACACCACCTTCAGGGCTCATTATCCGGTAGCACGCAGAGCACAAACACACTACTTCTCTCTTCACCACAAAAAAAAAAAAAAAAAAAAAAAAAAAACTCTTAAAAAATACATATTAAATGCGAAAACTGTAGAATCCCGAACGCCACCGAGTGCTCGCCTTATTTCCGGCCGTTGAGCCTCACTCGGCAACAGCGACCATGAAGAGAAACGATGTGTACGCGATATATAGACCATGGTGTCTCCAGAGAGAGGGAGAGAGAGAGAGAGAAAGAGAGTGACAGGATGAGAGTACCTTTAATTTTTTGCAATTTAAAAAAAAAAAATCCGCAAAAAATCCAGAACTAGAAAGCAATTTTTTTATCATTTAAAATGTGCTCCATGAATAGTAAATAATGAGTGCTTTCATTGTATCAATATATATTATTGTTTAATTGTATGTCTTGTATTAAAAATTATCTGCAGAAACTCCGCTTATATTCGTGGGTGTGTAGTACATTATTAGATGAATCTATAGCAATTATGAAAATCATTTGAATGATTACGAACTTTTTTGCACAGAAGACTGTTGCCATCGTGGTCTTTTCACTCAGAAGTCTTATATATACGTACATTTTCGAAAAAAAAAAAAAAAAAAACCAGTGCGCACGACACGCATTTACACGAACACACGAGGCTCTATACTCCACTATATCCTTCTTCTCTTTCAATTCACCTCACTCTCTCTATCTTTCTCTCTCTCTCCCTCTTTCTCTTGGATTCTCTCTCTTTACAACGTCTCGTTTTCGTGCCAACTCCCACCACCCCGTCTGACCGAATACCTACACACTATCACTGTAGTCACAGACACACCAGAATCCTATAGATTAAACGATCTTTTTCTTTTTGCAAATCTCCCAAAAAAGACGATAACTGCACTAAGTAAAAGTTAATATTTCTTATGATTTCGTTAGACATTTTTTTGACGTTTATTATTTTTTTTAATCATTAATTGACCAGTCAATTCATCCCGGCTTACAGTATCCTACTACACGCGGCCACGATACAACACTAATACAAAAAAAAAAAAATGTAAAGAAAGGGCAGAGGGGGAATCGCGCGTCTGGTCTGCTCATGTGCGAAAAAATCTGCTATAGTGCCATCTGCACAGCCGACAGTGAGTCTCAGGGACTTGCGAATTTTAGCTGAGGGGAAATTTTGCAGAATATAAACACACATAGACGTTGGCTTAGAGGGAAAGGGGCGTAAGTGCCATTTTATCCGATTTTTTTTTCTTCAAAGTAACTAAAAGGCGTATCTCCAGCATTATTGCTCCAATAGACTTTCCAAGGCTTTTTACGCAATATTAGTAAAAAATCAAAAATAATAACATATAGGCGTAATAATAATAATAACATTTAGTGGTTCTATTGAATTTTTCCTAATTACTGGAAAAAGACTAATAACAAAGGGGCGTAAGTTGCCGGAGATACGCCTCTCTGTTTTTAGTTTTTTTTAAAATTGAATTCTTCCTAATTATTGGAAAAATACTAATAACAAGAGGCATAATGCCGGAGATACGCCTCTCTGTTTTTATTGAAATGAAAAAAATTTAAAAACAAAGGGGCGTAAGTGTCTAAATTTAGATAAAAATCGCAAAAAAAAGAGCGTAACTCCAAATATTTTCATGAGATGAAAAAATTATAAAAACAAAGAGGCATAAGTGCGGAGATACGTTCTTTTTACATTAACATTAACAATTGTATAGCCTTAAAAAAGAAAAATAACAAAAGGGCGTAAGTGTGGAGATAAGTCCATTTCATTTTAAGATTGGAATTACGCCACTTTGTTATTTTAATTTTCAATTACCCAAATAATGTTCCAGAGACCATAAAAAATATTTTGGAGTAATAAGTGGACATGCGCCCCTTTCACACCAGAATTTCATATTTTTGGCGCTTACGCCCTTTTCGCTCTAAGGCGACGATATAAAATAGAAGAAGAGAGTGAGAAAACCCTAGAGATCTCTCCATCGTTGGACCTTAAGGTCTAGTGAGGGCTGAATGAGATTTAATTGAGAAAATTAAAAAAAAAAGTTAAGTTGGATTATATGCGAGAATTGTGTATGACTTTTACTACTTAAAAGTTATTTTTATGAATTTTTTCGTAATTTCTTATTCTATTTTTTTAGTAATACTTGATTTTTTTTAAGGGTCTTGCACTTGTTTTGTTCGTTTTTTCCCAAAAATATTGAGAGATTCATCATTTCTTGTTCTGTTACCTTTTTTTTTTATTTTTATTCTCCGTCTTACGTATAATAATATATAGTTTTTTTTATTTTTTTTTACGCGAATAACGAATATATTAATATATTTGCATTAATTTATTTTCACTCTGTACTCTTGTTGTTTCACTTATCGTGTATTTTTTTCATAAATTAAATAAATAACTTTTGACTTGTAGTTTTTCATTTCAATCGTTAAAAAAAAAAAAAGAAAAAAAATTATTTTACAAATGAAAATATATAGGCATAGGTATATATATATCTGTTTCATCAGGTAATCTATTCTCTCTCATAATTTCATGATTTCTCTGTAATTTCTCTTAATGTTACTATTTTTCTTTGAACAATTGGACATTTCAGCAGCTTTCGTCCAAAACATTTAAGAGTTTTTAAATTCAAATAATTTTTTACAATTAATTTCACTTTTTTTTCCTCGTGTCTTCTTTTCTGCATTGAAAATTAATTAAAAAAAGAAAAAAAAGATAGAATTAAAGAATTCACTCAGTCAAATGAATTAAAAAAACGTAATCGGAAAGAATAAATCCAAGTTGGATAAAACATCAAATTCTTTCGATAATTTTTTTTTTTTTAGTAAAGTAAGGAATTAGAAAACAAAATGTATATAAAAGAAAGAAATTAAAATGCAAACGTGTCTCTCAATTTTCATATCTTCGCATTTTTCTCTTTTTTTTTTTTATCTTTCTGATGATGAACTAATGAAAAATGACACGTATGCATTTGAAACATGACTACTGTCTGCTTCCTAGTTTCGAGCTGCTCTGTTCATCATTTCCTTGTCATTACTTTTTTTTTTTTGTATTTCACTGACTTGCTCAGCCTCAAGCCTCAAAAAGCACCACTACACACAAGGATGCTTTCATCGTCGTTATTTCTGTAGTACCTTTTCTATTTACTTTTTTTTTTCATACGCTTTTTCTTTAAAAAAAAATCTTTTCTTTGATTTTTACACGTAACTATCAGTGGCGTTTTGTTACAAATGTGGACTTAGAGCCTGTTGTTCATAAAATAGTACGTAGGCTTCACTAGATATAACTGAATTAGCTGATACTGGTGATACACGGCTGTCATTGTATTCATGCCACTCGCCAGAGTATGGATGCTTACAATATGCAGTATAGTGGCCAGAATACGGTGTTCCAGAGTGATTAGCAATACCATAAAGATTGTAAGTGCAGCCAGGTACACCAGGAGCAGCAAAGGCACTGAGATCCAAGCCTGTTAGTGGAAAGTCCACCAAAACACTAAGTTTCGCACGAAATCGTTCTGTTGGTGAGAATCTCTTCAAATCTGTTAGAAATTGTTAAGAAAATTACATAGTAATAGACCTTTTCAGATTAGCACGTTATTCTAAATTTTACTATATTGCAAAAAAAAGGATACGAATAACAAGAATCCTTGGAAACTTTTGGATGCTGAAGCTCTTGGTGCATTTTCTTCTCATCTGGCATTTGGAACACGTTGGTTTTTCATCTCCATCCATTGTTTCGACTTTCGTAAAGTGTTCTAAGCACTGATTGAGTTTAACAGTTCCACTTCTAACTGGTATTGGAAGGCTGAGATCCCAGAATGGATCTAATGTTACTGATACATGATCGCAAGAGGTACAAGTAAGAGAAGAACGTAGTTGACCAACAAAAGCATCTACAATAGCACTGTCTTCACTGCGAAGATAGCGTTTCCATCCTTCAGCTGCTTTAAGACTTTCCCTGTGGGAAAATCCATCAATTGAGAGCATCTTGCTAAATCATGATTAGATCAATGTTCATGCTTTAAGAAAAAGAGAAGAGACGAAAAAAAAGTGCAAACTTACGAGTAATGATCCGGTATGTCAGTCAATATTGGTTGAGGCTTGATAGAAACTCTGTTGACATCCTCATGAAGGCCTTCCAGTAAATATCTGAGAAATTCTTGGGCATCCTGCTGTGCATAGCCCATAAATCTTGGAGCAAATCTTTGTATCTGACTCTTTAGAGCTGTTGTATTGACAACCCTCTCTCCACTACCCTCCCAAAGCTCGTGTATTACTTGTGCAAATGATTTTATCAGTGCACCTTTCATACTGGACGTCGTTGTATTTATATCGTTTAAGTACAGTTCGTTCAGGAGATACTCGAGGAGGGGTCGAGTGTTGCTCAGGCATTGAATAACACTGTTCATAAAACACTGAGGGAAAAAAAATGAAAAAGAGTAAAGGAGCTATACTTATATCCTATTGAACAGTTTAAAGAGTAAAAACAAGTAACTTACGGTATTTCCTATATTTCTCAGGCCATTTAAACCATAACTTTCGTCTCTACGTCCCAATAATCGACTCCTCGCAGGCCTCGTAGTCGTGCTCTCTTCCTGAAAGATGAAAAAGATTAATCATCAAAATTAAACGTTCAGATTAGATCAGATAACAAAAAGAATTGGCCTCCTCATTTATTAGTTCAATGTATGATTGTAAAATACGATAATTGCATTACACACAAATGCAGAAGAAGGAATGACAAATAGCATTTTTTTTTAGGAAATAAAAATAAAACATAAAGCCATAAGTGTAGTATTGTTGAAGTCGTTCTGTTTAAAAAAAAAAAAATTACCTGATTCACCTTGACCCTCACTAAAAGCCTTGGTAATGTGATTACATTATTTGATCTCGTAACATTATGTTTTTGTGTGCTAAGGGGTGTAGTGATACCAAGGAAAAATGCAAAACCAAATCCAAGCACTGCCGCAGTCCAAACGGACCACAGGCACCAGTTTATTACTTGAACGAAAGCCAGTTTATGTTAAAAAAAAAAAAAAAATAACTTGCAAGACTTTACGCTCAAGTGCAACGCCAGATGGCGACATAATATTCATATAAAAAATCGAAAAAAAAAAAAATTCTGTCACATCTTTTTCGAAAAGTAATCCTGACACAGTCACGAAAAAAAAAAAGAAATTTTGTGAACGAAAATACAAACAATATTTTAGATAATTTAATTATTTTCTATATGTATCTGACATGTTGAAGTAAATTTGGAAAAAGAAACACTGCGAACTGTGTAGATCTATGTGACATTAGGATCTTAACTGTCGTATTCTATTAATAAAAATGCTCAAATATTTGAGCTTACAAGAGCAGACAGTATTTCGAAACGCTTTCAAAAGAAAAAAAATCTAAATGAGTTTTCACCTTTGGTTATTGTTCTGAGTGTCAAGTTATTTTTTTTCTTTCTCTCTGACTTCTCGCGTCAAGTAATAACACTTAAAAATTAGAGGTAAAATAGGTCACGGTCGAATGTTGATTAGAAATCGAGAAAAAGTTAATTAAGGAAGAAAATAAGAGTATTATCCTCGTTTGGAGGTGTAAAGTAAACTTGTTTTCGTAGGGTTTATTTTATTCAATTTCACAAAAGACAGAAAAACTCGAAAAAAATATATATAGATATATTATATCCACATATATATATATATCTATATACATATATTTCAATAATCCACATGCCACTGACCAACAATATCGTACCAACAGCAGAGACCATGATTCCTTTTATTTCCACTGCTGTCTTATGAGACTTTGAATTTAAAATATAATCGAACTGTACTGAGAGAACGATTATCTAAGCCCACTGTCGACTGTAAATGTCGACCTGGGGTATTGCTCAATAACAAAACTGTGGAGCCTGCCAAAATGAGTAATTGGGTGGGAGCCTGATCGAAAAACACACGTGTTTTCCAAAAAAATAGGAGAATATTTTGTACTAAGGGAAGACTAATGAAGTAATTTCAATGATTTAATGGAAGAAAATTGTATGAATCACTAAAGGATAATCAACCGATTGAAAGAAAAATGACAAAAAATCAATGCCTAATTGGCGTCTCTGTGTCTGTTTCGATACTCACAATTTGATCCGAGAGAGCCCGATAAATGGCCTGATGTACCCCAATAGGTACACTAGTGGTAGGTTCATTGCTAGATGTACCACCAATGGAATCATCATTGATAGAGTCATTCCATCCAAAAATCGTTGTTCTTCGAGAAGTGGACGGTTTCGAGGTATCCTCACCATGATTACCAGCTGGTCGTCCCGTCAAACTTGAGCCGTTCTCGTCAATATTATCATAAGAAGAATTCACTGTGACCTCCAGTCTATGAAAGCCATTAGTAACTTCTATACCTTCTACACGTGACTCTATATCCTTTCTTTCAGCATCAATTCCATTGGCATTTGTCCACTGTTCCTTATGTCCACTTGCACTTGTATCGGTTTCATTCAAATATTTACTACACTCTTGGGCATTATTGTTAGTCAATAGGTGAATATCATTGTTAGTAGGTTCTTTCCAAGCATTTATTTCAGCAGCACGATTATTAGTAGGTAAATTTGATACTTTAGAAACAGACAATTCAGTGCTACACCAGCCAGATTCAATTGGAGACGACAAAACTGAGGACGATGAGGAGGATGTCTCTTGTTTTTTATTATCATCACTTTTCACATTATTGCAATTAACATTTAACTCATTAATCTCCTCATTGTTATTTGCATTACTATCATTCTCATTATTTTTAATATCAATATGACTATAATCATTAGATTTTTGGCCTTTTTTTACCTCATTCGATGCCGTACTGCAATCAATTTCATCATTTCCTAGCAATGTACTGTTTATTGGTGTACTACGGCGTTTTGCCTGTCTTGTTGACCATCTATCACCGTATATTGAATCTCTCTCGTCACCACCGTGCAATTCAGCAAGTCCAACACTTGAAATTGGTGTATATGATCTACAATGGCCGTTCAATGTCGTTGTATCTCCTCTATTACCATGTATATTTGGTGTATAATTATTTGGCGAGTATTTTTGATAAAATTCATCGGCTGTTAATTT